>CM054057.1:693125084-693600394 GCA_028641055.1 Alopecurus myosuroides
ATATCACTTGTTAAACGCCGTTGACGTACCATGTGTGTAGTTTGAAGTACGTCGGCGGAAGTGCCTTTGATCTCTAGTGGATAGTTTACATCGACGATGGAATAGCAGGGCTTGTGTTGTCGCGCATAAGCGCAGGCCTACCAGGAAGCTGGGACGTGGGAGCAGTTATGCCCCATAATCCAAGCATCTGCTATCCAGTTCGTACGGTGAGTATCCCCTAGAAATCAGGGTGCGACAAATGGTATCAGAGCCTGTCTGCCTGTAGGATCCCTTTTTACTGTCGCAGTTGAGTCTAGAAACTATTTTGTAGCTATATAGGAAAAATGAAACGTGAGAGTAGGAATTCTGTTCTTTTTTCTTCTTTTCCCACCCACCCTCCCTTTTCTGGTAAGGAAGTGTAACGTTGTTTTCCTTCTCATCTGAACTTTCAAGTTAGGATTTCACGAATTCTGGTTTCTCTAGGATGGTTATATCTACTAGACCATAGAATGGAGGTGGTTGTGACGTGATTTATCATGTTGCCTACTCATGATTGAGAACGGTGGCAAATAGGCCCCGGAAGCAGATCCTCTATTCCTTAAGCAGTAGATATTGATCCTTTAGAAGCCCGGATGGGTTTTCCGTAGTACCTCAGGAGTTTTGTTCTCGTTTTTTTCCCCGATGTTGATATCCTGTCCTCCTAAACATTTCCATTTCGTCCGTTGAAATCTTGTTGTTGTTTTCCACTTCAAATCTTCTACCGACGTCTAATCAAAACTTCATCGTAAACTATTGTCCAGTTAAAGTGTTATTTGATACCGGAGCATCACATTCCTTTGTGTCAACAATCTTTTCCACAACATACAACCCAATTCTGGTTCCACTAAGCAATCAAAACTCTGTTCACTCTCCGGAATCTCAAATGTTGACTTCCAAGATAAGTAAGAACAATCCAATTCTAATGAGAGGCCACATATTCCTCGTTACTCTCATGTTGATGATTCTGACATTGATGTTATTCTTGGTGTTGCATTGATGTCAAAAACTCTGTTCCACCTTTATTACAGATAGTCTATTCTCCAAATGAATCAAGTTCCATTCAGCTATACACCCTTGGTGCAAAATCTCTCCCCTTTACTTGAAAATGTTCCGGTGGTTTGCAAATTCCCTGACGTCTATCCACTGTGCACGATGTGTTTCACGTGTCACAGCTCAAGAGGATCTTCCCAAGAAGTTTCCGGACGCTTTCTTTTCTCAGTAGGAATCTCGGGGCGCGATTCCTTCAAGGGGGGGCGTTTTGTAACATCCCAAGTCTGAAAATAGCCTTTAGAATGTTTGCTCCCTGTTATTTTATGTTTTGCATCATGGCATCATGTTGATTGCATTTGTTTGTTTGTTTTCCTTTGTTTTCTATTTGAATTCCAAACCAAAAATTCAAACCCTTTGTTTCATCCTTGTGATGTTACAATTTCCAAAATGATATTTCAAAATAAAACAATCATATGTTTCCATTAAAGTGTGATTTCCAAACTATTATTTTATTTCTATAAAAATGCATCCAATAACCAAACCCTTTTCAAATTCAATAAAGTTCCAAATCAACAACCCTTTTGAAAGTTATGAAAAATTGCAAAACAAATCAATCATTTGTTTCCAATTATTCCATAATGATCAACTTCTAAAATAGTGGCTTAAATCAATTCATTAATTCCAAATTGGTTTTCAAATTCAAAGCAAGGTCATCCTCAACACCTCATTTGGAAATTATAAAATATCAAACCATTCCAATAATTCTAATCCAGCTAATAATAGGGTTCACCCTATTAAATTGTTGTCTCTATATCAATTAACCAAATATTTCAATTCAACTCAAATATGTTCAAAACAGAACCCAAATTTGAAATAACAAAAATAATAACCAAAACATTGTTTACTCTTTGTTTCCAATTAATCATAGGGGTCACCCTATTTAAAAGTGTGGTTTTGTTAATGTTCAACTAATAAAGAAAATCATTCAATTTGGCTTATTTTCAAACAACACCACCAATTCGAAGATTTTGGAAATTCAAACTTGTTAAATGTTTGTAATCAACACCAGGAGCACACCCTAATTTTCTATGAATTTTTCCTAACCCTAAGGGCCTTCTTTTATTCCAATTTTGGTTGCTACAAAAAAAAAAATATGAAATAGAAAAAAAAATAAAAATTGCAAAGGAGAGAGGATAGAGGCCCAGCCCACCAAAAATACCTCAGCCCAATACCCCCTTGCGTCCTTCTTCCTCGTACGGACGAGGCAACCAGGGAGCAGGTGAGCTCCCTTGGCCACCATGCCTCCACGTCTCCCCCCTCCTCCATAAAATCCTCCCGGGGCCTCCTCTCTAACCCTAGTCCCTAACCCTAACGCCGCCGTTTCCCTCTCTTCCTCCCTCCCTCTTCTCTCTGATTTTTTGTTTCCCTGTAACCTGAACTGAACCACCGATTTTAGCTCCACAAGCCGCCGGTGATCGCCGCCCTCGGGTTCCCCTCCGGCCGCCGCGAGGGTGGGAACGGAAAGCCCCCACCACGGGCTCCCTTTTCCCCCCCTCGGCACGGGCAGGGACGGACCGTGCCGCCGCCGCCATCGCCGACTTTCCGGCCGGTCGCCCTCCTGCTGCAGCTCCCTGCTGCTCCCTGCCTCGACCCTGTCTGCATCGATCGCCTTCCTGCTCGAGCGCCCAAGGTGATGCCTCGCTTCCCCACTCGCCTCCTCCCTCTCCCTTAGGCCGCAACAGCCACACGCCCCACACCCCTCGCAGCAGCCCTCCGGCGAGTAGCAGCCGCCTCCGGCCATGGTTCTGTCGAGATGCACCTCTGTTCGGTTGCAGTTTCTGAAGAAAAGCATCCCGAGCCAGTACCTTAACCCCCCATGTCTCCCTTCCTATCAACAAGTGCTCGCACACCCCAGTGGTAGCGTCCCAGCGCGCGCAGCCACAGATCTCGGGTTCGAGTCCCAGCTCCCCACCCCTTTTGCTGCTCTTTTTATTCCGATTAAGTTCAGTACATGTTCTGAATCCTTAAGCCCCCCCGAGTCCCTGTTCTGTCACCAAAGCCGCACCAGCCCCACTGGTGTTGTTCCCTCAGCACAATCAGGAGGTGCAGGGATCAAATCCCCCCCTGCACCATTAACAAATCTTTTATTTTTACATGTGTTTGGTCACAGCATTTTCAAAGAATCACAGCTAGGTCCTTGTAATTCTTTTCTAGCCCCTGCAAATTATTTCCTAAGTCCCTAGATCATAAAAAAATGGCAGATTTGCACCCAATTTTGGAAATTGCATAATAATTCATCCCAACTTCAAATTCAACATTTTTAATATGTTTTCAATACCAAATTAAATGTTCTATCCAAATATAAAATTTGTCTACTGTTTTGAATATTTTAAATTGGTGCAAAATTGGAAAACTTGTCAAATTCACTTAAATTTGCAAAATTCATAACTTGTTCATAAAAATTCCAAATTTCACAAACCAAATATGTTTTCCAATCAACTTTTCATGTACTTTCCAAATATAAATTTTGTTTCATTGTTTGAATAATTAAAATTGCCTAAACAATTTAAATCTTGTTTAATTCAATTAAAACTTGTTTAATATTGTTTAAATCATAATTAATTAATCCAAAGTCCAATTTCAATATATGAAACATGTAATCCAACTAAAATTTGATGTTCTTTTCAAATATAAACTTTGTTATTTCTTTTGCACACTTTAACTTGTTGAAAACAACAATTACTTGTGTGACATCAATAAGGAACCAAAATTCCTAACATAACAACTAAAAATCCCACACTTGTTTTACTCCTTTTCCAATTGCATCTATCTTGTTTACTCCTTGTTATCATCATGCATGCATCATGTTTAACCACTTACACTTGTTAATCAAATGTAGATCATTGCCTCCACCTTAACCACTTGCATCCATATGCAATTCACATTGCATATGGGTCCAATTAAATTGTGTTATATTGTCAAGTAGTTTATTCTGATGCATCTATTAACATGACATGCATCATCCCATGTTTGTGCACCTATGCCATGATATTGATTGTTTATCTTTCTGCAATGTTTGTTTGCTTCTTCCCGGATATACGACGACGTTGAGACCGACGATTCTTACGACATCCCTTCTAAGGATTTAGCTCAGTACCAGGCTACTGGGTTTTGCAGGCAAGTTATCACTCACATGAACCACTGTGTTCCTTTCAACATTGATTACCGATACTTTCCGTTGTTCTTTTCTGCTAGCCTTAGTAGTAGTTGTTCTGTTACGAACCTATCACATGAATCCCTTAAAACCTGATATTGCCTCATCTCCCTTCCTACAACCCATTGTTTGAGCCAGTGTCTTACTAGCATGCTTAGGTTGTTTTGCTCGAGTCTGTTACCCGTTACTTTTCTGTTACTACTCTATTATGTTCTGGGGGCTCGATGTTTAATCAATCAATCATGCTAATGTTACTATTATAATAAATTTGATGATAAGGCACCGGCAGGAGGCCCATGAGAGGTTTTGGAGCCTGCTAGTGTCGACCCTAATAGGAAAAGGGTCTTGTCTACTGATCCATGATGAGCGCACTACCCGCATTTGGGAAGCGAGTATGGGCGCCCCCCTCAACTTGACCTGATTCGCATCTCGTCCAAATCGCCTCATTTAGTTCGTGTTTTCCATTTGCCGCATCATGTTTTTGCGAGCCCAGGCCAGGGTGGAACTTTCGTAGTCGGCATATAGGGGGACACGTTCTTAGAGTGCTATGAGGGTCCATTTTCTTCTGGGCTCGATTAGCCGTGCGCCCAAGGTTCTTTGGGCTTGATGCGAAGAATGGTTGGTTGTGTTGAGTGCCCCGCTTGGTGGGAGGCATCCCATCTGGCGGGTTATTCATGAGTGTACGGCCAAATTGGTGCAACCCTGCAGGGATAATCTTCTCGAGAAGCCGTGTTTTCCGCGGTTATGGATTACTTGGTGAAAGTACTGGCTAACAAGTACTCAGGACAACTTAAACATAATGATCAAACATGTTACACCCAATGACTAATAACTTGACTAGTAATAGGTGGATGACACAATAACTTGATTCACCTTTAATACAACTGTGTGAGTTATCCTCGGATTGCTTCTTTGGATAAGGGGCGAGATCCAGGATGGGTTTGTTTGAAGTTATCTTTCAGTTGGTTACAATCCTCGATCTTATCTCCTTTCTGATAGCCGGCAGTTGTAGTATGTTTCTATAGTTGTTTAGAGCAGCCAGTTGCAGCATCTTTCATATCCCCTTTCTTCCGTTGAACCCAAGGCATCTGTGCTTGGTGTTGACGGGTTACACTTTGGTGAACTGTGAGTCTTGCTTGCCAGTACGTCTATGTACTGACCCCTTTGGGGCTGTGGTTTACGCAGACGACGTTTCCGAGGATCTACATGGTGGCTACTACGTGGAGTATGACGAGACTGCTGACGAGTAGATAGCGGACCCGGGCAGGATCCGAGACTTCGTGGATGGGCTCCGTCTTTTCGTTTCCGGCCTCTTAGGCCTATTTGGTTCTTGTCTGTACTCAGACATGTTGAATGCTTCCGCTGTATTGTAATGATGTATTGTTGGGGCAGGTGCCCTCTGACTGATTGTATTTGCTATTTCTGCTCTAATGAGAGCCATTTGCAACTTATTTCAATCTTTTGTGTCGTAGAGATCTGTTGTGATATCACTTGTTAAACGCCGTTGACGTACCATGTGTGTATGTTTGAAGTACGTCGGCGGAAGTGCCTTTGATCTCTAGTGGATAGTTTACATCGACGATGGAATAGCAGGGCTTGTGTTGTCGCGCATAAGCGCAGGCCTACCAGGAAGCTGGGACGTGGGAGCAGTTATGCCCCATAATCCAAGCATCTGCTATCCAGTTCGTACGGTGAGTATCCCCTAGAAATCAGGGTGCGACAGAGTCTAAGGACTACCCCTAACCGGTCAACCGGATACACGCCATTCTTCCTGGTTTACGGAGCTGAGGCCGTGTTGCCCACTGACCTAGAGCATGACTCGCCCCGTGTAACGCTCTACACGGAGGCAGAGGCTAGAGAAGCTCGAGAAAATGACGTTGACCTGCTGGAAGAAGCAAGAGAGTTAACTCTGTCACGTTCAGCTGTTTACCAGCAAAACTTGAGGCGTTATCATAGCCGAAAAGTGAACCCAAGGGTTTTCCGAGAAGGAGACATGGTGCTTAGGCTTGTGCAGCGCACAGCAGGGATGCACAAGATTTCTCCTCCGTGGGAAGGGCCATTCATTGTGAGCAAGGCATTACACAATGATGCCTATTATCTTATCGACGCACAGCCACCCCAGAAGAACAGGCCGGATAGAGCAGGAGAGGAAACTAAGCGCCCCTGGAATGTAGCTCTACTTCGACGTTTTCACTCATGAGCAAAATTTGTATGTATCTCCTTATCCGAGTTAAAACTCCTATTCGGCAATCTGAAATTTAACTCGGGGACTGCCCTTGTCCAAATTGTTCCTTGTGTTTACTCTGTTTCGCTTTGTCTATTCGGCTGAACCACTTAGAATTTCAAAAGCATACAAAGTAGTGTGTTTAAACTCACCGGACACTCTGTGACTCTGCTGTTGTCCGCAACCCGGCTTCATGGCAAGCCAGAGAACAAGCCAAAGAGTCAATGAACACATGAAAAATTGCAAAGGAAAGGAAGCGTGTGGCAACCGAGTAGAGTGTTTTTTGCAGTTTTTTCTTTTTCGGCTAAGTGGTGGGCAGCGTTACTATGATTTTTCTAAGTGGCTAAGTATTTGAAACTCCTACTTTGAACTCTTGTGACTCGACTACCAACAAAGCAACAAGTTGCAAGTAAGAGCTGAGATAAAAAAGGAAGAGCGGATAAAAAATGCAACTCGGGGACTTGCATATTAACGCAACCCGGCATTGAGCCAGAGTTGCTAAGAACTTCAACTGAGAATAAAATTGAGTAGCAACGAAGACTTAAATAGTTTGATACATGTGTACCCGGCATCCCGGGGATCTGATAAAAAGTTAAGATAAGTTTTTCAGACAGCAGCAGTGTCGTCCGTGGCAGTGTTGTCCGCGACAGTCTTCTCGGCGTCGGCGCTCTCGGCATCAGCTTCCGTGTTGGCGTTGGCGGCTTGCTCTGAGGTTGCCGTGGCGACGGAAATGAGATACGTGGCTGAGGTCGATGCGGCGGCCTGGAAGCTGCTGCTAGTCGCGCCCAACTCGGGAGCCGCCTGTTGGATCACCATCTCGGTGGTGATGGTGGGCTCCTCGACGTGGGTTTCCGGCTTCTCGATTTCAACATCAACCTTGGCCTTGCCCTTTCCCTTCTCGGCAGCTCCTTTCGTGGCACCCTCTTCGAAGAAACTCAAGTCATCTGACTCGGTGTCCTCATCATCATCGTCATCATCGTCCTCAGCTTCAGTATCTGGCTCGGGGAGGCCGTCGATGAAGGTGGCGGTGTCCGCGTAGGAGGCTACCTCATAAGCTGATGCCTTCCGGCGAG
The DNA here is from genome assembly GCA_028641055.1 of Alopecurus myosuroides. Classification (NCBI taxonomy): domain Eukaryota; kingdom Viridiplantae; phylum Streptophyta; class Magnoliopsida; order Poales; family Poaceae; genus Alopecurus; species Alopecurus myosuroides. The sequence goes on from CM054057.1 coordinate 693,132,604, forward strand.
CAATGCAATCGGGATCCTTGGACCACTTGGAGTCTTGGGGCATCTCAATAATCCTGGCAAGATCGGGGTTCTCATACCAGCTGCAAATGAAGTGAAGGATTTCATCCGCTCCTGCCCGAGCTGCCGAGCCGCGCCACTTTTTCAACTCGGCCTTCACGCCGTCTAGCTTCTCGGCAAGCGCGCTGAAGTTGTTCGGCGCAACTTGATCAGGCCAGAACAGGTCGTGGAGCTTGTAGGCAGTGGACACCATGGTGGTGCCCAAGCCTCTGAGTTGGCGAAGCTGGGTCTTGATGTTCAGGAGGTTGTCGTTGACGCTGGACTTGGTGTCGACAGGCATCCCGGATGCGGCTCGAAGTTGCTGTGCTTTTTCAAGGGCAGGAGTGCTGGCAGCACGGAGAGCAGGGAAGATATCTAGAGAGAAACCGGTAAAAGTTAGAAATGGAGGCAGAAAAGAGATGAAACCAACAAGAAAGAATGAGAGGAAAAGCAAGCCAAGTAGCGGAGAAGAGAAACAGCTAAGTCCCGAGAAGAGAAAACTTACGCCTAAGATCCACAAGCAGTGCGTCCAGCTTGATCTTCCAATCCTCCTCGTCAGCAATATGCCGGTTCTCAACCTGGCGTGAAGTGGTGAGATGGAGCATGAATTGCGAGTTGTGCTCCTTCAGCACCTCGATCTCCGTCTCGAGCGTCCTCTCTCTGGCTTTGGCTGTGGTCTTGGTCTCCAAGGCATCCTCAAGAGCTGATTTCAACTTTACTTGCATCTCTTCAAAATCGGCGCGCTCGGCGTCGCACTCCTTCTTAAGCTCTGCATCTCGGGCCGCCAGCTGCTGCTGCACCTCGGCAGGCATCAAGCAGTTGAGGTGCTCCTCTCAGAATTTCTTGTATTCTTCTGCAAAGAGAACAGCAGGGTTAGCAGAGAAACGAAGTAAAGGAAGATGCAATGACCGAGAAGCTGGCAACTCACCTTCCAAGTGCTTGATTTTTCTCTCAGCAGAGGAAGAGAAGACGTGGCAGTGCTCATGCTACTCCTGTAGTTCCTTGAATTTGCCTGCAGAGTAAACGGAGTTATAGCAAAAAGCAAACACGGGCGTAAACACAAAACGCACAAACCGAATAGCTAAAAGCTTACCTTCAATCTCAGAGAGTTGGAGAGCGCGGTCCAGTGCCGCCTGCTCCAACGCGGCATCATCCTTGCGCTCAGCTTCCAGCGCCGCGATGCGGTTCTTGGCTATGCTGTGGTTCCAGAGCAGCCGACGGAAGATGTTGGTCCGCTTCAGGAGGCTATTCTGTGGAAGGGAAGAAGAAGAGTTAGAGGTTTTTGGAAGATTTGACCCGAGAAGACGGCAACTCGGTTGAGTACCCGTCTACTCGGCCTGAATCTCGAGGACTGGGGAATAGCTAAGAGGAAAAGAAGAAAAGAAGAGAAGAAGAGAAAGAAGAAACCGCAACTCGGAAAAACAAGAAAAACTTACGGTGTACGTTTGCTCCACATCCTCGGCTGCCTTGCGAAGATAGAAAAGCTTCCCGGCTAGCGTGCAGGTGTCGGAGGCGACAGTCATTGGAGTAGTGCCGATGTCGGCCTTGTTCCAATCGATGCGGTAATGGTCAACCGTGCCCAGCGTGCTGCTGTTCCACTTCTCGATGCCGAGGGCGTCGCTCTCCCAGACCTTGTCCACAAAGCCTACACGGTCCACGACCGCGGCCAGCCCCTCTTACTGGATGTCGTCCTCACCGGCTTCGCGCGAGTGGAACACGACGGGTTTCTTGGCTTTGAGCTTGGCGTCCACTGCCTTGGCCTGGCCTTCCACCAAGGAGGAAAGCCGCTTCTCGCCTTTGGTTAAGGAGATGTTGTGTTGCTTGGACACAGACAGCAGGTATGATGGCCAGCTGCCTTGTGCCCGAGCAGCACCCTCAGCACTTGACCCTTCGACTGGGCCAGAGGATCCACCAGCAGCGCCAGTGGTGAGTTGCGAACTCGTTGGTGCCTTGGGTGGTGGCATCAGATCTCCGAGCTGCACAACCTTGCGCGGTGGATTCTTCCGCACAGCTATAGCTTCGGGCTTGGCAGTCTTCTTGCCGGTGTCCGCCCGAGAAGCGGGCGGAGGCACTGGGCGTGCAGCGGGAGGAGGCATCAGCTGAGATGCGGTCTTGGTGGTCTTCTGTTTTGGGGGAGGGCTTGGTGCCGTTGGTGGAGTAGCCTGCTGGGTAGGCGGCACAAGGGGCCCGCTACCCTGCGCAGCATCCAGCTGCGCTTGGCTCTGGAGCACGGGCTCCACCACAGTCTTCTCAACCCGCTGCTCAGCAGCGGGATCAGGTCTTGCGTCAACTTTTTATTCTACCCGCGGCCTGGCCGCGGGGTCTTCATGAGCAGCAGCTTGTTCTTCATGCTGCTCGGTGTGGTCATCTGGCCGCTCAAGGGCGGCACGGTCCTGGTTCTCGGCTTCTTGTTCAGTATTCTCCCTAGCTGTGGTAGCTGGGGGAGAGGGCGGCGTCTCATCCTGAGCAGCATCCTGCGTACTCTGGTACGCGTGGGTCTGCTGCTCCAAGTCCTGGGCGTCTTGGTCACCAGCGCCCGTGTTATCGGCGTCGGCGTCTTCTTCTTCTAACTTCACCGGGGAGGGCGCACGCGCCCTAGCCCGCGGTGATGGCTCGTCTTCGTCGTCGGAGAGCTCAATGAGCTTCTCGGGGTCCATGGAAGGTTTTCTCTTGGTACGAGTGGGGGCAGCAGCCGCGTCAGCATCCAGGGGATCGCTGGATGAGAAGAAAGAAAGAGTTTAGAAAGGGAAAAGTAGAGCAGCGAGAAGCAGTAGCGAGTTGATGTTTGGATGGAACAACTTACCCTTTGCGGGTAGGGGGTGGCCTTCTGTTGGTGGTGGGTTTCTTGCTAGCCACTTTCTTCGGCTTCTTGGCGGCAGGTTCTTAGGCACCACTACCCTCTCTCTTTCGGGTTGTGGGAGCGGCCACAGAGAGAGGCTGGACATCCATGGGCTCCTCGTCCTCCTCATGCTCGGCATCCTCTGCAGAGAAGAGAAAAGGGATTCAGAAACAGAGAGGGAAGTCAGCACACGCTACTCGAGATCAGAAAGGTGAATTTGGTCACCTTCGTCATCCTCGGACCAATCCCGGATAGACGTGTCGACTCGGTGCTTACCGGGCTGAGTGGCATGTGGGATGCAGAGAGTGTCTTGGGTGTCATAGGCCTTCTCGTCGTCCTCTTCCCGGTCATCGTGCCAGTTGCCCTCGAAGACCTCCTCGTCCTCCTCTAGCTGACGATCAATGTGCTGTGAAGGCAAGCAAGATAGCACAGTGAGTTGAGTTCTACCCGGTATATCATGCAAACATAAAGCATATAAGGCTAAGGGTTTGTCGTGGGATAATCACGGCAGACGTTACCGGGGGTAACTTATCTTGGGGCAATTCGACTCTGGTGTTTGGGAGAGGGTTTTGCTTAGGGGAAATCATGGTGATAAACGATCTGGTAGCCGGCAATCAAGTCGCCGATTCTCCGATCTAGGTTTATTATCTCAACTTTGGTATTACAAAGGATACTCGAATAGCTATCAAAACTCGTGTCTAATCTAACCCTAGGAGTTGGCTTATATAATATCCGGCCAACCTGGGCTCCTATCCAAGGCACACTCGGAGTCCTACCTGGGCACCGCTTACAAACCCTAAGTTTCCTTATCGAAACCCACAATCCGGGTTACAAGGCCTACACTCTTGGGTTCTAGAAACTCCTTAAGCCGGGTCTTGCGCAGCTCCCTTTGGGCCGAATTACACCTTGACGTTAGCCTACCGGGTTATCATCCCTTTGGGATCCTCCTTGAAGCGCATGCTATTCCCTGCAAAAATAACAAACATACAAGTCCATAAAAGGCCGGGTTAAGTTGCTTTGATAAACAGCTAGGCCTAGCTCCATTGATGGTCCATATAATAACCCGGCTTTCTCCGAGTCCAATGTCATTTTCCCGGGTCATCACTCCGAGGAAAATACAGAAGGCCCGGCTCACTTTGTTAGCTAGTTAATCCGGATATCGCGGAGACGATTTGCTCTGATCTTTTCCGGATATCATGCACAATCACTTAATCACTTATCCCAACAAATCTGGGCGGGTATCCCTCCCCGAAATTTTTGGCTCCCGCTCCTTGGGCCTAGGGATTTCCACCCGCACCTATAAATAGGTGCTTTAGGGGCCACCCTAAGTCAAAACGCTCCATTTATCCATCTCTTTGTCTCCTTCACCTCCAAGCTCCATCGGCGCTCCCTTGCTCGAGCTCAACGCCGCGCCGCCACGGAGCCCACGGGGGAGCAGCCGGAAGCGAGCCGCCGCCGCCTGCGCTCTGCTTCCACCCGCGCCGCGCCGCCGTCGACCACCTCCACCGCGCCGTCGAGCTGCGCACCGGAACATCCAGAAGGTCACCGCAACTACGCCGTCTGCCGCCGCCGCGCTCTCCTCCAGACCCCGCCGGTGAGTCCCATTCTTCCATGAATCTTACCCTTAAGCTTTGCTTGAATTTAGATTAGATCTAGGTCCGCTTCATAAATGGTTTTCTTGTTCCGCAATGATTGGGTAGTCCATGTCCCGTTCCTTCTCAACCAACAAGTAAACTAGATCAATAACACATCTCCATTACTTGTGGTCACCAATTTCTCTGTAAATCTCTAAGTTTTAGATCCAATTTGCCAAAACCCTCCGTAATTACTCTTTGATACTCGGATAATCTATAATTTCCGGATCTTTTAGTTGCTCTTTGGTTAACCGGGCAGTCAATCATTTTTCGGGTCTTAATTACTTATACTCTGAACTTTTTATCTCATGTTTTGTAGACTACGCCAGGACTAAGACTAAGGGAAAATAGCCGGCGAAAGCAAGGCCGACTCAGTCCATATCTGCCAACTGGGCAAGGTCCACCGTGACCAAGGCAAAATTAGATGAGCTCGCTGAGTCGGGCGTCCTTCCTTCCCAGGAGGATATCCATTGGCGAGTCCCGGGTGATGAGACTCGGCCCACCCCCGGTCCTAATGAGGTAATTTGCTTCGTCGAGCATGTGATCCGGGGATTCCGTCCCCCGGGTCATTCCTTTTTCCGTCAATTTCTTAGCCATTAGGACCTCCGAGTCTTTGACATAGGAGCCAACTCCATGTTAAATATCACCCATTTTATCGTTCTCTATGAATCATATCTATGTGTCCCCCCAAATCTTGCTCTGTTTCTCGAGTTGTTCCAATGCAAACCGTGTCGCGAAAGCAGCGACGGGGCCCTCTTGACTTGTGGGGGGTATCCATCCAGAGGCGGAAGAACTCATTGATGCCGACTCTGAGCCTCAACTCCCACGTCAGGCATTGGCAGAAGACCTACTTCTACTGCCGGGACATCTCCCCACCCGGCGAAAAGAGATTGCCGGGTTTCTCCGAGGGCCCCCTTGATTTATCCGATACTTTCAATGCTTTTGCTTCTGAGTCGGATAGGGAGTCCATCCAACCCCTCCTAGCCAAACTCGCTGTCCTTTCAGCCCAGGGTCTCCTTGGGCTTAATCTAGCTAAAACTTGGGTGAATTTCCGAATCCAACCTAATTCCATCCGGCCCAAACTGATGTCCGAGTATTCTGGGCACGTCACGGATTCGCTCCGCTATTCTTTGAGGAACTATCCGGCTGCTGATACAAACAAGATAATCAAAAGTTTCTTGACTGAGAAACCAGAAGTGATCCGGACTATAGCCGGCTTAGAGCCATACACTCGCGACAATCCGGCTCCAGCGGTAAGATCCGACCCTTACTCTTTGTCCTTGTACCCTTACCTGACGCAATCACTAACCTTTCCTATCACACCTTTATTTCAGGCAGATAGCGCTTTCTGGAAGATCGAGACTCCCCCTACCTCCGAAAACCCGGAGGAGGAAGAAGAACCGGTTGACTCGAAAGAAGGTATCATCCGGGTTTCACCTATCTTAACTTCTGGTAATTTGCTCTCCCATATTTTCTCTTTTTCCGACTGTGTACTATGCTTCTCAGGAATGGAGGATAAGGAAGACAAGGAAGATAAGGAAGACCCGGAGGAGACCGAGAGCGATGAAAGCGAGGCCGAACCGGAAGCTGAGGTTGGGGCCAAGAGGGAACCCCGAGGGGTCGTATTCAAGGTTCCATATTCCTCCATGTCCTCCAAACCGTATTCATTTGCTAACATGCACGAGCTTAATCAACAATTGTCCAACTCACCATACTTGAAGGAGCCCCCTACGGTCAAGCGCAGGGTAACCCGGAATTCCCCGAGTGAGGATCCCCTCAACCCGGGTATCCCTTCGTCCCCAGCCCGCCGCGCCGGTACTTCCCAACCTCATCCTTCCAATTCACCTCGAAGATATCCTTCTCCCAATAACCCCTTAGCTGGACAACTCCGAGTCTCACTTTCTCAATCTTTATCAGCCTCGTCCGGGTCTAGCAACGAGCTTCCAACGGACTTCGTGGTGAATACTGGGTAAGTTACATTTCTTGCTATCCGATACACTGGCTCTTTCGATAATCTTCACTTATTACATACTGACCATTTCTTTTATTTTCCTTAGTGCCCAGGTCACGATCAGTGACCCGGACAACATGGATCTGGATAACCCGAAAACAGAGGATCCGGTTGATGATGTGAATGTCGCGACTGGCGGCGCTGAAGAAGAAGACCAAGGAAGAGACCCGCTGACAGACCCGGCCGGGCAGGAGGCCGAGTATCCCAATCCATCAGATGGACCCGGGGGTGACGACGTCGAGGTTCTGGGCGCGAGGATGGGTGATCCCAATCCTGACACCCAGGCGACCCGGTATCCCCCCAAAGTAGGAAAGGACTCCACCTCCAAGTAACCCGGCCGCCAGCTCTTCCGGTACGAAGCTTGATGATCTGAACTTTGACGAGATGCTTGGCGCTCTGCGCACCCTGAGAACTGACGAAGAAGGCATTCTAGAAGCCTTGGTAGCCAAGCACCAGGTAAATTCAACTAATATTGCTTGTATATTTGTCTAGTCCCCAAGTTCCGAGTGAACTTATGCATAATTTACTTGGAACTTTCATAGCATATTCGACTGATATTTCTTTTTTGTCCGACTAACATTTCCTTGTGTTTTCCACGCAGACATACGTGACCCACTCTGAGGAAGTGTTGGCTAAAACCACCAAACTCCTCGAGGTGGAGACAAAGCTGCGTGAATCAGTTGAAGCTGATGCCGAGAAGCTGGGAAAAATTGTGAAAAAGTATAGAAAAAGATGCCATGCTGCTGAAGGTGAACTGACGAGGCTCTCTGCCCAGATTGCCGACACTCACCGCGCTTTGATTGGTACTGATTCCCGACTCACTAATCGTAACCCAGATTTTTCATTCTGATAAACACTCGGAATTCCTTACTTGAACCTTTCTGTTTTTCTGCAGGGCCGGATGATGAGATTCCGGATGAAGATGATATAGCGAAGCTGAAGACCATAAAGAGCACAATCCGGCAACTCTGTGCCGGCACAAAATGGGTTCTGCAAGCTTTGAAGGTGCCGGGTACTGGACATGGTAGTTTGAGCACGCTGCTTGATGCATGTTCCACCATCCCCGAGTGGATCGACCACTGGAAACGCTCGTCATGCCGGGTTGGAGTAACCCGGGGGCTTGCTCTGGCTAAAGCATACTTTCCCAAGCTTGAGCCGGCAAAGCTCGTTGGCGGGTTTCCAGAGTTCAACACTGACGGCTCCAAGTTTTCAGCCAAGAACTATAAAACCATTCAAACGGAGGTTCGTCACTCGGCTAGTCTGATCGCCGATAGTCTAGACGTTAGTCGGATAGTGCCACCATACGATGCTGAAGATAAGCCAATTAAGTCGGATCCTCCTAAGCCTTATGACATGCTGGCGCGGTGGAAGGCAGAAGCTGCTCAGATGAGGGAAGAGGCCGCGAAGAGGTAGGCTGAGGCCGATACTGCGCCTACTACCTCTACACCGGTTGTTCCTCCTCCCGCGCGTGCCGATACTGCTGTTGACCCGGACGCTGCTGCCGCAAAGACCGTCGAAGAGCAAGTCAGAGACCCGGTTGCCCAGGACAACACTCAAGACTCGACCCAACAGGCCGAGTGAAGTTTCACCTACTGCCTCAAACATTTTATTCGGCCAATGGGCCTTTAAAACAATTATTCTTTTGATAGTGCGCCTGTGCACTTTTTGATACTACTACCTTGGTCTGTAATACGTTAAATACCTTAATCGCTTTCGTGGCCCTTCTGGCCTTTTGCATGATCTTAATATTTCCTATCTTTGGACTTTTCATTGCTGGTTTTCCAACTTTTCGTTACTTTTTTCTACTGTGAGACTCGGTTTCCGGGTCTCGGGGGTTTTGACAAGTGGGCTTTTTCTAAGTCCCCAAGTCCCCAAGACTCGGATTTTTGGGTTTTTGAGCTGAATAGCTAGATAATTTGTTTCTTTTTTCAAATTCCCAAGTCCCCAAGGCCTGAATTTCCGAATCTAGGGTGTTGGATTTTTTCAAAAGAACAAATTGTTTCTGCTAAGGCCCAAAACCTAGAGCTGCTCACGTAGGTTTGAAGTTGTGCTTAATATATCTTGAGTTTCCGGCTATTAACCTTGTACTCTGCATAACTTGTGGTTTGGATGACCCTTTTGACCTTCTTTTACTATAAGCCGGCTTTCGCGTGGATGATCAATGCTGCTATAACTGTATAAAGACAGGGTCAGGCAAGTCCCATTGGGCATCATGACTGATTGTAATTACACGCTAGCAAAGCATGCCACTTTTGTGCGAGTCACATCGAGCTTAAGCAAGAAAAGTCAAGAAAATTTGGCTCTATTGTCCGGTTATAAGCTTGCAGCCGTACTTATTACAAGTAATCGGCCCTTACAACCTAATGGCATCGTGGCCGGGTCTTTGAGTTTGCAACTGTGCTATTCAAGCAATCAGCCCCCAAGACCTAGATATATGCAATTTACTAAAAAACTAATATATTAAGAACAATAAATAACACTTACCTGGAAAAGAAAATAGAAAACAACAGGAATAGAAAAACTTGACAAAAAACACACAGAATATTTTGTTTAACCATCTCTTTATTGATATGAGAAAAGTTAGGTCAGCAAGCCGCCTCATTAAAAACCTTCCAGTCCCCTTAGGTACCCTGGATAGGAAAAGAGTGCGTCTGAAACCTGCTGCCTGTTACATCGTGTAATTCCACTTGTAAATCTAGCCTATTCTAAGTGTAGTAGGGACGCAGCTGAGCCACGTTCCATGGTCTTTCTCTTTCTTCCATAGATGAAGTTGTATGAGCGGTGTCATTGACAGTAGCCGACTCTTCCCTTGCATCGACCAAGTAATACGATCCATTGTGCAGATTCCGGTTTATAATGAACGGTCCTTCCCATGGTGGAGATAACTTGTGTTTTCCTTCCTTTGACTGTACCAGGCGCAGAACCAGGTCTCCTTCCTGGAAGACCCGGGTTTTGACTCGCCGGCTATGATATCTCCTCAGGTCCTGCTGGTATATGGCTGATCTTTCCAAAGCTTGTTCCATGTGTTCTTCTAACATATCCACGGCGTCCTGCCAGGTCTTCTCATTCTCCACCTCGACGTAAGCCGACACTCGAGGCGAATCATGAATGATATCACTCGGCAATACTGCCTCTGCACCATAAACCATGAAAAACGGTGTCATCTGGGTAGATCTGTTAGGTGTGGTGTTGATTCCCCAAACCACTGATGGTAACTCCTCAACCCATGCGCCAGCAGCTCTGATGCACGGGACTCGCAGCCGTGGTTTTAATCCACGAAGTAACTCCTGATTTGCCCTTTCCACTTGTCCATTAGCTTGTGGATGGGCTACTGAAGCTATGTCAAGCCGGATTCCATTGTTCCCACAGAATTTCTCCATCTCACCAAGGGACATGTTAGTTCCATTATCTGTTATTATGCTGTGAGGATACCTTAACCTGTAGATGATTCTTTTGAAGAACTTGACTGATGTGAGTGCTTCGCAATTGGTAACTAGCATAACTTCCACCCACTTGGTAAATTTATCAATGGCCACCAAGAGATGGGTTTTTTTGCAGGGTGACATGTGGAAGGGGCCCACCATGTCCATGCCCCAAACAGCGAACGGCCAGGTTAACGGGATTGTTTGCAACTCCATAGCCGGCACATGGATTTGGCGAGCATACCTTTGACATCCATCGCACCTTGCCACCAAGCGTTCCGCGTCTGCTAAGGCTGTGAGCCAGAAGAAACCGTGCCGATATGCTTTGGCTACAAGGGATCTTGTCGATGCATGATGCCCACAATCGCCTTCATGGATCTCTTTAAGAATCTTCCGGCCTTCTTCTGGTGCTACGCAGCGCAAAAATACTCCTGCTGCACTCCTTTTATATAACTCGCCGTTGATGATGGAATAGCCCTTTGCTCGTCTCAGAATTTGCCTTGCTAAAACCTCCTGTGGTGGTAACTCGCCCCTTGATAAATAGGCTAAAAACGGCTCTGTCCACTCAGGAACGGCACGTATTGTGGCCACAAGCTCCAAATCCGGGTCTTGGTTAGCCACCTCTTCCTTAGACTCGGTTTTAACTGATGGCCGCCATAGCTCGTCCAGGAAAACATTGGGTGGAACCGGCTCTCTGCGCGAGCCGAGTCTTGCGAGTCCATCTGCTGCCTCGTTCTTTCGCCTATCAATATGCTCCACCTCATACCCGGAAAAACACCCGGAAACCCTGTCCACCTCCCTGCGATATGCTGCCATAGTTGCATCCTTCCTATCCCAGGTTCCTGAGACCTGCTACACCACAAGATCCGAATCTCCATAGCATCGTATCCGCCTGATGTTCATCTCCTTGGCTATTCTCAATCCATGTAATAATGCCTCATACTCGGCCACGTTGTTGGAACAATCAAAGTGGATTTGCAACACGTAGCTCAGCTTATCTCCTTTAGGTGATGTAAGTACCACTCCAGCTCCTGATCCCTCGTATTGCTTGGAACCATCAAAGTGCATTACCCAAGACTCGGAACTTGGTGCCATTGTGGGCATGCTAGTGTGAGTCCAGTCGTTAATGAAATCAACTAAAGCTTGAGACTTGATTGCTGACCTGGGCTCGTAGTTGATGTGATAATTGAAGGGGAACGTAGCATAGAAAACAAAAAATTTCCTACACGCGATAAACCCAAATGGCCAAGATCTAATCTATGAGATGAAAGGTAACGGGGAGAAAGAGAGTCTTGAGATAACATACCCTCGAAGACTCAAAGTGGTACGAGAAAAGATCTCGTGGTTGGCGTAGTCGTTCTCACGCCGATCCCGAGCGAGAAGAAGAGCACCGCAATCCGGCGGTGCCTCCGTAAACGGTCACACGTTCAGCTCGATGAAGACTTCCGTTCCCTCGTTCCAGCGGGTTGCGGAAGTAGAGGATCCCTCCGGAATTCCAGCAGCACGACGGCGTGGTGGTGGCGAAGAATCCCACGGTCAGGGCTTCGCCAAGCCAGAGACCATGGAATGGAGCAGCAGGTGGAAGGGAAAATGTGTGGGCAAGTGTGTGAAGAAGAGAGAGCCCTATAGGGGAGGGGGAGGCAGCCCAAGGGCGGTGCGGCCAGCCATGGGTGCCCCCACCCCTTCCTCTATTCACGTGAGTGGAAGCTCCACTCAAACCCACTCAAAAATCCCTTAATTTCCCACTTGGAAAATCCAAAGGTTTTTCTTTAATAAATAAATAAAACATTTTTATTTCTTTATTTATATTTGTTAATTCCATTAACAAACATTTGCATGCAGCACCTCGAACCATTTGTTAATTCTATTAACAACCGTTCGACGAAAAACCCCTTGAACTATTTCAATTTTCCCCGAAACAATTCCGGAGCTGCCCAAAATATTCTTCGGCATTCCGTATCCTCTCTAAATGCTTCATCGAACCTTAAGTGTGTCTCCCTACGGTTCGTGAATATTATAGACATGATCGAGACTCCTCTCCGATCAATAATCAACAGCGGGGTCTGGAAAACCGTGATGACTCCTATATATTCAACGATGACTCTCGTGATCGTGTGAACCTTTCAACGTTGTAACGATTTCCCTTTGTCTCGCGATATATTACTTGTCCGACATCCGATCATCGGTATCCATTATACCTTGTTCGATCTCGTTATCCGACAAGTACTCTCGTTCCGTGATAACATCCTTGTGATCATATCACTTGCTTGCAAGCGGTGTCGATGTGATATCACCGAGAGGGCCCTGTATATCTATCCCGTCATATTGGATGGACAAATCCCATTCTCGATCCGTGAGCTTCAACCAACACTTTCCGAATATCCAATGCCACCTTATAGTCACCCTTTTACGTGTGACGTTTGATGTCATCAAAGTATTCTTTCGGTATTAGTGATTAACATGATCTCATGGTCTAAGGAATAATGTTACTTCGAATGTAAGATATAACAACAAAACTAAATGACTTGATCGTATTGTTATACTTAGTTAGGGTTTAAGTTCATCATGTCATTCTCCTAATGACATGACCTCGTTATTAACAACATCCAATGTTCATGATCAGGAAACCTTGATCATCTGTTTAATCAACGAGCTAGTTAAAAGAGAGGCTTCACTAGGAACGTCGGTTTGTTTATTAATCACACATGTATCAATGTTTCCGGTTAATACAATTCTAGCATGAGAAATAAACATCTATCATAAACAAGGAATAATATATAATAAACACTTTATTATTTCCTCTCGGGCATATTCCCTTCAGTCTCCCACTTGCACTAGGGGCAATAATCTATATTACATAGTGATGAATTTAACACCCATTGAGTTCTGGTGTTGATCATGTTTTGCCTTTGAGAGAGTTTTAGTCAATGGATCTTCCACATTCAGATCCGTATGTACTTTCCAAATCTTCACATCCCCATCTGCGACATGCTCACGGATGGAGTGAAAACGGCGCTTTGATTCTTGCTTTTGTGAACCTTGGTTCCTTAGCATTGGCTATGGCACCATTGTTGTCACAATAGATAACCATTGGATCCAACGCACTCGAAACCACGCCTAGTTCGGATATGAACTCCTTCATCCAAACTGCTTCTTGTGTTGCCTCCGAGGCAGCAACATATTCCGCTTCTGTTGATGATCCTGCCACCACGGATTGCTTGGAACTCCTCCAGCTTACAGCTCCTCCATTCATAATAAATACGTACCCGGACTGAGACTTAGAGTCATCCGGATCAGTGTCGAAGCTAGCATCGACGTAACATCTTGCGACGAGCTCTTCTTCACCGCCATATACGAGAAACATATCCTTAGTTCTTCTCAAGTACTTTAGGATATTCTTGACCGCAGTCCAGTGTTCCAAACCTGGATTGGATTGGTACCTACTAGTCAAACTAATAGCATGTGCCACATCTGGTCTTGTACATAGCATAGCATACATGATAGAACCTATGGCTGAAGCATAGGGAGTCTTATTCATCTTCTCTCTATCTTCTGATGTAGCTGGACATTGAGTCTTACTCAACGTCTTGCCTTGCAACATAGGTAGGAACCCTTTCCTACTATCTTCCATTTTGAACTTCTTCAAAATCTTGTCAAGGTATGTACTTTGCGAAAGTCCAATTAAGCGTCTTGATCTATCCCTGTAGATTTTGATGCCCAATATATAAGCTGCTTCACGAGGTCTTTCATCGAAAAACTATTGTTCAAATAACCTTTACGCTTTTTAAAAGTTCTATATCATTTCCAATCAACAATATGTCATCCACATATAGTACCAGAAATGCTACAGAGCTCCCACTCACTTTCTTGTAAATACAAGCTTCTCCGTATGTTTGGACAAATCCAAAACCTTTGATCACCTTATTAAAACGGAGGTTCCAACTTCGGATGCTTGCTTCAGTCCATAAATGGAACGTTGAAGCTTACACACCTTCTCAGCATCCTTAGGATCAACAAAACCTTTGGGTTGCATCATATACATTCCTCGATGTCACATTAAGGAACGCCGTTTTGACATCCATCTGCCATATTTCATAATCGAAAAATGCAGCAACTGCTAACATAATCCTAACTGACTTAAGCATCGCTACTGGTGAGAAAATCTCATCATAGTCAACTCCTTGAATTTGTCGGAAACCTTTTGCGACAAGTCGAGCTTTATAGACGGTCACATTACCATCAGCGTCAGTTTTTTTTTTAAAGATCCATTTGTTCTCAACGGCCTTGCGGTCATTGGGTAAATCCACCAAAGTCCAAACTTGGTTTTCGTACATGGATCCTATTTCGATTTCATGGCTTCAAGCCATTTGTTGGAATCTGGGCTCATCATTGCTTCCTCATATGTCGCAGGGTCATCACCTCCACTACATGAAGTTTAATACGGGATCTCCATACAGTTCAGGAGCTGTACGTTCCCTAGTTTGACCTGCGAGGTGCGGTAGTTTCCTCTACTGGAGTTTCATGATCTAGATCATTATCTCTCTCTTCAACTGACGGGGTCAACTCCGAACAACTTCCGGCTCTGCGCTACTCGCCATTCCAAGAAGAGAAGGTTCAATAACCTCGTCGAGTTCTACCTTCCTACTATTCACACCCTTCGAGAGAAACTCCTTCTCCAAAAAGGATCCATTCTTGGCAAGGAAAATCTTGCCTTCGGATCTGTGATAGAAGGGTACCCTATTGTTTCTTTAGGGTATCCTATGAAGACGCATTTTTTCCGCTTTGGGTTCGAGTTTATCAGGTTGAAGCTTCTTCACATAAACATCGCATCCCCAAACTTTTAGAAATGACAGCTTAGGTTTGTTTCCAAACCATAATTCATACGGTGTTGTTTCAACGGATTTAGATGGTGCCCTATTTAAAGTGAATGCAGCGGTCTCTAGTGCATAACCCCAAAACGATAGTGGAAAATCTGTAAGAGACATCATAGATCGAACCATATCTAATAAAGTACGATTACGACGTTCGGAAACACCATTACGCTGTGGTGTTCCGGCAGGTGTGAGTTGTGAAACTATTCCACATTGTTCATATGCATGCCAAACTCGTAACTTAGATATTCACCTCCACGATCAGACCGTAGAAATTTAATCTTTCTGTTACGATGATTTTCAACTTCACGCTGAAACTCTTTGAACTTTTCAAACGTTTCATATTTGTGTTTCATTAAGTAAATATACCCATATCTACTCAAATCATCTGTGAAAGTGAAAAAATAACGATATCCACCGCGTGCCGATACACTCATTGGTCCACATACATCAGTATGTATGATTTCCAGTAAGTCTGTCGCCCGTTCCATAGATCCGGAAAACGGGGTTCTAGTCATCTTGCCCATAAGGCATGGTTCACATGTTTCAAATGATTCATAATCAAGTGATTCTAAGAGTCCATCAGAATGGAGCTTCTTCATGCGTTTAACACCAATATGACCTAAGCGGCAATGCCACAAATAAGTAGCAATATCATCATTTAACTTAATTCTTTTGGCATTCACATTATGAATATGTGTATCAACATTATCAAGATTCAAAATAAATAAACCATTCTTCTCAGGTGCATGACCATAAAAGATATTATTCATATAAATCGAACAACCATTGTTCTCGGACTTAAAGGAATAACCGTCACGCATTAAGAAAGATCCAGAAACGATATTCATGCTTAATGCGGGCACCAAATAACATTTATTGAGGTTTATAACTAATCCCGATGGTAGACGTAGAGGTAGCGTCCCGACGGCGATCACGTCAACTCTTGATCCATTGCCGACGCGCATCGTCACCTCATCCTTTGCTAGTGGTCGCTTATTATGCAGCTCCTGTTTCGAGTTACATATGTGAGCAACCGAACCAGTATCAAATACCCAGGTTCTACTGCGAGTACTAGTAAGGTACACATCAATAACAAGTATATCATATATACCTTTGTTCACTTTGCCGGCCTTCTTATCTGTCAGATACTTGGGGCAATTGCGCTTCCAGTGGCCAGTACCCTTGCAATAGAAACACTCAGTCTCAGGCTTAGGGCCATGCCTGGTTTTCTTCTCAGCAGTAGCAACAGATTTGCCACCCTTCTTGAAGTTTACCCTTGGCTTGCCTTTCTTGCCTTTCTTGAAACTAGTGGTCTTATTGATCATCAACACTTGATGTCCTTTCTTGATATCCACTTCAGCAGTTTTAAGCATCGAGAGAAGCTCAGGAAGAGACTTCTTCACGCTCTGCATATTATAGTTCATCACGAAGTTCTTGTAACTAGGTGGCAGATATTGGAGAACACGATGTATCCCTAGCTCAATGGGAATCGATATTCCCAAGGCTATGAGCTTATCAGCGTACGCAGACATTTGAGTACGTGCACTAACGGAGCGTTCTCTTCCATCATGCAGCTAAAGAACTTTTCTGAAGCGTCATAACTCTCAACTGCGGCATGGTATCGAAAATCATTTCAATTCTCCCATTGTGGCATAAGCAGTGCTGTTCTCGAAACGTTTTCGCAGCTCTGGCTCTAATCCATAGAGAATGCCGCAGTGAACTATACTGTGGTCTTCTTGTTGAGTCTGATAAACATTTTTATCCTCATCAGAAGCATCATCAGCGGGTTGGTCACCTAGAGGTGCATCAAGCACATAGAGCTTCTTGCAAGCGGTGAGGAGAATCCTCAGGTTAAGTGACCAGTTGGTAAAGTTGCTTCCATTGTTCGCTAATTTCTCTTTCTCCGTGAACATATTGAAATTGAAGGTAGGTGGTGCCATGATCTACAACATATTTGCAAAGACTATTTAGACTATGTTTATGATTAAGTTCAAGTTAATTCTAAAATTATCCCATGAACTCCCACTCAAAAACAACATCCCTCTTAGTTGTCTTTAGTGATTACACGAACCAAATTCACTACACCGAACCGATCATCACGTGAGACGGTGCAGTTGCAAAGGCGAACATCAACATGTTCATCATATCATTCATATGACTCATGCTTTACCTTTCGGTTACGTGTTCCGAGGCCATGTCTGTACATGCTAGGCTCGCCAAGTAGAACCGTTGTATTGCATGTTTTCAAGGCCATGTCTGTACATGCTAGGCTTGAAAACACCCGTTGTATGCGAACGTTGAGTCTATCACACCCGATCATCACGTGGTGTCTCGAAACGACGAACTTTCTTAACGGTGCATACTTAAGGAAGAACACATTATTATCTTGATATTAAGTGAGAGGGATCATCTTATAATGCTACCGTCGCGATCTAAGCAAAATAAGATGCATAAAAGGATAAACATCACATGCATGGATAATGTGATATGATATGGTCCTTCTTGCACTTGATCTCCATCTTGTGCATCATGGTATGATCTCCATCATTCCACCGGCGTGGCACCAAGGTCCGTGGCACCTCCATCTTGATTGTCCATTACAATCATATCACATGGATATGACATACAGCACGCAGGCCATAAAATAAGACAACCATATGGCTCCAGCCGGTATGTCAATAATTTACAAAAGATATCATCTCATACATAACGTTTGTAACATTGACCATATCACATCACATGCCCTGCAAAAACAAGTTAGACGCCTCTAATTTATTTTTGCATGTTTTACGTGGCTTTGGGCTTACGAGGATAGAACCGTTCATACCTACGTACAAGAACCACAACGTTGATAAAAACATATTTTTAACAACCCTTTGTAGATTAGATCTTAACTATAGTAGGAGAAACGGACACCCCCTTAGTCACATGTGAGACAATTCTCGCGTACATAGTACACGTAAACTTAGTCCGGGGCAGCTTCATCCTACTATGCCACTAAGATCATAAAATACTCAAAGAGACAAAAACATGATCATCAACGCCCACATACTCCTATGTGTTCTACCCGTACAATTCATCTACGCATAGATCCGGCTCTGATACCACTGAAGGGGAACATAGCATAGAAAAAAAAAATCCTACACGCGATTAACCCAAATGGCCAAGATCTAATCTATGAGATGAAAGGCAACGGGGAGAAAGAGAGTCTTGAGATAACATACCCTCGAAGACTCAAAGTGGTACGAGAAAAGATCTCGTGGTTGGCGTAGTCGTTCTCACGCCGATCCCGAGCGAGAAGAAGAGCACCGCAATCTGGCGGTGCCTCCGTAATCGGTCACACGTTCAGCTCGATGAAGACTTTCGTTCCCTCGTTCCAGCGGGTTGCGGAAGTAGAGGATCCCTCCGGAATTCCAGCAGCACGACGGCGTGGTGGTGGTGAAGAATCCCACGGTCAGGGCTTCGCCAAGCCGGAGACCATGGAATGGAGCAGCGGGTGGAAGGGAAAATGTGTGGGCAAGTGTGTGAAGAAGAGAGAGCCCTCACCCTCCTTTTATAGGGGAGGGGGAGGCAGCCCAAGGGGGGGTGCGGCCAGCCATGGGTGCCCCCACCCCTTCCTCTCTTCATGTGAGTGGAAGCTCCACTCAAACCCACTCAAAAATCCCTTAATTTCCCACTTGGAAAATCCAAAGGTTTTTCTTTAATAAATAAATAAAACATTTTTATTTCTTTATTTATATTTGTTAATTCCATTAACAAACATTTGCATGCAGCACCTCGAACCATTTGTTAATTCTATTAACAACCGTTCGACGAAAAACCCCTTGAACTATTTCAATTTCCCCGAAACAATTTCGGAGCTGCCCAAAATATTCTTTGGCATTCCGTATCCTCTCTAAACGCTTCATCGAACCTTAAGTGTGTCTCCCTACGGTTCGTGAATATTATAGACATGATCGATACTCCTCTCCGATCAATAATCAACAGCGGGGTCTGGAAAACCGTGATGACTCCTATATATTCAACAATGACTCTCGTGATCGTGTGAACCTTTCAACGTCGTAACGATTTCCCTTTGTCTCGCGATATATTACTTGTCCGAGATCCGATCATCAGATCCATTATACGTTGTTCGATCTCGTTATCCGACAAGTACTCTTTTCTTGTTCCCGTGATATAACATCCTTGTGATCATATCACTTGCTTGCAAGCGGTGTCGATGTGATATCACCGAGAGGGCCCTGAGTATATCTATCCGTCATATTGGATGGACAAATCCCATTCTCGATCCGTGAGCTTCAACCAACACTTTCCGAATATCCAATGCCACCTTTATAGTCACCCTTTTACGGTGTGACGTTTGATGTCATCAAAGTATTCTTTCGGTATTAGTGATTAACATGATCTCATGGTCTAAGGAATAATGTTACTTCGAATGTAAGATATAACAACAAAACTAAATGACTTGATCGTATTGTTATACTTATTTATGGTTTAAGTTCATCATGTCATTCTCCTAATGACATGACCTCGTTATTAACAACATCCAATGTTCATGATCAGGAAACCTTGATCATCTGTTTAATCAACGAGCTAGTTAAAAGAGAGGCTTCACTAGGAACGTCGGTTTGTTTATTAATCACACATGTATCAATGTTTCCGGTTAATACAATTCTAGCATGAGAAATAAACATCTATCATAAACAAGGAATAATATATAATAAACACTTTATTATTGCCTCTCGGGCATATTCCCTTCAATAATCTCCCATCTCGATGGCCCACTTGGCTATTCTACCTGTTGCGTCCGAGTTTCTGATGATATCCGACATTGGTATAGAGCTAACCACTGTTATGGGGTGTTCCTGAAAATAGGGTTTCAATTTCCGGCTGGCCATGAAGACCCCGAAAACCAACTTCTGCCAATGTGGGTAGTGCTGCTTTGCCTCTGATAACACCTCGCTGACGTAGTAAACCGGCCTTTGAACCGGGTGATCCTTCTCATCCTCTTTGCGCTTAACGACAACCACTGCACTAACCGCCCGGGGCCCGGCCGCAATGTATAATAGCATGGGCTCTTTGGGACCCGGGGCTGCTAAAACTGGTGCCTCGGATAACTGCTTCTTTAGTGCCTCGAACGCCTCATCCGCCTCTTGGTCCCAAACAAACTTATCAGATTTCCTCAAGAGCCGGTATAATGGAATTGCCTTCTCCCCGAGTCTGGATATAAACCGGCTCAGTGCTGCTACGCACCCTGTAAGATTCTGAACATGCTTTATGTTTTCCGGCTTTTTCAGACTCTGGATAGCTTTGATTTTGTCCGGGTTTGCCTCGATTCCTCTCTCGGAAACAATGAACCCGAGTAACTTTCCTGCTGGAACTCCAAACACGCACTTTGTAGGGTTAAGTTTCATCTGATACCTTCTCAGATTCTTGAATGTTTCCTTTAGATCATCAATGAATGATTCCTCTTTCCTGGTCTTGATCACCACATCATCCACATAGGCGTGAACGTTGCGCCCAATCTGATCCTCAAAGCACTTCTGTATGCATCTCTGATAAGTTGCACCAGCATTCTTTAGCCCAAAAGTCATGGTTTTGTAACAGAAAGCCCCAAAGGGGTTATGAACGATGTTTTCTCCCAATCTTCCTTCTTGAGCTTGATCTGAGGATACCCGGAATATGCATCCAGGAAACATAATAGGTCACTTCCAGCCACTGCATCTATGATCTGATCAATCCTTGGAAGGGCAAACGGATCCTTTGGGTAGTGCTTGTTGAGACTCATGTAATCTATGCACATCCTCCACTCGTTACTCTTTTTCAGTACTAGAACCGGATTTGCCAGCCAATCCGGGTGAAATACCTCCATGATGAAGCCGGCTGCCAATAGCCGGGCAATTTATTCTCCTATAGCTTTTCTTCTTTCCTCATTCATTTTCCTCAGGCCTTGCTTCACGGGCCTAGACTTGGGGTCAACATGCAAGCTGTGCTCCGCTAACTCGGTAGGGAAACTCGGCATATCTCTAGGCGTCCAAGCAAAAACATCTTGATTTGAATGAATAAACTCCACGAGTGCTTTTTCTTGCTCATTGTCCAGGTTAGATCCTATGGCAAATTGCTTTGAGGGATCACCCTCGACAAAAGCCACCATCTTGGTATCTTGTGCTGCTTTGAACTTTGCTCTCTCATCCTCCGTATTCGGCCTTTTTAACGATGTTCTGTCATCCGGGTCTACTTGAGACCGATAAAACTTGAGCTCTTCCTTTCTACAAGCTTGTTCTGCCATTGCCGCGTCTCCTTCGTCACACTCAGCCGCTATAACCCGGCTCCCATGGATGGTGATGGTCTGCTTGGGACCTGGGATTTTTAGCTGTAGGTATACGTAACACGGCCTAGCCATGAACTTGGCGTAAGCCGGCCTTCCAAATAGCGCGTGATAAGGGTTGCGCAACTTCACCACCTCAAACGTGAGCCACTCCACCCGGAAATTATCCTTTGATTCTCCAAAAGCAACCTCCAAGGTAATCTTTCCCTCAGGGCACGCCGAGTGACCCGGCACAATCCCGTGAAAAACTGTTGAACTTTTCTGTAGCTGAGACTCCTTGAGACCCATGCGTAAGAAAGTCTCCCAATATAAGATGTTTATGCTGCTTCCGCCGTCCATTAAGACCTTTTTCAGCTCATAACCATTAACCTGCGGCGCGACCACCAGCGCTAAGACTCCCGGGTGTTCTATTCTTTCCGGGTGATCCCTTCTGCTCCATGTTACCTCTTGATCCGACCACCTCAGGTATCTCGGGACAGCCGAGGAAACCGAGTTTACTGCCTTTTTGAGTATTTTTCTATCCTTGTTAGAAGTTCCCGTGGTGTGAACGTGGTACTGGCCCAATTGCTTGGGGTTGGCCTGGAAACCTCCGGCTCCTCCTTGATTGTTACCCGGATTACCACCTCCTGGGTTGCCTGCCGGGGGTGGGCCATTGCCCGGGTTACCACCCGGACCCGGTCCTGCTCCCCGGCCTGCGCCTCGCATTGCTTTCTGTATTTCCTCGTTCTTCCATCTTTGTAAATCTATGCATTGTTCCAGTGAATGATTTGGCATGCCGTTCCTGCTGTGGCGCGGACAGGGCATCCTGAAGGCCTCTATATGGTTAGCCGGCCTTGGCGGTCCTTGGTAATTTCCTCCATTATAGTTTCCTCCGTTGAAATTTCCTTCTGCTCTGGGTCTTGCAAACCCGGCTTCTGTGTTGGCGACAAACTCGGAATTTCCCTCGTACGGGCGCTTATTCTGATTGTTTCCATTATTTCCTCCATTGTTACCCGGCGCAGATCCATTGTCGGGTCTTCCACTGTTGTTTGCGTTAGCTTTGGTTTTCTTGTTATCAACATCCTCCTCTGTTGTGTCCGTAGCAGCGTGCTTGTTGCACGCGTCCATCAACTCTCCCATAGTAACCTCCGAAGCATTCCGACTAGATTTCATGCGAGTTAGCTTTTGCACTAGGGGTATGTACTTGCATGTTTTAGCCATAGCCTGTAGCGCATCTTTTGGCTGAATATCCGTAAACGAGTGAAGTATTTCCATAACCCAGCGCACCCAGCTGCGCGCCGATTCTCTCTTCTTTTGTACACATCGTTCTAGATCATCGATTGTGAATAATTTCCTGCACGTCCCATGGAAGTGCTTGATAAATGCAACTTTCAGCTCACTCCATGACTTGATAGATCCTTCAGGTAAATTGTTGAACCACAACTTTGCTGCTCTTTCTGACATCATTAAGTACATGAACTTGGCTTGAAGATTTTCAGATGCGTTGCGAATCGACATGGCCATCTCATAGCTGCTCAACCAGGTTTCTGGATCCATAGTTGGCTCATAGTTCACCACTTTACCCGGTTCCTTAAACTTATCCGGGTAGGGCTCGGCTTTGATGGCGTCCGATAAACACTTGGGTCCGGCTAAAACCGCCGGTACTGGCCTTACCCGGGAAACATGCGACCCGACGACGGGTGCGACGGGGGGTGCAACCGCTACCGGCCCTCGCACCGCAGACCCGGCTGCTGCGCGCCTAGCTCGAGAACTGTCCACGATACCTTGCGTGGCTGATACTGCAGGTGTTGCTGGTCTACGGGGAGGAGGCGGCATTTGCTGCTGCTCTGCCCTCCGTCGTGCTGAGCTTGTCTGAATATTACCGGTGTTTCCGTTATGCTGGCTTACATACGGAGTGCCATGCATTCCGCTCCTGTTATCCGGGTAATTGGCTTGCTGAGCCACTGCCGTGCGCAATAGATCTATCGCCTGCCGGGTCTCCTCCGCATGGGGTGACTCTCTTACGGGGATGCGATCCAGTGCCAATGTTGCTGCATACACGTTGTCCATGGGATTATTGAAGTGACCTGGTGGAGTGTGAAACCGTGGTGGTGGTGGTGGCGGCGCTGTATTGCCAACAGCAACCCCTGTCTGCAACGTGGGTAACCCGGCTTGTACGTTTGCCGGCTGTCCTCCACCGGTCGCGGGCTGGTGCACAGTTTCCTGGTTCACAGCCGGAATTGGTTGGTCTTGGGGTGTGACGAATAGCGTGGCCGGGTTTAGAACTCCACCCGTTGCCGGTAATCTTGTTCTGTATCTCTGATGCATCCTAGTCGTCTCAACCCGGAGCCGGTTCTCCAATGCTTCCAGCTCACGTTGGCGCGTGGCTACCCCTTGCTTCTCTGCTTCCACATGTCTCCTTTGCTGCTCCAACGCACGGCGTGCTACATCCAGATCCCTGGCGCGTGCCGCGGCGTTTTCCGGGGTTATCACAGTAGCTAGCACCGTGGGATCCAAGATTAGACTGTTACTTAACAGAGCCGGGTGTTGTGGGTTTGAAGGACCCGCCCCTGGCGTCCTATTCGCCATGAACCCAAACATATTCGCCTGCAACTCGCTATCCGCCGCCCGGCTAGTGACCGAAGCCGATTCTCCGTCGACCCGGGTCAGAACCGGATTTCCGTCAACCGGATTTTGCTGCTGGGCCAGCGCTCGCGCCGCTCCAACCGCGGCCGTAGTCACGTCCCCCTGATTGAGATTGGTTGCAGGGGCCGTGTAGACCGCGACCTGGCGCGCGATGCCTGGTGAAGACTCGTATTCCTCCTCATCACAGCTATCCTCCTCGTACCGGTCCTCCAGCAAGTGTAGGATAGATTCGGTATCATATTCTCTCATGACCCGGCCACGCGGGGTCCATGCCGGCTCCTCCGGCTGTTCCCTCTTCGTGGTGGGCTCTTCTATCGGATCCACCGTTCCGATCGATTCTTCTCCATCCGACTGAACGCAGGTTGCTTCTCCTGACACAGAATCACATCCAAAATCATCAGGGATTGAACCGGACGTACGTACCATGCCGATGAAGACGTTGACCCGGCCGATCGTGACGACAGATCCGGATTCGAGCAGATCCGACTCTGGCCCCCAGCCAAAATCGTCCACCATCTTCTTTCCTTCGGGGTTGGTGTAGATCTCGCCGACGACGAGGTTCTTCATGTTCTCCCGAGCTTCTCCCATGATGTAAACACCCTTGGACGTAGGCCTCACGGTGGGCGCCAACTGTCGTGGGATAATCACGGCAGACGTTACCGGGGGTAACTTATCTTGGGGCAATTCGACTCTGGTGTTTGGGAGAGGGTTTTGCTCAGGGGAAATCATGGTGATAAACGATCTGGTAGCCGGCAATCAAGTCGCCGAGTCTCCGATCTAGGTTAATTATCTCAACTCTGGTATTACAAAGGATACTCGAATAGCTATCAAAACTCGTGTCTAATCTAACCCTAGGAGCCGGCTTATATAATATCCGGCCCCCCTAGCCTCCTATCCAAGGCACACTCGGAGTCCTACCTGGGCACCGCTTACAAACCCTAAGTTTCCTTATCGAAACCCACAATCTGGGTTATGAGGCCTACACTCTTGGCCCTTCTAGAAACTCCTTAAGCCGGGTCTTGCGCAGCTCCCTTTGGGCCGAATTACACCTTGACGTTAGCCTACCGGGTTATCATCCCTCCATCAGGGGTCCTACTCGGAGAAACATGCAAACACAAAGCATATCTGGCTAAGTATTTCTACCCGACAAGGCATGCAAACATAAAGCATATAAAGCCAAAGGGGTATTCTGTGATGTCCTACTCGGAATGGCATGCAAACACAAAGTATATTCAGATAAGAATTTCTATTCGGCATGACATGCAAACACAAAGCATAAAAAGCCAACAAGTTACTCATGGTGTTCTACTTGGTGCAGCATGCAAACACTAAGCATACAAAGGTGAGAAACCATCTACTCGGTATCAAAGTGCAGAGATAAAGCACCAAGTCCTAACCTGTCCGATGCGCTTGGTGCGGATATACGGCTCGAAGCCGTACAGTCAATCGTCCTTCGGCGTGGTGTGCATGATGGACCGGGCCCAGAATGCCACCTCCGACTTGCTGAGCTCGAAGGTTGTGGTCCTGGTGCAGTCACGGGCTCCCCCCATGTAGCACATCTTGTGCGAGCGGCGTTGAAGTGGGAGTACCCGGCGCGAGATCCAGCAGGCGATGGGATCATCGTGGAGCATCCCCTCCTCGCGCAACTCGGAGAGGCGTCGCTCAACCTGGACGACGTCCTCGATGGTGGTCTTCGGGTGGTAGCCCCAATTTTGCTGAGTTGGCAGGTCGTTCTTGAACTTGGGAAGGCCTATCCGGTCCTGGATCGGCTTCCCGACTTCAGTTGCTACGTTCTTCACGTAGAGGAAGCTGCGCTACCACTTGCGCACGGATTCCAGCCCCTTGGCTCGGGGATGGCTACCCGTGGAGCGCTGCAGCATCATAGCGCATCCCGTTTGGGTCATGGCGCGGGCGCTATCTGTCTTACCCGGATTGGGGATGCTTTGTTTGCGGAAAAAGAAGTAGCGTGCCCATGTGTGGATTGTTGGGTACACGCCAAGGAAAGCCTCACACACCACGGCGTGGGTGGAGAGCATGATGAGGGCATTTGGAGGAAGGTGGTGTGGCTGAAGGCCAAAGTGATTGAGGAATTTTGTGAAGAAATCAGAGACAGGGAGGCCGAAGCCGCGGTTGAAATGCGCAAGGAAGACCACGTACTCATCCTTTTCAGGCTTGGGTACGATTTCCGTACCTGGATGGCGGCAGGTCACGCCGGGAGGCACGCGGCGCGTGTTCACGAGCCATTGGCAGTCGTCGGCGGTGACCTCGGAGCCTTCCCAGCCGGTGCGGGCGGCGGCGTCGTTGTCTCCGTGAGCAACCATCGCAGCAGAGATGCGCGGTGAAGATTTGGAGGCGGAGGCGCGAGTGGGAGATGTGAATCGGAGTATTGGAGGCTCTGAGATATTTCTCTCTCCGGCGGCGCGTGGAGCAGCGGCGCGGCAAGTAGTTGAAGTGGCGGAGCGCTCTGCAGCGGCGGAGAGACGAAGGGGCAGAGATGGAAGTGAGCAGGAAAGAGAAAAGAAGGCGTCGAGGGGGTATTTATCTCTCCCCTCGAGTTGCCGTTACCAGCGTAATAAGTGGGATCAATCGTGCGCAGAGATCGTGCGGCGTGGGCTACGCGCCGGATAGAAACGCACATAGCGCATATTGCGCGCGTAACGGGCGCAGTTAATCCCACGTCGATATCGTGGGCAATTTAGTGCGGTTGAAGTGACTTTACAGGCTAGTGGGCCCGAGGTGCAGTTATGGGCGCGTGGCCTGCAGCGTCCCAGGCACCGAGGCGTCGGGGGTACGGGGGCGTGACACGTGCCCCGTAGCGACACGCGGAGGCGGATTCGCACCGTTGAAGCGGGATTGTGTTTCGAGATTTCGCTAAGTCCTTTTACTCGGCATCAGAGAAGAAAGACAGTGCTACTCGAAGAAGAAGAGATTCAGGCAAGAGTCAAGGGCTACATGGAGAGGCTACTCGGCCTTTCACAATACGAAGACAAGATTTGTTTCTTAAACTGGCAGGGCCCAGTGAACAAGTTCGCAGGACTCTACCAGCTTCGGGGACTAATGTCGGGGGCTTACCCCCGAGTAGGGGTAAGGCCAGTGCTAAAGGCAAGATCAAAGGAGCTATTGGACTAAGTAGGCTGGCTACCCGGTACTCGCTACCCGGTAGACAGCTAACCGGTCGTACACACCAATGGCCAGGAGGAAGAATCAAGGAAGTTACATCCCTCCGAGTAGAGGAGTTGGTCCGAGTAGAGGGAGTGGTTTCCTACTCGGGCCAGAAGTCAATGGAGTCGTTCTGACAAAGGATCCCGCGTATCCTGCGTCCGTACGGCGTGCGGTTCAACTTACGGAGCGCGTGATTATCCGCGCTACGGCGTGGCTACAGTGCGGTAGGCGCCTGTCTAGTCCTGTCACTGACAGAGGGGACAGGACAGGGCTAGGGGCCTACCCTATCTCACTGACAAGGGTGGACAGGTCCCATCTCCGAACGGCGCGACGACTTACGGGGCAAGCGTCAGCGGGAACCCGGAGGCGTGCGCGGTTCTGCAGTGCTCCTGTCCCATCGAGCTGTACCTTTTAGTCTTATTCTATCCGGCTGGGCACCAGTATATAAGGTGCCCTGCCTCCTCCTGTGAGAGGTTCGACACGTTCGCTGCGCATTCCAGAGAGAACACTAGAGGCAACACACAGAGAGAAGAGTAGCTACTCGGCTGAAGGCCTGTATTGTACTGTGGCTACTCGGTAAACACCATATAAAGAGAGAGGCAGGAGTAGGGGTGTTACCTCCACACGAGGGCTCTGAACCTGGGTAAAATCTTGTTGTTTGCAGTGTTTGTGATCTACCACACGCGGCTACTCGCCGTGTGATCCCTCCCCGAGCACCTCCAGCGTCCATCGGCCCCAACTTTAGCCATCCCATGGCATCTGCCGTGATACCACCATGACAAACTTAGCCTTGGTTAGTCCTAGAACATGATTGCCACTTTGAAGGTCATGCAACATCCTCATATTTGTGTGGGCTAACCGGCGGTGCCAAAGCCAACCCACATCAACTTTAGCCATTAGGCATGTCGTGGCACATGTGTCTCCTTTAGAGAAATCCACTACATACATGTCATTCTCGACAAACCCAACAAAGGCTACTTTAAGAGTGGTTTCCCAAGTGACAATCACATTCTCATTATTTAAAAAAGAGGTAAAACCATAATTTGCAAGTTGGGAGAACGGACATCAAGTTATAACCAAGGGACTCAACAAGGAAAACATTCTCAATTGATAAATCATTTGAGATAGCCACCTTGCCTCGTCCCAATACCTTAGGTTCGGAATTGTCACCAATAGTGACGCAACTGAGATGAGGTGATGGAGGTTCAAGATTACTCATTGCTTCATTGCTTCCGGTCATATGTTGGGATGCACCACTATCCACCGTCCATCTACCCGACCCAGATCAATTTCTTGATTTAGGTACCCATCCTTTAATGGGTCCTCTTTTGTTAGTAACAAGGGTCTTAGGAACCCAAATAGTCCAATGATAATCATCACCATAAGAAGTACCAACGTATTTAGCATAAACATGACCATCTCTAGATTTCATGAGAACATAAGAGGAGTTATATTTTCCGGCAAAGTCATTGTGAGTGATGCTCCCCCTAGAGGTATCACCATCACCAACGGTGGGTTCCTTCTCCTTGGTCACCTCTCCTCTTCCACAAAGGCAACATTACGAGAGGGAAGAGGTGTCAACTTTGTTGGTTTTTCTTCTTTGACTTGGCAACAAAGCCAAGCTCTTCCTTCCCTTTCTTAGCTCCTTGAGAGCTTATGGAATCATTGAGAATTTTCTCTCTTCCTACAATGTTAGTAGTAGTACAAGATGTAGGCATGATAACAATGATGTTAGAGGAATGTATCACTTTCTAATTAGATTGTTGAGCTAGAAGCTTATTTCGAGACGTGGTGAGTTTGTCATGAATTTCTTTTAGAGACGTGAACTCCTTTTCTAGTTTTTCATGACGCTCAACAAGTTTCTCATGAGCCATACCTAGCTTCAACTCTTATTCTTCAAAGGTTTTAAGTAGAGAAAGAGATTTTTAATTATCCTTCCTAATTTTGGAAACACTAATAGCGTATGTCTCTTCTAGACTAGATAGTCTCCCTTCAAGAGAGGCTCTTATGGATCTCTTTCTCGAGAGCTTCTACAAGCTACTTGTCATTGTTCTCATGTACACCACCATAACTCTCCAAAGTCAGGATGATCTCTTCCTTCTCATTTATGAGAGAGTTAGCCTCATCAAGTTGCCTAAAAAGAGCCTTTACCTTTTCTTTGGTTTCACCTTGAAGACTAGATAACCAAGAGCCTAGATTCTTGGCCTCTTCATCATCATCAACAATGTTTTCAACACAATCCAATAATGAGGGAGAACTAGTAGCAATAGGCTTGGAGGTGGAAGATATTACCGCGATGGCTTTTTCCATGAGACATGAGAGACCAATGAAGAGGAAGACGTAGCTATGGCGACATGGGCCACACCTACGACTTCATCTTCTCCTTCATCTATAGAGTAGTATGTTTCCAGTGTGGGCCCTTCTTGAACATATAGAGCCCTTCAAACTCTTCTAGCAAGGTTCTTGTTTTGTGGAGCTTTGTTCTTGTCCTTGCGAACAAGCTTGCCTTCATTCTCTTCTCTTGGCTCAAAAGGACACTCTTTGACAAAGTTATTTGCACTTCCACAATTATAGCATGTCCTTGGCCGCTCCCTATTCTTGTTGTAGACCTTGTTTCTTGAAGGTCTAGGAGCATCGGCCTTATGAGCCTCCCATCTCTTCCAATAGTCGTGCATGGCAAGAGCAATACACTTGTGAGCACCCTTGTATGTGTCTTCATAGTCCTGTTCATCCTCATCATCCTCATCAACTTCTTCTATCCGAGCAATCGCCTTATAATTCAAGGCGAGGTTGGGTGACTTCCCAATTCTTCTTGAGCGAGCGAGAGCATCATCCGCACTCTTGTGAGATAGGGATATGGCTATGAACTCACTAAGAACACCAATGGAGTTAAGTGAGTTGTAGTCCGATCGTGTTCGGATGCTAGTGGATAGGTTCTTCTCAAAAGGAGTTATGGCCTTGACAAACTTCCTCTTGATCCACTCATCGGAGATTTCCTCTTTTCCAAAGTCCCTCAATTGGTTGCAAAGAGTGACAACTCTTCTATATAGCTCCTCGGGACTTTCATCTTCAAGCATGACGAAGTTCTCGGACTTGTCAAGTGCCACATCATACTTGTAGGATTGGATGCTAGCATTTCCTTGGAACAAGGTGTCAAGTTTATCCCAAGCCTCCTTGGCGGTCTTGATACCGTGAATGTGTTCAAGATGTTCTCTTGGGAGAGACTTTTGAATAATAACAAGAGCGGTCTTGTTGAGTTGAAATTCAATATCCTCTCTTGGAGTCCAGTTGCCTTCATCACGAGGATGGAATCCATGGAGAACACTTCTCCACAAGACGGTGTAAGAGCCGGAAATATGAGACTCCATATCGAACTTCCAAGAAGAAAATTCATTAGTGTTAAGCATGGGAGAAAGTCCAACATTTATAATGTGTGGCATAGTAGCAATGGGATGAATAGCAGGTGGTGGAACTCTTGAGTTAGACCCCGAACCATTAGCCGTTTGAGACTTGGAGCCTTCGAAACTCCCACCGCTCTTAGCCTTTTTATCGGCTTTTGCCTTGGCTTTCTCCTTGGCTAAAGAAATGTTGTCTTCCATTTCGGCGATGTCCGGAATGGAATCATCATCCGAGCTGACATCATTGGCGACGGAGGGAGGTTCCTCGGACTCCTTGGTTTTCCTCATCATTGTAAGGCCCCCTACAACCACTGTTCAAAGACACTTCCGATATGCATACATTCACGATCCCAGATCACACCAGTCCTGAACAACATATCAAGTTGGTACATAGATACAATATCCATAACATGATTACATAAAACACTTACAAAATAGACATGGTCACATGACCATGCCTAACACAATTGCCACGCAGGAAAAACACACAACACACACAGCGGAAGACTAAAACATACAAACATAGTAGAGCCCAAGTCACGCCTTAACCTACAGGCTGCTGACCGGAAAACGATCCTAGTTCCCAAGTCCATCAGCGAAGTACTCCTCCTCGTAGATCTCCTTCTGAGGCTCCTTCTCCAAGTCTGGAAAGTAAATACTAGGGACGAAACCAATATGAGTACATTTGAATGTACTCAGCAAGACACCCATCATGTAGCTTACCAAAGATGCAAGTATGCTTATATAGTGGAGTGGGTAGGCTATACATAGGGTTCACTATCCATGATATATGAAAGATACATCATAGTTGCTTTTAAAATCTCTGTATCTTTGTTGAAGAAGATACTTCAAAAGAAAATAATATAATTTTCTTTCTCTTGTAGATATCGCATGTACAAGAGGTTTTGTAAAACTTTGTTAAAAGGAGATCTTCTCTTTGCAAAACTTCTTGTAAAACAGCTTCTAGCTTTTCATCAACGCTACCTTCACGGTACAAGGTTCCTTCTTTCAGTGCTTCATAAGTTCCATCTCCTTTTAAAAACTCCTTTTTGAAAACATTGACATAATGCTAGCTACATGGCCATTCAACTGTCCATATCCGAGGACGCGGCTATTCCGAACAGTTTTACTCTCCAGAGGTGTACAAAATCCACCAGATCTAGTACATCCGTGTGAACAACCACGGACTGTAACAATAGTATGTGAACATAAGATAACTGATCCTAACCATCCACTATGTTCAAGCTATAACATTCCTATCTCTTCAGTCGAGTGTACGCTCCCCGGCACCAGGTCTAACCCCGCCAAGACAAGATCCCAACTGCTGCGTCCGGAGGAAAAATTAATTCCACACTTTATATGTCACATGTTTCATAACTTGGCGGCATTCGGTTCGAGGGAGTACGTCCCCTTATAGCAAATTGAGATAGAACACAAACTAACAAAAACAAACATCAAGTTAAGCCCCGTGCTCATGTTGAGGTAGGGTGGCAGTACGGTAAAGGTTGTCCGGTGAAAACTAGGTCATGTGTCATTTTTGTAAAACACCTTTTTCCCAAAAATGACCACTTCAACATTCCTCCGGTGGATAAGGCACAGCCTTTCCATTGGGATTTCCATAAAGCCTTTGTTTTGCAAAAACATTTTTTTAGGGTGTCCACTTAGGGACTTATACTTTTGGTGGTAATAAATACCATATGGTGGCTATGGGCTTGGTAACACCAAGTATCAACTACTCGCATAGTAATAGTATAATATTATTAGTAGTAGTCACTCAAAAATAGTTTTTGGTAATCAAAGTTTTTGTAAAACTTTCAGAGGTAAAACATGCATGATAGATAATGATAAGTGTAGTAACAGCAAGCATCAGGATGGCTTGCCTTAAATATCTCAGTGTCCCTGGCCTTGAAGTAGCTTGAATTTGACGCACAGCTCCACAACTGCTTCTTCTTCTTCTTCTTTGTTTTCTAACGCTGTAAAAGAAATAAAGACACACACTCAGAACTAAACGAATGCAATCAATAGCACCAAGCAATGCCTACAGCAAGCAAACTTATACTAGCGCAATCACTCAAAAAGGTTATCGTAAAAACTATCTCACAAACTCTCATGGTACAAAACTGTCGTCAAACAAACCTATGGTTTAGAAACCATATCCCACATCTTAAATATTATATATGGAGTGGGTGTACCACTCTCATAATAAGATATTTAAGAAGCTAAAAATATAGCTTTGTGGTCACAAGGGTGAGACTACTAAGGTACTAACAACCAATCAAAACAATACCCATGGCAGTGGGTATTAACAACCACACTAGCAATCATCACAAAAAATAGGTTACCACTAACTCAATGCATAGATAACAAGATACTACTGTCGCACCCGGACTTCTAGGGGATACTCACAGTCCGTTAAACAGTAGATAAATGGCTTACGGGGCATACCGGCACCCGCATCTCAATATGAGCAGGCCAACACGTAAACGTGTGACAACCATTCTCTTACTATTCATCGTCTGCGCAAACCATCCCATAGAAATCCAGATACTTCCATTGACGTACTTCAAAACATACACACATGGTACATCAACGGCATTGGAACAAGTGATATCACAACAGATCTCTACGACACAAAAGATGGAAATAAGTTGCAAACAGCTCTCATTAGAGCAGAGATAGCAAATACAATCATCCAGAGGACACATGTCCCAACATATCATCATTACATCACAGCGGAAGCATCCAAAATGTCTGAGTACAGACAAGATCCAAATAGGCCTAAGAGGCCGGAAACGAAAAGACGGAGCCCATCCACGAGGTCTCGGATCCTGCCGGGTCCGCTATCTACTCGTCAGCAGTCTCGTCATACTCCACGTAGTAGCCACCATGGGGATCCTCGGAAACGTAGTCTGCGGAAACCACAGCCCCAAAGGGGTCAGTACATAAACGTACTGGCAAGCAAGACTCACAATTCACCAAAGTGTAACCCGTCAACACCAAGGACAGATGCTTTGGGTTCAACGGAAAGAAGGGGATATAAAAGATGCTGCAACTGGCTGCTCTAACCAACTACAAAGTTACTACCACTTCCGGCTAACAGAAAGAAGATAGGATAGCGTATCGTAACCAACCTACCAACTAGCCTCAAACAAACCCATCCTGGATCTCGCCCCTTATCCGAAGAAGCAATCCGAGGATAACTCACACAGTTGGATTAATGATGGTTCAAGTTATTGTGTCAATAAGACTATTACTAGTCAAGTTATCATTAGTTAGGTGTAAGTTGTTCTGAGTACTTGTTAGCCAGTACTTTCACCAAGTAATCCATAACCGCGGAAAACACGGCTTCTCGAGAAGATTTACCCTGCAGGGATGCACCAATTTGGCCGTACACGTAAGAATAACCCGCCAGATGGAATGGCCTTTCCACCAAGCGGGGCACTCAACACAACTCAACTCTTCTTCGCATCAAGCCCAAAGAACCCCGTGCAATTGAGCGCACGGCTAATCAAGCCCCACGAAGAAAAGGGGACCCTCATAGCACTCTAAGAACGTGTCTCCCTAAATGCCGACTACAAAAGTTCCACCCTGGCGCCAAGGGTTCGCACCTGCAATATGCATGCGGCAAATGGAAAACCCGAACTAAATGAGGCGATTTGGACGAGATGCGAATCGAATCAAATTGAGGGGGGCGCCCATACACGCTTCCCACATGCGGTTAGTGCGCTCATCATGGATCAGTAGACAAGACCCTTTTCCTAATTAGGGTCGACACTAGCAGGCCTCAAAACCACGCCGGGCCTCCTGCCGGTGCCTTATCAGCAAATTATTATTACCTCAAAATTAACAGGTTGTTGTTTAACATCGAGCCCCAGAACATAAATGATATAGTAACAGAAAGTAACGGGTAAGAAACTCGAGCAAAACAACCCTAAGCATGCTAGTAAGACACGGGCTCAAACAACGGGGTTATGGGAGTGGAGGTGGGGCAATATCAGGGTTAAAGGATACATGTGATAGGTTCGTAACAGAAGCAACGATTCATAGGTCTAGCAGAATAGACAACGGAAAGTATCGGTATCCAATGTTGAAAGGAACACAATGGTTCATGTGAGTGAATACTTGCCTGCAAACTCAGCAGCCTGGTACTGAGCTAGATCCTCAGAAGGGGTCTCGTAAGTATCGTCGGTCTCAACCTCGTCGTTTATCCGAGAAGAAGCAAACAAACAACGCAGAGAGATAAACAATCAATAACATGGCATAGTGCACAAACATGGGATGATGCATGTCAATTTAATTGATGCATCAAAATAAACTAGTTGACAAGATAACATGTTTAAATGGACCCATATGCAATTTGGATTGCATATGGAAAGCCCATGAATTATGGTTGAAACAATTGTTTTACAACTAACCAACATGTGTAAGTGAATTAGCATGATGCATGGATGAGGAAAACAGAAAGAAAACAACAACAGAAACAATTTGGAAATAAGGTTTACCAATTTTGGAATTTTAGTTATTAAGTTAGGAAATTTTGGTTCCTTAAAGGTGTTACACAAGCATTTGTTGTTTTCAACAAGTTTAATTGTTCAAAACAGATAACAAAATTCATATTTGAAAAGAACACAAAATTTTAGGTGGATTACATGTTTCACTTGTTGAAAAAGGATTTTGAATAAATTACTTATGAATTAAACAAGTTTAAACAAGATTTAAATGAATTTAATTCAAGTGTGAAATTATTTGAATTTTTATTTGTTCAGAACATTAAATGAAGTTCATATTTGAAAAGTTTATACTTTTATGGTTGGAAAACATATTTTATAGGTTCAAAAATAGTTTAATTTGATCAAGTTATGAATTTAACAATATTAAATGATTTAAACAAGGTTTAAATCATTGAACCAATTTTAATTATTCAAAACATGGAACAAATTTTATATTTGGAAAGGTGGTTTAATTTTGCAGGGAAAACATATTTCATTTGTTGAAAATGGATTTAAAATGAGCAAGTTATTATTTTGGCAATTTTAAATGCATTAATCAATAAACAGTTGTTTTCAGCAATTTAAATTATTCAAAACAGCAAACAAAGTTGATATTTGGAAAGTTCATGAAAAATGGGATGGAAAACATATTTTACATGTTGGAATTGGATTTGAATTGCCCAAGTTATGAATTTTGCAATTTAAAAGGGTTTAATTAAAGCATTGGATTATTGCACCACTTTTAATTAGGGAAATCAATAAACAAATTGCATTGAAAAGTTTGAAAACATGTAGCAAATGTTTCACTGAACATTTTGAGCTATTAAACATAATTTTTGGGTGATTATTGAATTTATTATGCAATTTTTCCTAAACATTCTTATTCTGCCCTTTTTAGTAAACAGAGGGAAACATGCTCAAAATTAATTCAATTGTGACCAAATAAACTACCAATGTGTAGAGTTTGTTAAGAAAAAATTTTAGAGCCCAAGTTTGCTTAAATTGGATGAACCAAACTCAAGTTATGAAATTCCAAAGTTTCCAATTTTTATTGCATTTTCAGTAATTAATTATTTAGTGCAAAAAGTATTACAGAAACATGTTGCAATTTTGTTACTAATGGAAAGAGCACAAGATTTTAGATCCACAGGAATTTGAATCATTCAAATTGGAGCAAAATTCAATTTTATATGGATTTTAGAATTAAAGGGGCAGATCTGGGTTTCTGAAAGTCGGGCAGAAAAGAATAAGGCAGAAAATAAAAGGGGTGGCTTTTCCGCCTGGGGGGGGGAATCGAACCCTGGACCTGGGGCTTGCGCGCAAGGGGGTTAACCAGTGCGGTAGCTGCTCGAGTTGTGATAGGAAGGGGGTAGTGGGGGGGTTAAGGTACAGCAGCGGCGCCGTTTTTTAACTGAACGGAAAGGTTCAGTTCGCTGCAACTCGCCGGAGGGAAATGCCGCCGCCGGCGGCTGCGGTGCGGCTGCGCTCGCGGGGGTTGCGCGCGGTGTGCTGTGGGTGCTGCGGGCTAGAGGAAGGAGGGAGGGAGGAAGGGGATCGAGGTGGCTCACCTCGAGGGAGAAACGCAGAGGGGCAGCGCTCGGGCGGGGGGTGGTCGGCGACAAGGAGGCGACGGCGGCGGCGCCTCGGGCCCTCCCAGTGCCCACCGAGTGGTCGAGGAGGAAGCCCGCGGTGGGGGGATTCCATTCCCTCAGTCGCCCGGGCCGGAGGGGGGCTCTCCCGGCGGCGATCACCGGAGAGGAGGAGGTGGGTTCAGGTTTCGGTTCAGAGGTGTTGGGTTCAGAGAGTTGCAGCAGAGAAGAAAGAGAGAGGGAGAGGAGAAGAATGGAGGCGGGGAGAGGGAAGAGAGCAGGAGAGCTAGGGTTAGGGGAACCCTAGGGTTAGAGCTCGAGTTATAGGGGGAGGATGGCCGTTCCCTGCTCCTCTCTGCATACGTGGGAGCTCCCGATGTGCTGCCGTACGAAGAAGATGAAGTTGAGGGGTATGGGCCTGAGGGGGAAGTTGGTGGGCTGGGCCTGCTGCCCCTCTATCCCTTTGTTCCTTTTTATTTTTTGTTTGTTGTTTCTTTTTTTGCTGAGATGAAAATAGAAGAAATAGAAAGGTTTTGAGTTAGAAATTTTAGGAATTTTTTTCTTTATTTATTGTAATAGCAACATGTGCAAAGTTTTTTGTTTCCAAAAATATTTAAGTTATGTGGCTGTTGAAAATTGTTTGAAATTTGGATGAGATTAGTATTAATTGAAAATTAATTGAACTTGAGCAAATAAGTTTTAAATCAAGTTTCTTGGAAGCAAGTGAATGAATACTTTGTAATTTTCATAACTCCAAATTGGTTGCTGTGGAATTCTATTTGAATAACATTTGAATTAAGTTTGGATTAAGTGAATTATTAAAAGCCATAATTTTAATGGTTTGAACCTTATGGTTTGATGGAAACAATGATGGAAGGGTTTTGTCATTTTCATAATTTTCAAAAGGGGTTGCTGTTTTGGAAATTAATTGAATTTGAAAAGGGTTTGGTATTTAAATGAAGTTTGATAGAAACAAAACAATAGTTTTGGAATCACAAACTTTAATGGAAACAAATGATTGTTTTGATTTATATCATTTTGGAAATTGTAACATCACAAGTATGAAACAAAAGGTTTGAAATTTGATTTGAATTCAAATAGAAAACAAAGGAAAACAGAGGAAAACAAATGGAAAACAAGCAAAACAAATGCAATGAACATGATGTCATGATGCAAAACATAAAATAACAGAGAGCAAACATTCTAATGGCTATTTTTCATACTTGGAAAATAAAAAAGGTCCTCTTGAGCTGTGTCACGTGAAACACATCGTGCACATTGGATAGTTTTTCTGGAATTTCAAAACGATAGGCATTCCTGACAACTCTTCTGGAAAGACGTTAGGGAATTCGCAAACCACTGGAACATTTTCAAGTAAAGGGAGAGGTTTTGTATTGAGGGTGTATAGCTGAATAGGACTTGATTCATTTGGAGAATAGACTATCTGGCCAGAAGGGTGTAACAGAGTTATTGATTAGACGCCGGTAGCAGAACTGAAGTGGAAAGCAACAACATGGTTTGAATGGACGAAAAGGATGTTGAGAAGAATAGGATATCGAAGCAACATCGGGAAAACGAGATCAAAACTCCTGAGGTACTACGGAAAACCCATCCGGGCTTCTAAAGGATCAATATCTACTGCTTAAGGAATAGAGGATTTGCTTTCGGGGCTTACACACCTCCGTTCTCAATCGTGAGTAGGCAACATGATAAATCATGTCACAACCACCTCCATTCCTATGGTCTAGTAGATATAACTATCCCAGAGAAACCAGGATTCGTGAAATCCTAACTTGAAAGTTTAGGTGAGAAAAGAAAACAACGTTGCACTTCCTTACCAGAAAAGGGAGGGTGGGTGGGGAAAGAAATAAAATGGCAGAATTCCTACTCTCCACGTTTCATTTTTCTAATATAGCTACAAAAAATGTTTCCAGACCCAACTGCGACCAGTAAAAGGGATCCTACAGGCAGACAGGCTCTGATACCATTTGTCGCACCCGGACTTCTAGGGATACTCACAGTCCGTTAAACAGTAGATAAATGGCTTACGGGGCATACCGGCACCCGCATCTCAATGAGCAGGCCAACACGTAAACGTGTGACAAACCATTCTCTTACTATTCATCGTCTGCGCAAACCATCCCATAGAATCCAGATACTTCCATTTGACGTACTTCAAAACATACACACATGGTACGTCAACGGCATTGGAACAAGTGATATCACAACAGATCTCTACGACACAAAAGATGGAAATAAGTTGCAAACAACTCTCATTAGAGCAGAGATAGCAAATACAATCATCCAGAGGACACATGTCCCAACATATCATCATTACATCACAGCGGAAGCATCCAAAATGTCTGAGTACAGACAAGATCCAAATAGGCCTAAGAGGCCGGAAACGAAAAGACGGAGCCCTCCACGAGGTCTCGGATCCTGCCCGGGTCCGCTATCTACTCGTCAGCAGTCTCGTCATACTCCACGTAGTAGCCACCATGGGATCCTCGGAAACGTAGTCTGCGGAAACCACAGCCCCAAAGGGGTCAGTACATAAACGTACTGGCAAGCAAGACCACAATTCACCAAAGTGTAACCCGTCAACACCAAGCACAGTTGCTTTGGGTTCAACGGAAAGAAGGGGATATAAAAGATGCTGCAACTGGCTGCTCTAACCAACTACAGAGTTACTACCACTTAAACAGAAAGAAGATAGGATAGCGTATCGTAACCAACCTACCAACTAGCCTCAAACAAACCCATCCTGGATCTCGCCCCTTATCCGAAGAAGCAATCCGAGGATAACTCACACTGTTGGATTAATGATGGTTCAAGTTATTGTGTCAATAAGACTATTACTAGTCAAGTTATCATTAGTTAGGTGTAAGTTGTTCTTAGTACTTGTTAGCCAGTACTTTCACCAAGTAATCCATAACCGCAGAAAACACGGCTTCTAGAGAAGATTTACCCTGCAGGGATGCACCAATTTGGCCGTACACGTAAGAATAACCCGCCAGATGGAATGGCCTTTCCACCAAGCGGGGCACTCAACACAACTCAACTCTTCTTCGCATCAAGCCCAAAGAACCCCGTGCAATTGAGCGCACGGCTAATCAAGCCCCACGAAGAAAAGGGGGCCCTCATAGAACTCTAAGAACGTGTCTCCCTAAATGCCGACTACAAAAGTTCCACCCTGGCGCCAAGGGTTCGCACCTGCAATATGCATGCGGCAAATGGAAAACCCGAACTAAATGAGGCGATTTGGACGAGATGCGAATCGAATCAAATTGAGGGGGGCGCCCATACACGCTTCCCACATGCGGTTAGTGCGCTCATCATGGATCAGTAGACAAGACCCTTTTCCTAATTAGGGTCGACACTAGCAGGCCTCAAAACCACGTCGGGCCTCCTGCCGGTGCCTTATCAGCAAATTATTATTACCTCAAAATTAACAGGTTGCTGTTTAACATCGAGCCCCAGAACATAAATGATATAGTAACAGAAAGTAACGGGTAACAAACTCGAGCAAAACAACCCAAAGCATGCTAGTAAGACACGGGCTCAAACAACGGGGTTATGGGAGTGGAGGTGGGGCAATATCAGGGTTAAAGGATACATGTGATAGGTTCGTAACAGAAGCAACGATTCATAGGTCTAGAAGAATAGACAACGGAAAGTATCGGTATCCAATGTTGAAAGGAACACAATGGTTCATGTGAGTGAATACTTGCCTGCAAACTCAGCAGCCTGGTACTGAGCTAGATCCTCAGAAGGGGTGTCGTAAGTATCATCGGTCTCAACCTCGTCGTTTATCCGAGAAGAAGCAAACAAACAACGCAGAGAGATAAACAATCAATAACATGGCATAGTGCACAAAAATGGGATGACGCATGCGAATTTAATTGATGCATCAAAATAAACTAGTTGACAAGATAACATGTTTAAATGGACCCATATGCAATTTGGATTGCATATGGAAAGCCCATGAATTTGGTTGAAACAATTGTTTTACAACTAATCCAACATGTGTAAGTGAATTAGCATGATGCATGGATGAGGAAAACAGAAAGAAAACAACAACAGAAACAATTGGAAATAAGGTTTACCAATTTTGGAATTTGGTTATTAAGTTAGGAAATTTTGGTTCCTTAAGGTGTTACACAAGAATTGTTGTTTTCAACAAGTTTAATTGTTCAAAACAGATAAAAAAATTCATATTTGAAAAGAACACAAAATTTTAGGTGGATTACATGTTTCACTTGTTGAAAAAGGATTTAGAATAAATTACTTATGAATTAAACAAGATTTAAATGAATTTAATTCAAGTGTGAAATTATTTGAATTTTTATTTGTTCAAAACATTAAATAAAGTTCATATTTGAAAAGTTTATACTTTTATGGTTGGAAAACATATTTTATAGGTTCAAAAATAGTTTAATTTGATCAAGTTATGAATTTAACAATATTAATTGATTTAAACAAGGTTTAAATCATTGAACCAATTTTAATTATTCAAAACATGGAACAAATTTTATATTTGGAAAGGTGGTTAATTTTGCATGGAAACATATTTCATTTGTTGAAATGGATTTAAAATGAGCAAGTTATTATTTGGCAATTTTAAATGCATTAATCAATAAACAGTTGTTTTCAGCAATTTAAATTATTCAAAACAGCAAACAAAGTTGATATTTGGAAGTTCATGAAAAATGGGATGGAAAACATATTTACATGTTGAATTGGATTTGAATTGCCCAAGTTATGAATTTGCAATTTAAAAGGGTTTAATTAAAGCATTGGATTATTGCACCACTTTTAATTAGGGAAATCAATAAACAAATTGCATTGAAAAGGTTGAAAACATGTAGCAAATGTTTCACTGAACATTTTGAGCTATTAAACATAATTTTTGGGTGATTATTGAATTTATTAATGCAATTTTTCCTAAACATTCTTATTCTGCCCTTTTTAGTAAACAGAGGGAAACATGCTCAAAATTAATTCAATTGTGACCAAATAAAATACCAATGTGTAGAGTTTGTTAAGAAAAAATTTTAGAGCCCAAGTTTGCCTAAATTGGATGAACCAAACTCAAGTTATGAAATTCCAAAGTTTCCAATTTTTATTGCATTTTTAGTAATTAATTATTTAGTGCAAAAAGTATTACAGAAACATCTTGCAATTTTGTTACTAATGGAAAGAGCACAAGATTTTAGATCCACAAGAATTTGAATCATTCAAATTGGAGAAAAATTCAATTTTATATGGATTTTAGAATTAAAGGGGCAGATCTGGGTTTCTGAAAGTCGGGTAGAAAAGAATAAGGCAGAAAATAAAAGGGGTGGCTTTTCCGCCTGGGGGGGGGAATCGAACCCTGGACCTGGGGCTTGCGCGCAAGGGGGTTAACCAGTGCGGTAGCTGCTCGAGTTGTGATAGGAAGGGGGTAGTGGGGGGGGTTAAGGTACAGCAGCGGCGCCGTTTTTTAACTGAACGGAAAGGTTCAGTTCGCTGCAACTCGCCGGAGGGAAAAGCGGCCGCCGGCGGCTGCAGTGCGGCTGCGCTCGCGGGGGTTGCGCGCGGTGTGCTGTGGGTGCTGTGGGCTAGAGGAAGGAGGGAGGGAGGAAGGGGATCGAGGTGGCTCACCTCGAGGGAGAAACGCAGAGGGGCAGCGCTCGGGCAGGGGGTGGTCAGCGACAAGGAGGCGACGGCAGCGGCGCCTCGGGCCCTCCCAGTGCCGACCGAGTGGTCGAGGAGGAAGCCCGCGGTGGGGGGATTCCATTCCCTCACTCGCCCGGGCCGGAGGGGGGCTCTCCCGGCGGCGATCACCGGAGAGGAGGAGGTGGGTTCAGGTTTCGGTTCAGAGGTGTTGGGTTCAGAGAGTTGCAGCAGAGAAGAAAGAGAGAGGGAGAGGAGAAGAATGGAGGCGGGGAGAGGGAAGAGAGCAGGAGAGCTAGGGTTAGAGGGGAACCCTAGGGTTAGAGCTCGAGTTATAGGGGGAGGGGGAGGATGATGGCCGTTCCCTGCTCCTCTCTGCATACGTGGGAGCTCCCGATGTGCTGCCGTACGAAGAAGATGAAGTTGAGGGGGGTATGGGCCTGAGGGGGAAGTTGGTGGGCTGGGCCTGCTGCCCCTCTCTCCCTTTGTTCCTTTTTATTTTTTGTTTGTTGTTTCTTTTTTTTTGCTGAGATGAAAATAGGAAGAAATAGAAAGGTTTTGAGTTAGAAATTTTTAGGGAATTTTTGTAACAACTCTTTATTGTAATAGCAACATGTGCAAAGTTTTTGTTTCCAAAAATATTTAAGTTATGTGGCTGTTTGAAAATTGTTTGAAATTTGGATGAGATTAGTATTAATTGAAAATTAATTGAACTTGAGCAAATAAGTTTTAAATTCAAGTTTCTTGGAAGCAAGTGAATGAATTACTTTGTAATTTTCATAATTCCAAATTGGGTTGCTGTTTGGAATTCTATTTGAATAACATTTGAATTAAGTTTGGATTAAGTGAATTATTAAAAGCCATAATTTTAATGGTTTGAACCTTATGGTTTGATGGAAACAATGATGGAAGGGTTTTGTCATTTTCATAATTTTCAAAAGGGTTGCTGTTTTGGAAATTAATTGAATTTGAAAGGGTTTGGTATTTAAATAAGTTTTGAAGAAACAAAACAATAGTTTTGGAATCACAACTTTAATGGAAACAAATGATTGTTTTGATTTGAAATATCATTTTGGAAATTGTAACATCACAAGTATGAAACAAAAGGTTTGAAATTTGATTTGAAATTCAAATAGAAAACAAAGGAAAACAAAGGAAAACAGAGGAAAACAAATGGAAAACAAGCAAAACAAATGCAATGAACATGATGTCATGATGCAAAACATAAAATAACAGAGAGCAAACATTCTAATGGCTATTTTTCATACTTGGGATGTTACAACTACTAAGCACAATAATAACATAAGCACAATACTCATGCTAAGGTAATCACTCAGAAAAATTCCAAACAACAAGTAAACATACCACAGATGAATAAGCTAGTTACTGACTATGCTTATGTCTACCCAAAAGCTAAGGAATCCATCAATCATGAAAATAAACAAACAAACCAGTGGATCAAACGATGGTATCAAGTCGTAATACACACTCTAAAATACAATACTCACAATAGATAACAAAGCTAGAACATAACATAATAACAGGAGTTCACTACTAGCATACTGATATGAA
Organism: Alopecurus myosuroides; assembly: GCA_028641055.1. Taxonomy (NCBI): domain Eukaryota; kingdom Viridiplantae; phylum Streptophyta; class Magnoliopsida; order Poales; family Poaceae; genus Alopecurus; species Alopecurus myosuroides. The sequence goes on from CM054057.1 coordinate 693,176,239, forward strand.
AGATTTCTACACACGCATGCTATAAGCAATAAAGTATTGTACAACCTATAGACACTAGAAACTCAAGAAGTCATGGCATAATAACAGAAGTGAAAACATCCTAAACATGCTAGGATAATCATACACTCATAAAACATATAGACAACAATATTAGAGCAACTCATAATATCTTGTGTGGCACTAATGCATTACTAGAGAAACAAACAATACTACAAGGATGCATGATCCTAGACAAGAAAACCATGAATATAACTACCTACTAACAGAACACACACCTTACACATGCTAGTAATCAAATGTACTAAAATAATTATATGAAAACATCTACTTACAAAGAATAAACCAATTCTAATAAAACATGCTTTTCTAATCATCCAATGACAGACAATCAAGTGACATGCTATGCAACCAGTAGCTATGCACTCAATACAAGCTTAGCTAAACACTTCCAAAAATCCAAACAATCAAGGAAGTATATTCCCACAATTTACCAAACACTAGGATAATAATCCTATTTGCAAACAATATTTTCAAAACCATCAAGCACTGGTTAAACATTTCTTAACATGACATTCCCAAGGGACCATACTATCAAGAAATGAATCACGACTAAATATACTAGGATTCTAAAAGTATAACTAAACACTTCAATAAAACAATTAAAACAAACAACCATTTTCCTTGGTGGAAAATACTAGACAAACATATAGTAATGCATGTTACTAACACACAAGTGTATGGTAGGGGTTTTTGCATCCCCCAATCAAAATAAAATGGGACCAGTGGGTTATGGGCTCACTAATACCAAGGCATTTAGAGGTCACAAAGCCTCTGGTTACCCTTGACAAAACTATCAAAGCATTCAATACATGGCTATTCATACTAGTGAAAACAACACTAGTGAAAGCAAACAACAAATGTTACACACGCTTTTCTATAAATCGGTGTGCAAGCTAACAGAGATGATAACACCAAAACAACAGTACCAAAATGGTATTGGACTCAACTCAACAACATCAAAAACTTAGGTGCACTATCATACAAAAATTTGCTGACACAATCTAGTCAAAAATAAATACTATAAAACAATAAAATGTTATTTCTATTTCCAAATTATTTCCAATCACGCACACACTTCCTATGGTAGTTGTATTGCAAGAAAACAACCTAATAACAAGTATCAACACATTTAAACATGCTAGTAAAAAAATTTCAAACAATCACACATTTGATTTCAAACAAGTACACACATAAATAAGAAAACAGAAAAGCTGTTGTTTCTAGAACTGCATGCCAAAAATAATCTAGGGCTTGAAAAATTAATCTAAGCTACTATTAGATAGATCTAGTAAAATACAAACCCATCCAATTGGATTCGCCTCAAAATCATTTTTAAACTCTTTCTAAAAATCATAGAAAAGCCTACTGGTCATTTACCAAAATGGATGGCATTTCCATTTGGTAACTCACCTTGATGTGAGGCCAAGTCCTAATGATAGATCTACTCACTAGCTACTCAAAACAATTTGGTTTGACCAAAATGGGGACACACACACAAATTTATGTCAAAAATGGTCCCACGGACAGTGTGGCAAAACAATTACTGATGCAAAAATAAAGTGCAAACCTAGATCTACCAACTGGACATGGTTAAGAAAACATAAGTCTACTGCCATGATTTTTGTTGAGTTATTTTGCAAGAAAACAATTTTTAACAGGGCCAAAGTGATTTGCTATAATTCTGTGATATTATAAAAGGAAAAAACAACAGAGGGGCAGCTGGGTTTCTCACGGGCGCGGCCCAACTAGGCGGCAAACGCGGCCCAGCGCAGGAGAGGGCGCGTGCTCGCGGCGAGAAACGGCCAGGTTTAACGGGGGGCGTTGATCTTAGGATCAACACCCCACGCTCTTCTCCTTCCTCTACTCCCTCTCTCTCTCATCTCTCTCGCACGGACAAACACGGAGGCGCGGATCGGCTCAGTGGATCACCATGGGAACTTGCTGGGGACGGGCGCGGGGTCGAGGAGGGTCCAAGAACTCGCGGGCATCGAGGGGTGTGGATAGTTGCGGCTGGCGTGGTCCCGAACGGTGGCACCGAGCGGAGTGGCCGTGGAGCTAAGGTCGTCGGCGGCGTCGACCTGCAAGCAACCAAGCATGGGGAGGGGTCAGGGCGCGTCCACTGGCTACGGAGAACCCAACGGAGGTGAGTACGAAAGGTGGGAGGGGCGGATCGAGGTGCTCCACCTCGGGCACACGCACGGTGGCCGCCGACAGTACTCGGCTCGTGGTGCTCGCTAGAGGCTCTCGAGCTTTCTCCCTTTTGCTTGGGGAGTGAGTGGGGGTGTAAGAGAACACAATGGCGGGAGGGACACGGGTTTGGAGGCTTTAAGCCACGGGGTGAGTCAAATGGCTAGGGGTGTCCTCGGGTTGGTTTCAGGGAGTGGCATGGGCGCGTCCTGGGGGTTGTCCTCGACAGGCATGGCCAAGAAATGATGTCAAGGGGCAAGGAGAGGGTTGGGGGCAGTCAATAATGGCCTTTGGGAGGTGGGGAAGCCACATTCATGGCCACAAGGGTCAAGGCATGGATGCCCATGCCATGCCACATCAGCCTTGTCCCCCCCCCCTTTTTTTCTCACTTGCAACATCTACACCAAAACCTTCTAGAAGCAAACAAAGGATCCTAGGTGGAGTTCAAACAATGGTCAACACAAGTGACAAAGTCCCACTTCCAAATTTGCAAGAAAAGTCAATGAAAACATTTGTCAAACATTGTATCTACCATTGTTCCAAAAATTCAGAAAATTCAGTTAACACTTAACAATTTTTCTAAGTGTTGGAAAACAGATGAAATGAGCAAAAAGTTTAGAATGTTTTCAGAGGTTAAATGGATTTCAAAATTTTGTTTTCCAAGTTGGAATTTGTTTAAAATGTTTGAAACTTTCAGAACCATCTTTTGAAAACAAATTTGGAATAGCGGAAGGCTAAGAAAACATAGTGGGAAATAGGGTACTTTCTGTTTTCTAAAAATGCAATTTTCTGTCTTATTTTTCTTCCACAAAAACAACAAGAAAAAGATCATTTTTATTATTCAAAAAATCAAACTGAGCTTATGGATTTGTGGACCATATAACAAGGAACAAATAGAAGTCAAGAAAATACAAAATGGAATATGATAGCCTAGTGAAAACAAGTGTGGAAAATAGGTACTTGGCTATATTTTCAGGGAATATTTCCTATAGAAATCTTAGAGGAAGAATTCCATAAATCATTTCAAAATTTTGTTTTATTGGATCCAATAAAGCTAAAAGTTTATTTTAAGATGCAATCAAGAAGGATCCAAGGCTTGGAATAAAAGTTCACTCAAGTAACATCAGGGAAAACATTAGGGAAAAATTATATAATTGTTTTCAGGAAAATTTGATATTGATTTTATAAAGAAACAAAACTTGCATTGCATGATTAAGATCATATACACATGTTGGTTCAAAAAATCATGTTGTTAAAAAAATTGTTGGCCCTAATTTTTGTCTCCTTGAACTACAGTACAAGGTTCCAAAAACTGGGGTGTGACAGACCTTCCCCTCTTAAAAGAAACTCGTCCCGAGATTCGCAGGCAAGTGAAAAGAGGGTGAGGTCGAAACAACAATGTTAAATAATTTGTTTACGAAAACATGTGCTGCTGGTTGGTAACATTAAGCACATGTGCTTCCCCCCTTTGATTAATCTTACCAAAATCCACCGGCAGGTTAGTTTTTTCAAAGGTCTGGTGCCATGTTCTAAACCTCGAACTTATTGCTCCCCAAAACCATAATAGTTATCCAGGGGTTATCCTTTAAACATTAATCTCGTAGTTCTCAACCTCATAATATTATCATTCCACTATTAACTCTTTTGGGCATAAACTCTCTCATCCTAGTATAGATCAATCAATCGGATATCCACCAATATTTATTAAACATGAGATTTCCATTGCTCTTGCCCTAAAATCGAGGGAGTCCACTATCTCCTCCTAATCTACTCTGAGAAAAATAAAATCTCAAATCATTTGTCTCCCTCAAAGTTATTTTCTCAACTAACATGATGCCAAAGCTAAACCAACCAATCTGACAGTCATATACCAACTCTGTACTATTTATATAAACCTTTTCAACTCTCCCAACTCTTATCTCATGATCAATGCTAAACCACATATCCTCAAATAATCTCAATAGAGCGTGACAAGCTCCGAGAATATATCACCAAGAATAATCATCTACTAAATCCAAGCCACATTGATCTTTCCTAAAATCCTAAAATCATCCTATATCGAATCCAATATTCCTCCATTCCACCTTTTATCAAAATCGAATGTCTATCCCAATCCAACACAATCTTTTTTACTACAATCAAGATTTCCACTAAAATCCAGTATAAGAGTCACTTATGCAAATCATTATCATTATCATCCCACTATCACAAACTATTCTCAACATAAGTCCTAATCAAACCAACCTTCATCATTAAAACAAGTGCTTCCTAAGAATCCAATAGTTTCCACCAATATTTCTAAACCTCAAATTATTTCTTCAAAGCTATAAATTTTAGTTACCGATAACTTCCAAAATTTGTGGGTCCACAACTGGTTAGCCCCAGATAAATATATACTATTATTCAACTCAACTAATTATCATGTGATCCTCAATATTTCACTCCTAAGCTAAACCTCAAATGAGCCTTGACAATCTTGTTTCCTAAAATCTGTTTCCTCCAAAATATACACACGAGAGATCTTATTGCCTAGAAAAATCATAGCTCACAAATACAATGTTCCCTTCAACTTCCTCTTTCTGTCAAACAACTATAGCTACATCCTAAGGAACCTTTCTCCTTGGTTTTGAAAAATTTGTTAGTAAACTGATGTTAGGTGTTAAGTTGAAGTTAGATAAATTACGTTAGTATTGTTAATTTTAAAGATACTTTTCCACTAGTCCGACGTGACACTTCTAGTGTTCCATTTACGTCGGATTTCTCAGGGTGCGAAGTCAAGCAAAAACTAGGGTGATCACAGATCTAGTTTGAAAACGTGCCATTAACTATGGCATGAGTCGCAGGTGCTTCTGCAACATCCTCTTGGTCTCGAGGTCCACTCATCAAACTCTTGCGCTTCTTCTAGGTTGGACCCTGGGTCTCTTGGGTTTCATCAGGATGAACTAGAACACGATTTTTCTGGGGCACTCGCGAGCGAAATGTCCTTCCTATCCACATGTATAACAACCTGTGGTTTTAGGCCTGACATTCACACGCATCCTTGGGGGTTGTGGCATCGCAGGTAAGGTACTGTGGGTCACACATGAACTAGGTCCTCCTGGCGTCACTAACTTCCTTTTGTGACTCTCTCCAGCAAGCAGGCGCTGGTACTCACTCATAAGGATAGCATTATTCTCAGTGCTGGTGGTGACAAGCTGAGTCAAATGCTCCAAGGCAGCGTGGGTGGCTATGCGGTCTGCACGAGAAGCTTCACGTCTTCCTTCAGCAGAGCAAATAGTTGGGCAATTGTCGGCTTCGGTGGTGGAGGTAAATCGCTGGCCATGCTGTGGAAAAAGGGTGGCGTAAGACAAGAGCAGACAAAAGGGTAGTTTTGTTTTGAAAACTTGCGAAACAAGCCGGCTCATAACAGAGATGCGAACGCTTGAAAACACAACAGCGGACACGTGTCCAAGAGACAAACCACAATCACAAGCAAAGACTAGCACACACATGAGATATAGTCTTAACAAGCATAACATAAACTTAAGGTTCACATGGCGAAAGCATAAGGCTTACAACACATCTAGCACACACATAGCTCATAGCAGAGTTCACACAACACAAAAACAAACAAGCGTCTTGGTGGGAGTGATGCTGCAGATCTTGCACTCGTTGGGATACCCCAAGAGGAGGGTGTGATGAGCACAGCGGTAGGAGTTTTCCCCTTAGTTAAGAACCAAGGTTATAAATCCAGTAGGAGAAAGAGGATCTTCGGAAGGTTGATGCCACTGACGGTGGTGATGGCGCCTCACCGGTGTCAGCACCAACGCGGAACCTGCACACAACACAACCAAAATACTTTGTCCCAACGGTACAGTGAGGTTGTCAATCTCATCGGTCTTGCTGGAAACAAAGATTAAACGTATAGTGTGGAAAATGGTGTATGCTTGCAGTAAATAAAGAAAGCAGGAAATTGTAGTGGTTTGTTTAACAGTGTAAGAAAATGGACCAGGTTCATAGGTTCACTAATGGTGTCTCTCCATAAAAGATAGCATGCTGGGTGAACAAATTACAGCTGGGCAATTGACAAATAAAGGTTGCTCTGTAGTGCACATTCATGACATGAAGACTACTATGATATTTAGTGCGAGCATTACAACAATATACATAGACCGTAATCCAACTGCATCTATGACTAATAATCCACCCTGAGGTTATCATCTGAACCCCCTTACGTATTAAGTTGCAAGCGACAGATAACTGCATTAAACAAAGTGTGTAATGTAAGCAATGATTGTACACACGGGCACTCACACCGCTGTTTTCTCCCTAGAGGCAACAACACATCCTGCCCTGTCACGTTTTTGTCACTCGAGCACACGCGAAAAGGAGGCATGAACCCACTATCAAGCATAAATACTCCCTCTTGGAGTCACTGGCAACTACTTGGCCAGAGCAACCACTAGCAACGAAAAGCATGCAAGATCAGAAATAGCATATGCAATAAATACTATAATCAACTTGGCATAAGTTCAATATTCATTGGATCCCAGCAAACACAGCACATAGAGTTACATAAGATCAATCTCGATCATGTTAGGAAGCTCACGAGATCTAAACATGGAGGAATATGAGGAGGAGACAACCATCTAGCTACTGCTATGGACCCGTAGTCCAAGGATGAACTACTCACGCATCACTCTGGAGGCAGGCTTGGTGATGGAGAAGCCTCCGGTGATGATTTCCTCTCCGGTAGGGTGCCGGAGACAGCTTTAGAACCTCCCTGGTCTAGGGTTGACGACGACGGCGGTTGCGGAACTTTTCGGGGATGTTTGATCCGGTATCTAGAGTTTTCCATCCGGGAGGAATAAATAGGCGAAAGGGCAGAGGCGGTGGAGCCCTGGGGGCCCCACACCACCCCTAGCGCGGCCAAGGGGGGCGCCACCCCATGGTGTGGGCCCCTTGGTGCCCCTCTTCGACTCCTCTTCGGTCTTCTCGATGCTTCCGGGGAAAATAGGCACTTCGGGCTTTGTGGGGTCCAATTCCGAGAATATTTCCAGAACAACTTTTCTGAAATAAAAAACAGCAGAAAACAGGGAACTGGCACTTGGCATCTTGATAATAGGTTAGTCCCGGAAAACGTGTAAAAATGACATAAAGCAGGGAGAAAACATGCAGCAATTGGCATAATATTATCATGGAGCATCAGAAATTATAGATACGTTGGAGACGTATCAGGGAGAAACACAACTCCTAATGTCATGCGGCAATCCTAAGTGCTCGAGGAAGCGCGTAGCTATTCCTCCAACTCTTCAATTCTTGTCTTGCCGGTTGCAAGCTGAAATTGAAGGTCTCTCACTTGTGCACGATGGTGGGAGACAACGTACTTCAGGGTTTTCTTTAGTGCTTTGAGACAACGCTCGGTAGCAGAAGAAACTCTCAGGTCTTTCTTCAGCTGGGTTATCTCTCTCCCTCGGGTGTCAAACTCTCCTCTGAGCCTGTCCAGGGAAAACTAAGTGTTGTACATCTATCCCTCCATGTGCTGGAAGTGACGAGCAAAGACAAAGTCTCCAGTGAAAACTAAAGGCTTGTCATCCTCGTCGCGCCTCCCATAGTCTCTATAGGGAATGCCTTCAAACTTGCCGTGAAAGAAGTTCGCGAGCTTGGCAATGGCCAGCTGCATCACTCTAAGGATACCATCTTCTCAACTGATCTCCACTACTTCATAAGTGATCTTGGGGTTGACGGTGCTAGCAAAGGTGCACAAATGGTACAGACCACCAACCAGGACAATTCTCGTCCGTCATGGTGAATCTGGGCTCCCTTCAACTCAGGTAGTGGACGACCGATAAGGCAAGTCATCTTGATCAAATCCTCCTCAAAGCGACGGTAGCAAGGTGCATGCATACCCAGCTGGAAGGAATCGGTGAAGACAACTGCCATCTACACAAATGGTTAGGTGCAGTTTAAGTTGGGTAACAGTGTGCAAAATTTTAAGATGCTCAAAGGTAACTTAGCATAAGTAGAGTTTTCAAAAACACACAGGGGATGGAATATGTAGAATATTTTTGTAAATAGTCATCTTAGTACTTAGTATTATATACTAACTTTTCCGAGTACTAGCTAACTTCCATGCTAACTAAGGTCTCCTAAGGTCAGGATAGCTCTGATACCAACTCTGTAAGCTCCCCTGAACCACTGTTCAAGGACACCTCCGATATGCATACATTCACGATCCCAGATCACACCAGTCGTGAACAACATATCAAGTTGGTACATAGATAGAATATATCCATTACAAGATTACATAAAAAACTTACAAAAGAGACATGGTCACATGACCACGCCTAACACAATTTCCACGCATGGCAAACACACAACACACACAGCGGAAGACTAAAACACACAAACGTATTAGAGCCCAAGTCACGCCTTAACCTACAGGCTGCTGACCGGGACACAATCCTAGTTCGCAAGTCCATCATCGCAGTACTCCTCCTTGTAGATCTCCTTCTGAGGCTCCTTCTCCAAGTCTGGCAAGTAAATACCAGGGACGAAACTAATATGAGTACATTTGAATGTACTCAGCAAGACACCCATCATGTAGCTTACCAAAGATGCAAATATGCTTATATAGTGGAGTGGGTAGGCTATACATAGGGTTCACTATCCATGATATATGAAAGATACATCATAGTTGCTTTTAAAATCTATGTATCTTTGTTGAAGAAGATACTTCAAAAGAAAATAATATAATTTTCTTTCTCTTGTAGATATAGCATGTACAAGATGTTTTGTAAAACTTTATTAAAAGAAGGTATTCTCTTTGCAAAACTTCTTGTAAAACAGCTTCTAGCTTTTCATCAACGGTACCTTCACGGTACAAGGTTCCTTCTTTCAGTGCTTCATAAGTTCCATCTCCTTTTAAAAACTCCTTTTTGAAAATATTGACACAATGCTAGCTACATGGCCATTCAACTGTCCATATTAGAGGATGCGGCTATTCCGAATAGTTTTACTCTACAGAGGTGTACACAATCCACCAGATCCAGTACCTCCACCGTGAACAACCACGGACTGTAACAACAGTATGTGAACATAAGATAACTGATCCTAACCATCCACTATGTTCAAGCTAGAACATGCATATCTCTTCAGTCTGTGTACGCTCCCCGGCACCAGGTCTAACCCCGCCAAGACAGGATCCCCAGTTGTTGCGTCTGGAGGAAAAATTAATTCCACACTTTATATGTCACACGTTTCATAACTTGGCGACATTCGGTTCGAGGGAGTACGTTCCATTATAGAAAATTGAGATAGAACACACACTAACAAAAAAAAACTTCAAGTTAAGCCCCTTGCCCATGTTGAGGTAGGGTGGCAGTACGGTAAAGGTTGTCTGACGAATACTAGGTTATATGTCATTTTTGTAAAACACCTTTTTCATAAAAATGACCACTTCAACATTCCTCCGGTGGATTAGGCTCAGCCTTTCCATCGGGTTTTCCATAAAGCCTTTGTTTTGCAAAAACATATTTTTAGGGTGTCCACTTAGGGACTTATACTTTTGGTGGTAATAAATACCATATGGTGGCTATGAGATTGGTAACACCAAGTATCAACTACTTGCATAGTAATAGTATAATATTATTAGTAGTAGTAGTCACTCAAAAATAGTTTTTGTAAAACTTTCAGAGGTAAAACATGCATGATAGATAATGATAAGTGTAGTAACAGCAAGCATCAGGATGGCTTGCCTTAAATCTCTCTCAGTGTCCCTGGCCTTGAAGTAGCTTGAACTTGACGCACATCTCCACAACTGATTCTTCTTCTTCTTCATTTTCTAACACCGTAAAAGAAATAAAGACACACACTCAGAACTAAACGAATGCAATCAATAGCACCAAGCAATGCCTATAGCAAGCAAACTTATACTAGCGCAATCACTCAAAGAGGTTATCGCGAAAACTATCTCACAAACTCTCATGGTACAAAACTGTCGTCAAATAAACATATGGTTGAGAAACCATATCCCACATCTTAAATATTATATATGGAGTGGGTGTACCACTCTCATAATAAGATATTTAAGAAGCTAAAAATATAGCTTTGTGGTCACAAGGGTGAGACTACTAAGGTACCAACAATCAATCAAAACAATACCCATGGCAGTGGGTATTAACAACCACACAAGCAATCATCACCCAAAATAGTTTACCACTAACTCAATGCATAGATAACAAGATACTACTAAGCACAATAATAACACAAGCACAATACTCATGCTAAGGTAATCACTCAGACAAATTCCAAACAGCAAGTAAACATACCACATATGAATAAGCTAGTTACTGACTATGCTTATGTCTACCCAAAAGCTAAGGAATCCATCAATCATGAAAATAAAAAAAACAGTGGCTCAACCGATGGTATCAAGTCATAATACGCAATCTAAAATACAGTACTCACAATAGATAACAAAGCTAGAACATAAGATAATAACAGGAGTTCACTACTAGCATACTGATATGAAAGATTTCTACGCGGGCATGCTGTAAGAAATAAAGTATTGTACACCCTATAGACACTATAAACTCAAGAATTCATGGCATAATAACAGAAGTTAAACCATCATAAAACATAAAGACAACAATATTAGAGCAACTCATAATATCTAGTGTGGCACTAATGCATCACTAGAGAAACAAACAATACTACAAGGATGCATGATCCTAAACAATCAAACCATGAATATAACTACCTACTAACAGCACACACACCTTACACATGCTAGTAAGAAAATGTACTAAAATAATTCTATGAAAACATCTACTTAGCAAGAATAAACCAATTCTAATAAAAACATGCTTTTTCTAATTATCCAATGACAGACAATCAAGTGACATGCTATGCAACCAGTATATATGCACTCAATACAAGTTTAACTAAACACTTTCAAAAATCCAAACACTCAAGGAAGTCTATTCCCACAATTTACCAAACACTAGGAGAATAATCCTATTTGCAAACAATATTCAAACCCATCAAGCACTGGTTAAACATTTCTTAACATGACATTCCCAAGGGAACATACTATCAATAAATACATCACCACCAAACATACTAGGATTCACAAAGTATAACTAAACACTTCAATCAAACAAGTAAAACAAACAACCATTTTCCTTGGTGGAAAATACTAGACAAACATATAGTAATGCATGTTACTAACACACAAGCGTATGGTAGGGGTGTTTGCATCCAATAACCAAAATGAAATGGACCAGTGGGTTATGGGCCCACTAATACCAAGGAATTTAGAGGTCACAAAGCCTCTGGTTACCCTTGACAAAAATAAACTATCAAAGCATTCAATACATGGCTATTCAGACTAGTGAAAACAACACTAGTGAAAGCAAACAACAAATGTTACACATGCTTTTCTATAAATCAGTGTGCAAGCTAACAGAGATGATAACACCAAAATAAAAGTACCAAAATGGTACTGGAGTGAACTCAACAACATCAAAAACTGAGGTGCACTATCATACAAAAATTTGCTCACACAATCTAGTCAAAAATAAATACTAGAAAACAATAAAATGCTATTTCTATTTCCAAATGATTTCCAATCATGCACACACTTCCTAAGGTAGTTGTAATGCAAGAAAACAACCTAATAAAAATTAGAAACACATTTATAAATGCTAGTAAACAAGTTTCAAACAATCACACATTTGATTTCAAACAAGTACACACATAAATAAGAAAACAGAAAAGTTGTTGTTTCTAGAAATGCATGCCAAAAATAATCTAGGGCTCCAAAAATTAATCTAAGCTAGTATTAGATATATATAGTCATATAAAAACCCATTCAATTGGATTCACCTCAAAAATCATTTTTAAACTCTTCCTAAAAATCATAGAAAAGCCTACTGGTCATTTACCAAAATGGATGGCATTTCCATTTTGTAACTCACCTTGATGCGAGGCCAAGTCCTAATGATAGAAATACTCACTAGCTACTCAAAACAATTTGGTTTGACCAAAATGGAGACACACAAAAAAACTTATGTCCATAATGGTCCCACAGACAGTCTGTGGAAAGACAATTACTGATGCAAAAATAAAGTGCAAACCTACATCTACCAGCTGGACATGGTTAAGAAAACAAAAGTATACTGCCGTGAATTTTTTTTTTGCACGAAAACTATTTTTAACAGAGCCAAAGTTATTTTCTATATTTCTGTGATTTTATAAAAGGAAAAACAACAGAGGGGCGGCTGGGTTTCTCACGGGCGCGTCCCAACTAGGCGGCAAACGCGGCCCAGCGCAGGAGAGGGTGCGCGCGGCGGGAAACGACTACGTTTAATGGGGGCCGTTGATCTTAGGATCAACGCCCCACGCCCTTCTCCTTCCTATACTCCCTCTCCCTCTCATCTCTCTCGCACGGACAAACACGGCGGTGCGGATCGGCTCGGCGGCTCGCCATGGGAACTTGCTCGGGACGGGCACGGGGTTGAGGAGGGTCCAGGAACTCGCGGGAGTCGAGGGGCGCGGAGAGCTGTGGCTGGCATGGTCCCGAACGGCAGCGCCGAGCAAAGTGGCCACGGCGGCAAGGTCGTCGGCGGTGGTTGACTTGCAAGCAACCAAGTGTTGGAACGCGTAGAGATAAACAAAACTTTTTCCTACGCGGTACTTCCAAGATCTAGCCGAGGTAGAAGGCCACGATGATTACCACTAGACGCGCGGTTGCGGATTATCGATGAAGCGCGTCGGGGCAGTGCAGTCCACGATCCGATCCAGCCGATCCGATCCCGCAAACGTCGAAGTGCTGAACGTACAACACCTCTGCCGGTATCCACACGTACAAGGAGGAGCACCGACGGCAGACTGCTAGGTCTGGTGCGACGGCTGGACTAAGTGGGGCTAGGGTTCCCAACGCATGGGAGTGGACTAACGTGCCCGCTGGGCAACCTGCGCCCCTCTTTATATAGCGAATGGTAGTGGGCTTCACAACACTTGTGGCCCATTCCCTCTGTGAGTCCGACTCACAAAATCAGTCCATTTCCGGTTCGGGTCCAACCCAACCAATACTTGCTCCCGCTCTTAAGTGTGCGACCTTGCAGGCTCATGGCGACTTGGACACGATTGGCGTCCGACTCCCAATCGATCAATCGATAGCGGCTCCTAGAGAACGTGCCGACTCCCAAGTCCCATTGAGTCATGACGACATACCTTTCAATGTGATATTCATCTTAGTCCCTTTTGCCTCACGATATACCTTGTCGAACTATAGGCGATTTATCGTCATCCCTTAAATAGCTCAACTCTCTTATCGGTCCGTGATATGTGATTCATCTGACTAACTCTTAGTCTACAGACACAGTTAACACTTAACTGAGTCGCGCATGGCCATGCTTCCTGAATCATATCACTCGAGAGGGCCCAGAGAATATCTCTCCATTTGGAGGGGAAAAATCCTATCTTGATCATCCACATCACGCAGCTTGTTTCTCATTCGACCCGAACTCTGCCTTTATAACTGCCTTGTCACAGAGCAGCGTTTAACAGAACCTAAGTCGGTGATTCACAACTCGGATTGTGCGACAACCTCAGGTCTAAGGATTACATTGATTGAGACATGCAAATGACGACTTGATCGTTGCATCTAAATGTGGGTCAGCCCGACTTGCTAACCTCTTTAGCCAAGTCCGTGAACGTTGGAATGGCATCACCATGCCCATGACAAGTGGAACCATGTCATCAGCCAACACTCACATTAGTCTAGGGTGTGTGTCCAGCACAACCTTAATGACCAAGGACAATTAGTATGAACAACATGAATATATAGTTCCACAATCGAATCACATATTCAATGACATATATCAGATGTTCAAACCAAAGGACAACTTAATAACTTTATGAATACATTGGGAATTACATCATCCATGATTGCCTCTAGGGCATATTCCCAACACCAAGCACGGGGAGGGGTCAGGGCGCGTCCACTGGCTACGGGGAACCCAACAGAGGTGAGTACGAGAGGTGGGAGGGGCGGGATCGAGGTGCTCCACCTTGGACTCACGCACGATGGCCGATGGCAGTTCTCGACTCGTGGTGCTCGCTAGAGGCTCTCGAGCTTCCTCCCTTTTGCTTGGGGAGGGAGTGGGGGTGTAAGAGAATACAGTGGAGAGAGGGACACGGGTTTGGAGGCTTTAAGCCACGGGGTGAGTCAAATGGGTAGGGGTGTCCTCGGGGTTGTTTCAGGGAGTGGCATGGGCGCGTCCTGGGGGTTGTCCTCGACAAGTATGGCCAAGAAATGATGTCAAGGGGCAAGGAGAGGGTTGGAGGCAGTCAACAATGGCCTTTGGGAGGTGGGGAAGCCACAGTCATGGCCACAAGGGTCAAGGCATGGGTGCCCATTCCATTCCACATCAGCCTTGTCCTCCCCTTCTTTCTCACTTGCAACATCCACACCAAAACCTTCTAGAAGCAAACAAAGGATCCTAGGTGGAGTTCAAACAATGGTCAACACAAGTGACAAAATCCCACTTCCAAATTTGCAAGAAAAGGCAATGAAAACCTTTGTCAAACATTGTATCTACCACTGTTCCAAAAATTCAGAAAATTCAGTTAACACTTAGCAATTTTTCTAAGTGTTGGAAAACAGATGAAATGAGCAAAAAGTTTAGAATGTTTTCAGAGGGTAAATGGATTCCAAATTTTGTTTTCCAAGTTTGAGTTTGTTAAAAATGTTTTAAACTTTCAGAAAAATCTTTTGAAAACAAATTTGGAACAGTGGAAGGCTAAGAAAACATAGTGGGAAATAGGGTACTTTCTGTTTTTCTCTGTTCTCTAAAAATGCCATTTTCTGTCTCATTTTTCTTCCACAAAAACAACAAGCAAAACATCATTTTTATTATTCCAAAAATCAAACCAATCTTATGGATTTGTATTCCATATAACAAGAAACAAATACAAGTCAAGAAAACACAAAATGGAATATGATAGCCTAGTGAAAAAAAGTATGGAAAACAGGTACTTGGCTATATTTTCACGGAATAGTTTCTATAGAAATCTTAGAGGAAAACTTCCATAAATAATTTTAAAATTTTGTTTTCTTGGATCCAATAAAGCTAAAAGTTTATTTTAAGATGCAGTCGGGAAGGATCCATGTCTTGGAATAAAAGTTCACTCAAGTAACATCAGGGAAAACATCAGGAAAAAATTGTAGAATTGTTTTCAGGAAAATTTGATATTGGTTTTATAAAGAAACAAAACTTGCATTGCATATATGATTAAGATCATATACACATGTTGGTTTAAAAAATCATGTTGTTAAAAAAATAATTGTTGGCCTAATTTTTTTTCCTTGAACTACAGTACAAGGTTCCAAAAATTGGGGTGTGACAATCATGGCCTCCAGCATCTTCTTTATGCTAGAAACCTCCGAGCCAAAACTAGAGCTAACCTTGGACAATTCGTCTTGGATAGTTCCAATCGTTTCTTGTAGGTTAGTTATGGTGTTGGTCATTTTGGTGATTTCCGCATTAAAAGCGTCAGGCTCATTTTCATTGACCATTATACTATTAGACGGTTAAGACCTTAGTAAGAGCCGAGGCTCTAAGACAAATTGAAAGTGCACTATGGTCAACTAGAGGGGGGTGAATAGGTTGACTACCATTTTTTCTTCTTTTCCCTTTTAGTTTGGGCTAAACAAGTAATAAAAGGTTCTTTAGATGTGCATCTAGCTGAGCAACCTATGTGATACAAGATATGATACACAACGGAAGTAAAACAAAAGGTAACAACATCAACCATAAGTGTAAACAAGGAGACAAGGATCTGTTTCCCGTAGTTCCTTCTCAAGAGAGGTACGTCTATGTTGGAGAGGTGGGGAGCCACCTAGGCGCTCCTCAATAGCACGGTTGTGCACACCTTATTCTCCTTGAGCTTCTCCGGTGAGGGAGATTCTCATTTCCACTATGAGGTCGACTTGAAGGCATTGACCAAACCTTTACACGAGGTTGAGGACACTCCACAAGATGGATGGAGTCTCTCAAACAATCTAAATCTTCTCTGCAACAAGGTGGAAGCTACAAGTACAAGAACTACTAAGGTTTCTAGGCCTCAAGTAGGATTCTAGATCTACTAGGATGTGGTGTATGGATTTGCAATTCCTTTGGTGGAATCACGGATCTAGGTCTCCTCTAGCTCTCCACAAAGTTATGGAGTGATTGGGTGGTTGGAGAGAGAGATCTAGGAGGTTGAAGTTTGCATTAATGGCTAAGAGAGAGAGTGTGAGAAGCTTAGCATTTAAGAGGTAGGGGAAGGGCTTTAAATACCCCTTCCCCAAATATGGCCGTTGGCCACTCCCACACTAAACTGGAGGTATCGATGTTTGCACCGGTACCACCGGTGGTCTTCACAATCTCCACAATATTCTTAGTTTTTTCTCTGTAGCGGAGGAACCGGTGGTTCTGGCGGAGGTACCGCCCACCGGTAGTGCCGGTGGGTTCCACCCTGGCCTCTGCTGTTATGCACCCGAACAAGGTTTTGGCGAAGCCTCCACCGGTAGCTCCACTGGTAGAAAACCCGCACCTGTGGCCCAGTTGGACGGGCGGAGTTACCGGTGGGAACACCGGAGGTTCCTCCCACCGTACCACCGATGGCCTCCGCCATGGGCTCCACCGTGAGCCACCTGAAGGGGGTTTTGGTGGAGGTACCACCGGTACAACCACCGGATCCCCCACATGGGGTTGTGCTGAAAAACAGCAGGGGCGGAGCTACCGGTGGTTTCACCGGTACCTCCGCTGCCTGTAGAAACTGCTTTCCAGACTTGTATTTTTGAGCTCTTTCCCTTTGGATAATCATTATAATGCCATTGAGGATATTCTTGGGAGTATTTGGCATATTGTGAAGTATCAAATAGAACCTGCATATGCTCAAAATAGAGATTAGTCCTTTAGTTATGTTGTCATCAATTATCAAAATGGAAGATGATCTTTCACCCGACAACGGCGCCAGAAATTGCTTGATGGTACATGGCTTGCACTCGTTGGGAGACCCCAAGTGTAAGGTGGTGAAGAGCACAGCAACAAGTTTCCATCAGAAAGAAAGCAAGGTTGAATCGACCAGTAGGAGAAATAAATCACTTCTGAAGGTTGATGCAGCTGATATTGGCAGGGCGCACTACCGGTTCAGCAGCAATGTGGAACCTACACAACACAATCAAATAACTTTGCCCCAACGAAGGAGTGAGGTTGTCAATCTCACTGGTTTTGGTGAAGACAAAGAGGTTACACGTATGGTGTGGAAAACATTACTTGTTTGCAGTAGATGAAAAGAGAACAGTGATGCTAATGACTCCCCCTCCCGGCAAGGTTCCGGGGAGAGCTTCAGCCCCTCCCGAACTAGGGTTCAAGATGACGGCGATTGCGGATGTTTTTGTTGGAAAAGTCTTCTGTATTTAGGGTTAACCCTTCGAGGAGAATATATAGGTGAGAGGGTAACGGCGGTGGGCGGCCAGGGGGCCACACCACCCCTGGGTGTGGCCAGGGGGCCCCGTGACCACCCATGGTGTGGGGGCTCCATGGCACCCCTCCAGATCTCCTCCAGACTCCGTGTGCGCGACAACTTTTTAAGAATTCCGGGCTTCGTATCGTCCAATTCCGAGAATATTTCCAAAACATATTTTCTGAAACTAAAAACAGCAAAAAAAACAGGAACTGGCTCTGGGGCATCTTGTCAATAGGTTAGTCCCAGGGAATTGATAAAAATGGCATAAAGTGTAAAGGAAACATGTAGCATATAGTATGAAAACAACATGGAACATCAGAAACTATGGATACGTTAATGACATATCAGGGCCCCTGAGGCCCCCCTCCAGGTTTCCTCCGGACTCCGTGTACGTGACAGATTTCTAAGACTTCTAGGCTTTGTTTCGTCCAATTCCGAAAGAACGAATTTTCCGAAACCAAAAACAATAGAAAACAGGAACTGGCTCTGTGGCATCTTGTCAATAGGTTAGTCCCAGAAAATCCATAAAAAAGTCAGAAAGTGTATAAGGAACATGTAGCATATGGCATGCAAACAACATGGAACATCAGAAATTATGGATACGTTTGAGACGTATCAAGCATCCCCAAGCTTAGTTCCTACTCATCCTCGAGAAGGTAAATGATAAAAACAAATAATTTCTGAGGTGACATGCTACCCACATAAACTTGATCATATGTACGCTGAGATCATAGTTCTTTAAACACAGGCATGACAGATATAATCTTAACAATGAAACTTAGCAATCACTTTGCATCATGAAAAGTAACACAAATAAAAGATCATGAATAATAATGCACTTGAAAGTCATACGCTTGTTTCGAGCATATGGAAAACATATCAAAGGTATTGAAAACATTTTTAGAGGGGTGTATGCTTATGTCAACGAATGGTAAACAGACAATACAGTACGTCACAAGCCAACTAGACCTTACAAGAGCGGCTCCCATTGAAGGATGCTATTGGTGTAGTAGATCATCCCTCTTCTCTTTTGTTTACACAATTATGCTTTCACTGATAAATCAGGGGGCAAAAATAGTAAAGAGAATTTATAATAACCAATTTTGGGGCTGGGCACCCCGCTGCCAGCTCTTCTATCATTTGGATAAGCGGATGTGCCACTAGTCCAGGTCTGTAAAGTCCAATCAACAAGTGAGATAAATATTCCGTATTCACGTCCTCACGAGCTAAAAAAAGGGCAGAAAATAGGAATAATTTTGAAAGTTTTAAAGGTACCACATGAGAAATTTACTTAGAGTGGCGGTTAAATACCACATGTAGGTAGGTATGGTGGACACATTTAGCAAAATTTGGTTTTTGGGAGTTGGATGGACGAGTAGAGCTCATACTCAGTACAGGTGGTGGCTAGCAAAAGACTGGGAGCGACAAATCAAGAGAGCAATAAAGGCCATAATCATGCATAGAGACAAAAACATTATTAATCAAATCATAAAGGGTATTACAGGTCAAAAACTAAATGATCATAGAGTCTATAAGTGACTAGTTGTAGTCATAAACATGGTGTAAGCATGCGGCAAGTCAACCAAATAAATAATTCGAAGGAGAACACCACAAATTCATGCTTCAATGTGATAAATACAACTCATGATTCTTTCAATGGCACATTAAACACTCTCAGATCTTTGAGAAAATTCATGCTAAAATAACAACTACTAAGCATAGAATTAAAATAACATCTAGCATGACGTGAAAAAGTCTAGCCACTGTCTATACGAGCTTCTTTTTGCACCATTATAAGCACGGAAATTGTACTACTGCTTTCCAACACCAATCATTTCAAACTAAACGAAAAATATCCAAGAGATATAGTAATGAAACAAGCGATTACTACCTCTACTCTACTAGAACTAACAGCTCTGAATAAGATATGCATGAAAAACAGGAGCTAAAAGGATTTACGGCAGTTTGAAGAAAAACTAAGAATACGAGTATGAAAGAAAACGAGTATTCATATGAAAAAGCGGATCGTGCCTCTCTCCCACACAAGAATGATGGGTTCCAACTAAGTTTATTACAGCAAGGAAAACAAAAGAAAACGAAACAAAAACAAACAGATGCTCCAAGTAAAATGCATATGATGTGACCGAATAAAAATATAGTTTCACTAGAAGTGACCTGATAAATTGCTGATAAAGAAGGGGATGCCTTGGGCATACCCAAGATTAGATGCTTGAGTCTTCTTGGAATTTGCTGGGATGAACCACGGGGTCATCCCCAAGCGTAGGATTTTCACTCTTCTTGATCACATTATATCACCCTCTTCTCTTGACCCTTGAAAACTTCCTTCAGACCAAACTCAAAGTAATTCTCATTAGAGGGTTAGTGCACAATCAAAAACTCACATGTTCTCCTTGGACACAAGCATTATCAATACTTTTTAAACATTAGCTACAACCACTGATGTTTTGTGGAGCAAAGAAATCCAATCAACACATTAAAAAAAAGAGAATGCAAGCAAAAAGGCAGAATCTGTCAAAACCAGAACAGTCTATAAAGACAAAAAAAAATCGAGGCACTTACGTTACTCAAATCGAAAAAAACCAGAACTAGAAAAAGTTTCGGAAATAGATGAGGATTAAGCACAAATTTTTTCATGTCATTTTCATCTTTCTGTGATTTTATTAGAATTTAACAGTGGACAACAGAAATCTGTTTCCTGCGTAGAAATCCAAATCTAACTTCAACTTTCACTAGAGACTTTACTTGGCACAACAAATACGAGAAAATAAAGATACAAAGGAGTTTGTACAGAAGTAAACAACACCTTGACTCAAAGAAACCACAAGAAAACATGGGTTATCTCCCAAGAAGTGCTTTTCTTTAACGCCTTTTAGATAGGCCTAGAAAACAAGAATCAAGTATTTTCAAGTGAAGAAACATCCAAATTGAGACAAGAAAACTCCTCAACAATGCATTGTATTTTTTCTATATAAGTTTCAGATGTTCCTCTCTTAACACTTTTAGGTTTACTACTTTCATCGAATAGGTTTTCAGGAACAATCCAGTCAAACTTCTTTTCCAAGGCTTCATGCAGTGCTACCAGTTTAAAGGGTATTGGTATTTTAACTTCCTTTTCATTTTTAGGTTCGGTTTTATCTGGGTTTTCAAGATCACCAACAACATCTACACTTGAGCCTAGCATATTAAAATGATCAAAAACTTCCCTAGCTTCAATAGCAACATCTCCAAATTCTTTGAACATGGTTTCCAAGATAAGATTTCTTTTTCAATATCTTCAATATAATTCATGTTAAGAAATAGTTGCTGCATTATGGGGTGAAGGTTAACAAACCTAGATTCTAACATATGAACTAAAGAAGTTGCAGCAGTTTCATAATTTGGAGCAAGTTCTTCTATGGATTTTTCCTCAAAATTATCATGCTTACTAACATGATTAAAGAATTCTTCAATGGTATCCTTTCCCATTATAGAACCACTACCAACTGATAGGTCTTTCAGGGTGAACTTAGGGAGCAACATGATGAAAAAATAACAGTAGGGAAACAAAAAATAACAACTAGAATAAGATTTTTGTGTGTGTGTTTTTGATAAAGAGAAGCAAACAAGACAAAATAAAATAAACTAAGCAAAATAAAACAAAGTAAAGAGATTGGAGGTGAGAGACTCCCCTTGCAGAAATCCTCTTCCTCCCCGGCAACGGCACCAGAAAAGAGCTTGATGGCGTGTAACATACATTCGTTGGGAGACCCCAAGAGGAACGTATGAAGAGCATAGTACCAAGTTTCCCTCAGAAAGAAACCAATGTTGAATCGGCCAGTAGGAGAAATAAATCACTTCCGCAGGTTGATGCAGCTGATGTTGGCAGGGCGCACTACTGGTTCAGCAGCAACGTGGAATCTACACAACAAAATCAAATTACTTTGCCCCAACGAAGTAGTGAGGTTGTTAATCTCACCAGTTTTGCTGAAACAACGAATTAGATGTACAGTGTGGAAAATAGTGCTTGTTTGCAGTAATGAAAAGAGAACAATGATTATAGTAGGAAAACAACGGGAAAACAGTGGTTGTATTATCAATGTAAATAAATGGACCGGGGTCCACAGTTCAGTAGAGGTGTCTCTCCAAAACAGATAGATAACATGTTGGGTAAACAAATTACAGTTGGGCAATTGACAGATATAAAGGTTGCACGTAGTGCACATGCATGACATGATGATGACTATGTGATTCATCCGGGCATTACAACAAGATACATAGACCGTTATCCAACTACATCTATGTCTAATAATCCACCCTCAAAGTGTCATCTGAGAAAACCTTGGGTATTAAGGTGAAAGCAACATATAATCGCATTAAGCAAAGTGTGTAATGTAAAAAAATAAAAACATCCTTAGACAAAGCATTGTTGTTTTCTCCCTAATGGCAACAACGCATCCCCCGCCTGTTACGTTTCTGTCGCTCGAGCGTGAGTGAAAGGGAGGCATGAGCCCACTATCGAGCATAAATACTCCCTCTTGGAGTTACAAGCATCAACTTGGCCAGAGCATCTACTATTAACGGAGAGCATGCAAGATCACAAATAACATGAACATGAAAGAACATGATAGATTGATAATCATTGGACATAGTATTCAATATTCATCAGATCCCAGCAAACAAAACATGTAGCATTACAATAAGATGATCTTGATCATGTTAGGCAGCTCACAAGATCTAAACATGAGGCATAAAAAGGATAGAAAAACCATCTAGCTACTGCTATGGGCCCGTAATCCAAGGATGAACTATTCACGCATCAATCCGGAGGCAGGCATGGTGATGAAGAGCCCTCCGGTGATGATTCCCCCTCCCGGCAGGGTGCCGGTGAGAGCTTCAGAACCCTCCCAAACTAGGGTTGACGATGATGGCGGCTACGGAACTTTTCATGGAAAAAGGCTCTGGTATTTAGGGTTAACCCATGGAGGCTCTTAAATAGGCGAGAGGGCAACGTCGGTGGGCGGCCGGGGGGGGCACACCACCTGGTGGCGCATCCGAAGGGGGCCACGCCGCCCTATGGTGTGGGCCCTCCAGGGCCCCTCTTCCGAGTCCTCGCCGGACCTCCGTGTACGTGACAGATTTCTTAGACTTTGGAATTTTGTTTCGTCCAATTTTGAGAATATTTCCAGAACAACTTTTGGAAACCAAAAACAGCAGAAAATAGGAACTGGCTATGTGGCATCTTGTCAATAGGTTAGTCCCATAAAATTCATAAAAATGGCATAAAGTGTATAGGAAACATGGAGCATATGGCATGAAAACAACATGGAACATCAAAAATTATAGATACGTTTGAGACGTATCAGCGGGCTAGTCACCTAGCGGTGCATCAGGCACATAGAGCTTTTTGCAAGCGGTGAGGAGAATCCTCAGGTTAAGTGCCCAATTGGTAAAGTTGCTTCCATTGTTTGGTAGTTTTTATTTCTCCATGAACATATTGAAATTGAAGGTAGGTGGTGCCATGATCTACGACATATTTGCAAAGACTATTTATACTAAGTTTATGATAAATGAAGTTCAAGTTAATTCTAAAATTATCCCATGAAATCCCACTCAAAAACAACATCCCTCTAGTCATTTTAGTGATTACACGAACCAAATTCACTACACCGAAACCGATCATCACGTGGGACGGTGTAGTTGCAAAGGCGAACATCGACATGTTCATCATATCATTCATATGAATCATACTTGACCTTTCGGTTACGTGTTTCGAGGCCATGTTTGTACATGCTAGGATCGGCAAGTAGAACCATAGTATTGCGTGTGTTTCGAGGCCGTGTCTGTACATGCTAGGCTCGTAAGCACCACTTGTTTGCGAACGTTGAGTCTGTCACACCCGATCATCACGTGGTGTCTCGAAATGACGAACTTTCTTAACGGTGCATACTAAGGAATAACACATTATTATCTTGATATTAAGTGAGATGGATCATCTTATAATGCTACCGTCGCGATCTAAGCAAAATAAGATGCATAAAAAGGATCAACATCACATGCATGGATAATGTGATATGATATGGTCTTTCTTGCACTTGATCTCCATCTTGTGCATCATGGTATGATCTCCATCATTACACCGGCGTGGCAACAAGGTCAGTGGCGCCTCCATCTTGATTGTCCATCAAAATTACAACATATCACCTTGATATGATGTACAACACGCATGACATAAATAATAAGACAAACATAGGGCTCTTGCTGGTATGTCAATAATTTACGAACGAGATCATTTCATACATCAAATTTGTAATATTGACCATATCACATCGCATGCCTGCAAAAACAAGTTAGACGTCTGTAATTTATTTTTGCATATTTTACGTGGCTTAGGGCTTTCAAAGATAGAACCGTTCATACCTACAAACATGAACTACAACGTTGATAAAGAAATTATTAACAACCCGTTGTAGATTATATCTTAACTATAGTACGAGAGACTTTACACCCTCTTAGCCACTTTTGATCGTGAGACAGGTCTCGCGTACAAGTACGTGTAAAGTTAGTCTAAGGCCGCTTTATCCCACTATGCCACTAAGATCAAAAAATACTCAAGGAGGCAATAACATGATCATCAACGCACACATACACCTATGTGTTCTACTCGTACAAAACATCTACGCATAGATCCTGGCTCTGATACCATTGTAGGGTTCGTAGCATAGAAAACAAAAAAAATCCTACGCGAAGGACACCGGAAGGGCCAATATGTAATCTACGAGATGAAAGCAACGGTAAGAAAGAGTATTAAGAATAACATAAGCGTTACGAGATCGAATATCGTTGGTGGTGTAGTCGTACTCACGTCGATCTCAAGATCGCAAAGATGTGTGCCGCAATCCGGCAATGCCTCCATGATCGGTCACACATACGGCTTGATGAAGACCTCCATTCACTCAATCCAACGGGGCAGCGGAAGTAGAGGATCCCCCGGAACTCCAATAGCACGACATCGTGGTGTGGCGGAAAACTTCACGGCTAGGTCTTTGCCAAGAGGATGACCATGAAATGGAGCAGCGGGTGGAGGGAGAGGAGATGACACAAGTGTGTGTAGGAGGGGAGCTCTCACCCACCTTTTATAGGGGAGAGGGAGGTAGCCCAAAGGGGGGTGCGTCCAACCCACGGTGCCCCCACCTCTTCCCCTCTTCATGTGAGTGGACACTCCAATCACACCCGCTCATTTTATTATTTAATCTCCACCCAAAAATTCCAAGGGTTTTGTTTATTAAATAAATAAACCATTTTCATTTATTTAATTTAATATTTGTTAATTCTATTAACAAACATTTACACATAACCCCTTGAATCATTTGTTAATTATATTAACAACCATTCAACGAAAAGACCTTTGAACTATTTCAAATTTACCCGAAACAATTTCGGTGTTGTCCAATACTTTCTTGAATATTCTGTATCCTCTCAAATGCGTCGTCAAATCTTAAGTGTCTCACCCTATGGTTCGCGAATAATACATACATGATCGAGACACCGCGCCGATCAATAATCAACAACGGGATCTGGAGATCGTGATGACTCCTATATATTCAATGATGAATCTTGTGATCGTGTGAATCATCAATATCGTAACTAATTCCCTTTGTCTCGCAGTATTTTACTTGTCCTAGATACGATCATCGGTATCAACCATACCTTGTTCGATCTTGTTACTGACAAGTACTCTTTTACTTGTTCTGTGATATGACATCCATGTGACCTAGTCACGTGCTTGCAAGCGGTGTCGATGTGATATCACCGAGAGGGCCCAAATTATATCTCTCCATCATTTTGGATGGAAAAATCTCACTCTTGATCCATGATCCTCAACTAACACTCTCTGAATACCTAACGTTGCCTTTATAGTCACCCTGTTACGGTGTGATGTTTGATGTCATCAAAGCACCCTTCCGGTATTAGTGATTGACATGATCTCATGGTCTAAGGAATAAGGTTACTTTGTATGCAAGATATAACAATATAAACTAAATGACTTGATCGTATTGTTATACTTAATTTGGGTCTATGTTCATCACATCATTGTCCTAATGACATGACCCCGTTATTAACAACATCCAATGTTCATGATCAGGAAACCTTGATCATTAGTTAATCAATGAGCTAGTTAAACAAGAGGTGTTACTAGGAATCATTGTTTGTTTATTAAACACACATGTATCAACGTTTTCGGTTACTACAATTCTAGCATGAGAAACAAACATTCATCATAAACAAGAAATAAGATAATAACCACTTTATTATTGCCTCTCGGGCATATTCTCCTAAGTAAGAGGTCGGTATGTCGGAGTTGTGCAGTGTTGGTTGGTGCGAGGTTGGAGGTGGCGACCCTGGTTTGAGATGGAGGAGAGCTACGGGCATGAGCTGGAGTCGCTGGGTGTAGCAGATATCTGGGCCGACCGGCGTTGGATCTGCTCGACCCGGAGGGGCACCGTCGTCCATGTTTTCTAGGAAGAAAACATATGTGTCGGGATTAGGGATAGAAGAAAACGATTTGGCGTTGGATCTTTTTGGCTGAAAGCGCAAAAGAAATGGCCCTTAGCTGATGGGAGGCGTATGATCATGTGTACATGGTTCTTTGTGGGGGCATGGGTAGCGTGTTCAGAGAGAAACGCCATAGATGGCGGTTGTGTATCACCCAGTCAGTCCGTTGGGCTATAGAAACATCAATCGATCTCCATCAGGTTGGAAAAAAAAGAAAGCAAAGCAAGTAAAACCAGTTCCTAGATGGAAACCACCTGATCCCAGGGGCTTTAAAGTAAATATTGATGCATGTTTTAACCAGCAAAACTGATTCACGTACGACACTTGACGTACGAAACCTGTATGATGCTTGATCTTTCGGACCACGTTCGCAGGTGAATCCCATCTGAGGCCCAACATTTCCCGGCGCACAAGTGTCGTACAAAAAGTATCGTACATATATCATCACTCTTTAACTTGGACAACAGGGATGGTTTATATGGCATTATTTTTAGAGATCACTTAGATGCGCTGCTGATCCACATCAAGCCCCTTAATTACGAAGGGATATGCCTTCACAGACATGGTTCAAGCTTACTGTCAATGTGGGTCCTTAACATATTATTATGGAAATTGAGAAGACAAACTCTAGCAGATCAATCATATCCAGTACTACTTGTCAAGAGGTAAGGATGTCACAGTGGGGGTAACATAATTGCCACATAGGAAAAAAAAGATGATGTGACACTTATTTAATAAGGAGAGATGATTGTGGTAACTAGCTATGTTACCGTAACATTTCACATTCCAATAGACAAATGAGTTTACACCCAAATAAATATGACACTACCCACATGTTACTACCAACTATGAAGGTAATAACATAGTGTAGGATAACGTATATGTTACTCCCCACTGTGAAACTTAGACTAGTCACGGTGGGAAGTATCATATGCTAGTTTCACGCGTATGATACTAGTCTAGGTTACCACTCCCACATTGGGTTAACATGTTTGTGGTATCATATAGTACCGTATTAATGACTTTATGACTCATCTTGTTTTGGATTGAGTCGTGTTATGGTAGATATCTACCTATGATATCACCATCATCTCTCATATCATTAATTTCACTCCCACCTCAGCTTTTTACCAATACAGCAATGCATGATACTAGCTATAATACCCCACTGTGACTAGTCCTAGTGGATTTTGCTCTACCTTTGATGCAATTCATGTCCTCCGAAGAGCTAATCAGGCTACTCATCTTTGTGCTCATCCCCTAAGAAATAAGAGCATCTCCAACCACGGTCTCGGTACTGGCCCGAAACGTCCGTACAGACAGCCCGGACGCCGTTTGGGACCAAAACATGTACCCAAATAGGATTGTTGAATGTTGCCCATCTGCCCGGGCCGTCCGAAAAGCCTCAAACCTAGACCATATGTGGGGATGGTTTGGGGTTAACCGGCCACGTCAGGGCATGTCCACCCCGTACTATCCGCAAGCGGGACCCGCGGATTTTGAAGTGAAATCCCTTGACCTGGCGCCACTCCCACCACCGAAATTCATTCGACCCTACACCCGCCACACTCCCGCCTCCAAATTTTTTGTTGCCCCCTGCTTCCATAGCCGCCACCGTGAAAAGATAGGATTGATGGGACACATGTGCTGCCAGCAGAGAATGACGCCTCGGGGGAGAAGGCCGCCTCCTCAGAATTGGTTGAGCGGCTCCCAGGGGAGTTGGCAGTAAAGCCGGAGACCCTTGATCATAAGATGCAGCGGGACAAGCAGCGCTTCCGTGAGCATAAGGAGAAGGAGAAGGAGATGGATAAGGAGAAGGCGGTCGCGAAGGAACAGATGCACATACGCGAGCAGGCTGCCGTGTCCGGCTTCACCACGCCCCCGCCGCTGACCAGGCGTACGCCGAGCACGATGCCCATCGAGGCAAGGAGATCGACGTCCAACCGGGATGACACACCGGATAAGTGGTAGGACTTCTAATCCCAGGTGGACCCAACGCAGGAGGAGCATGTGGCCGACTCCCCGCCGCTCCAATGGATGCGGGCATCGTCCGGCCTCACGGAGAGCCACCACTCCCACAACATGTTCGACGGTAGTCAAGACTACAAGCAGCTATGATTTGGCACCAAGTAGACATATTATCAACTCTTTGCCTGTTGCATAAGTTGATACACACAAATGCATAGGGGTTCTTGTACGAATTGATCCGAAATGGGGAGGATCCTCCACAGGATCCGGAGGGTGCCGCATCCCCCCTTTTTAGCATCAGTGAGCCTCCACTCATGAGGATATTTGTTATGCCAAGCTTGGTTGGTAACTAGCATGGATGCTATCGGTAGAACCGAGCAAAAGGGTACAAAGTTATGGGAGATGGATAAAATCTTTCATGTTCTAAAATTCTATGTGAAACCGCATCCAATCGTAACACATCCTCCCTCAAACATAGATGGGCTGCCATCCAAGTGAGAGTGAACAAATTTTGTGGTTTCCACGCACAAGTGGTCAATAGGATTCAAAGTGGTCTGAATGTTGATAGCCACGTAAGTTTACTCGATTCCATTCTTCTATCAAATTTCATACATACAACCAATTTCATTCTCGTCAACATTATTTATTGAATTTTGTGTTTCCATTTCCTTCCTAGTGCATATTGGTCGCACATTTGAACCATCAAACAGAGGAAAACCATTCATCTTGGCTCATTGGTGGCTGATACGTCTCCAACGTATCTATAATTTCTGATGCTCCATGATGATATTATGCCAATTGCTACATGTTTTCTCCCTTCTTTATATCATTTTTACGGAATTTCCAGGACTAACCTATTAACAAGATGCCAAGTGCCAGTTCCCTGTTTTCTGCTGTTTTTTATTTCAGAAAAGTTGTTCTAGTAATATTCTCGGAATAGGACCCTACAAATCCAAAAGTTCCTATTTTCCCCGGAAGCATCCAGAAGATCGAAGAGGAGTCAAAGAGGGGCACCAGGGGGCCCACACCATGGGGTGGTGCCCCCCTTGGCCGCGTCAGGGGGTGGTGTGGGTCCCCCAGGGCTCCACTGCCTTTGCCCTTTCAACTATTTATTCCCCCGGATGGAAAACCCTAGATACCTGATCAAATATCCCCGAAAAGTTCCACAACCGCCGTCGTCGTCAACCCTAGATCAGGGGGGTTCTGAAGCTGTCTCCCAGCACCCTGGCGGAGAGGAGATCATCACCGGAGGCCTCTTCATCACCATGCCTGCCTCCGGAGTGATGCGTGAGTAGTTCATCCTTGGACTACGGGTCCATAGCAGTAGCTAGATGGTTGTCTTCTCCTCCTATGCCTCAATGTTTAGATCTCGTGAGCTGCCTAACATGACCGAGATTGTTCTTATGTAATTCTATGTGCTGTGTTTGCTAGGATCCAATGAATATTGAACTTATGCCAAGTTGATTATAGTCTTTATTGCATATGTTATTTGTGATCTTGCATGCTTTCCGTTGCTAGTGGTTGCTCTGGCCAAGTAGTTGCTAGTGACTCCAAGAGGGAGTATTTATGCTCGATAGTGGGTTCATGCCTCCTTTTCGCCTGTGCTCGAGTGATAGAAACGTGACGGGGGAGGATGTGTTGTTTCCACTAGGGAGAAAACAGCGGTGTGAGTGCCTGCGTGCATAACATTGCTTACATTACACACATTTCTTAATGTGGTTTTTAGTTGTTTGCAACTTAATACCTAAGGGGGTTCGGATAATAACCTGAGGGTGTATTATTAGTCATAGATGCAGTTAGATTACGGTCAATGTATATTGTTGTAATGCCCGCACTAAATATCATAGTAGTCATCATGTCATGAATGTGCACTACAGTGCAACCTTTATTTGTCAATTGCCTAGCTGCAGTTTGTTCACCCAGCATGCTATGTTTTATGGAGAGACACCACTAGTGAACCTATGAACCCCGGTCCATTTTCCTACACTGTTAAATAAACCACTACAATTTCCTGCTTTCTTTACTTACTGCAAGCATACACTATTTTCCACACTATACATCTAATCTTTGTTTTCAGCAAGACCGGTGAGATTGACAACCTCACTGTACCGTTGGGACAAAGTATTTTGGTTGTGTTGTGTGCATGTTCCGCGTTGTTTCTAACACCGGTGAGCCATCACCACCGTCAGTGGCATCAACCTTCCGAAGATCCTCTTTCTCCTACTGGATTGATAACCTTGGTACTTAACTAAGGGAAATTCTTACGGCTGCACTCATCAAACCCTCTTCTTGGGGTTCCCAACACACAGGAATTTCTGCAAGGAATTTCTGTAGCCATTGTCGGCATCAAGAAATTTCTAGCGCCGTTGCCGGGGAGAAAGAAGTCTTCTGGCAAGGGGAGTCTCTCACTCTCAACCTCTTTATTTTGCTTATTGTCTTGTTTTTAATTTTTTTCTTGTTTTGCTTCTTTATATCAAAAGCACAAAAAACTTAGTTTACTTTATAGCTGTTATTTATTAGCTTGCTTTTATTTTGCTAGAATGAGTATTCCTGAAGTTGAGGTTCGTTCTTTTAGGCAACAAGGGGGAGAGTTTAAAAGATGCTTGGTATAGAATAAAAAATGCTCATAATAGGTGTACAAAAAATATTCTACCTTGATACTCATGAGGAATTTTTATGTTGGTACTACTGGCTGATATAGGTATGTGTTAGATACACTTACGGGTGGAAATTTTCTACGAACTCCTGCCTTGGAAGCCTGCAATTTGATTGAAAGTTTGGTAGGAGTGCCCCCCACTATAACTGTTAAAACTGAGACCACTTTGGAGGATCTTATTAATAAACTAAACTCTTTGGAAATGAAGTTACCAATTTTCATTGATACTGCTAGCAAAGTTAATGAATCAATAATAACTATTGATAAAAGAATCACTGCTTTAGAAGCTGGCAACACTCATGATGATCAAAATTCTAGGATTGGTAAACTATAGGAGGCTATGGGAACTTCAAGCTCAGCTTTTTCATCTCTTAAATTCAAAAAGGAGAAAGCCTTTGTGGGAAAATAGCAAATATTCATGTATGTTCCCAAGATAACTAAACCCAAATCTCAATATGTGCTGAAAATTGATAAAACGATTAATGAAACTAAGAGTGACCTTCATGTTGAATATTCAGAAACGCCTAGAGTGCCTATTGCTGCAAATAATGATTTAGAGGAAGTTACAGATATTGATGCTTCACTTGAAAATACTTGAGTTGCTTTCTATGCCTAGCTGAAAGGTGTTAAAGAAAAGCGCTACCGGGAGACAACCCATTTTATTTCTCCGTTTTCAACCCGTTTTCCTTCGTTTTCTTTTGTTTTCTTTGCACTTGGATGTTCTCTATTTCCTTAACAACCCCGATGAATCTTTTTTTGTGTGTTTTTGTTGAGCCAAGTAAAGCCTCTAGTGGAAAGTTGAGGCTATATTTCGGATTTCTGCGCAGGAAACAGATTTATGCTATCCAGTGTTAAATTCGTATAAAATCACAGAAAATTCAAAATGACCTGAGTTTTTTTGTGCATAATCCTGGGCTATATATGCAACTTTTCTTAGTTGACCACGTTTTTATTTGAGAAACAAACGATTTTCGAAAAAAAAATCATCTTTGCCCGATGTCCTGTTTTGACATATTTCTGCCAATAATTGCATTTGCATCTTAATCTCTTTCTTTTAATGTTCTTTTGAGAAAAAGAGTTTTAAAAGAAGTTGTGATGGTAGCTAATGTGTTTTTGAGTGTTAGGATTGTGTTGAAACTGAACCATGTGAATTTATTATTTCAATTGCACTAACGGTTCTAATGAAGATTGTGAGAAGTTTGGTGTGAAGGAAGTTTTCAAGGGTCAAGAGAAGAGGATGATATGACGCGATCAAGAAGAGTGAAGAGCCTAAGCTTGGGGATGCCCCAGAGGTACATCCCCCCAGAAAATTCCAAGAAGACTCAAGCGTCTAAGCTTGGGGATGCCAAGGCATCCCTTGTTCATCGACAAATTATCAGCAGGTCACTTCTAGTGAAACTATATTTTTATTCGCTCACATCTTATGTGCTTTACTTGGAGCGTCTTTTATTTTTGCTTTTAGTTTGTTTTTATTTTTGCAATAAGTTTGGTTGGACCCCAGCATTCTTTTATTGTAGAGTGACACACTCCGCTTTTTCATGGGATTACTTTGTATTCTTAATCTTTGTCTGGCTGCTGTATTTATTTAGCTCCTGTTTTGCATGCATCTCTTATCAGAGCTGTTAGTTTTAGTAGTGTTATGTGAGTGCTCTCATGTTTGCTTGATGTATCATGAAGAGTATTTTTGTTAAAACATATCTTGTATGGTGCTTGTTGGGAGAAGAAACTGCTGCTTAAAGTAGAATTTTTAATGGTGCAAGTAGAAACTTGTATAGACTGTGGCTAGAACTTTTTCATATCATGCTAGATGTTATTTTAGTTTTAAAGACTTGTGGTTATTGAGTAGCATGATTAGCCTCAAATAGCTGAGATTGTTTAATGTGCCATTGAAACATTCATGAGTTGTTCTTGTCATACTGAAGCATAAATTTATGGTATTCTCTTTCGAATGTTTTATTTGGTTGACTTGGCGCATGCTTACACCATGTTTATGACTATGAACCAGTCACTAATAGCCTCTATGATCATTTAGTTTTTGAACTTGTGATACCTCTTATTCTTTAATAAATGATGTTTATGTCGCTATGCATGCTTATGGCTCTTATGCTCTCTTGATTTTTCGCTCCCAGTCTTTTGCTAGCCTCCACCTGTACTGAGTATGAGCTCTACTCGTGCATCCAACTCCCTAAAACCAAAGTTTTCCCATTGTGTCCACCATACCTACCTACATGTGGTATTTAGCTGCCACTCCAAGTAAATTGCTCATATGTTACCTTTAAAACCTTCAAAATAACTCCTGCATTATGTTCATGTTTTTGCTCATGAGGATGTAAATAGAGAATCTTTATCTCATTTGTTGATTGGATTTCACACCCTGGACTAGTGGCTTCATCCGCTTATCCAAATGATAGAAGAGATGGCAGCGGGGCGCCCAGCCCCAAATTAATGCACACAAAATATCTTCACTATTTTTGCGCCTGATTTATCAGTCAAAGCATAATTGTGTAAACAAAAGAGAAAGAGGGATGACCTTCTTACCAGATGTGTCCTTCATATGGGAGCCATTCTTGTGAATCTAGTTGGCTTGTGACGCACTGTATTTTATTTTTACCATTCGTTGACATCAGCATACATCTCCCAAAATATAGACACTCCTCCATGGTACGTGATTGTTGGCAGGCACCCAAGGATTCAGTTAGCCATGGTTTGTGAAAGATGGATGGGGGGAGTGTCCAACTTTTAATACCTTTGTTTAATAAAATAAAAAGCTCTAGCACATGAGTGATCCCTGCTTCCCTCTGCGAATGGCCTTTCTTTTACTTTATGTTGAATCTCCATGTTCTAACTTTATGCACAGTTGAGAGAGCATTTTTGCCATTCTGAGTTTTATGGGCATTTGTCCCGAAAACATTATTAATTGATTTATGATGTGTTATTGTTTGTTCTCAAATTATTTGTTCTAGTCTTCCTCATGAACTTTGAAGGTGTCCTGACATTTATGTTTTGCCCCACTCTTAAGGACTAGCGAAATATCACTTTGTCATGCTTTCTCTATACTTGAAACAAACATATATCTTTCTTTGCATTGTTATTCATGACCTTTTATTTGAGATACTTCTCATGATGCAAAGTGATTGCTATGCTTTATTATTAAAGTTCTATTTATCATGTTTGTGTTAAAAGTTCTATGATCTCAGCTTACATATGCCTTTACATTTTTATGATCAAGTTTATGTTAGTAGCATGTCACCTCAGAAATTATTGTGTTTTATCGTTTACCTACTCGAGGACGAGTAGGAACTAAGCTTGGCGATGCTTGATACGTCTCCAACGTATCTATAATTTCTGATGCTCCATGATGATATTATGCCAATTGCTACATGTTTTCTCCCTTCTTTACGTCATTTTTACACGTTTTTCGGGACTAGTCTATTAACAAAGTGCCAGTTCCCTGTTTTCTGCAGTTTTTTATTTCAGAAAAGTTGTTCTGGAAATATTCTCGGAATGGGACCCCACAAATCCCGAAGTTTCTATTTTCCCCGGAAGCATCCAGAAGACCGAAGAGGAGTCGAAGAGGGGCACCAGGGGGCCCACACCATGGGGTGGCGTCCACCCCCTTGACCGCGCCAGGGGGTGGTGTTGGCCTCCCAGGGCTCCATCGCCTTTGCCCTTTCGCCTATTTATTCCCCCGGATGGAAAACCCTAGATACCTGATCAAATATCCACGAAAAGTTCCATAGCCGCCATCGTCGTCAACCCTATACCAGGGGGTTCTGAAGCTGTCTCCCGGCACCCTGCCGGAGAGGAGATCATCACCGGAGGCCTCTTCGTCACCATGCCTGCCTCCGGAGTGATGCGTGAGTAGTTCATCCTTTGACTACGGGTCCATAGCAGTAGCTAGATGGTTGTCTTCTCCTCCTATGCCTCAATGTTTAGATCTCGTGAGCTGCCTAACATGATCGAGATTGTTCTTATGTAATTCTATGTTCTATGTTTGCTGAGATCCGATGAATATTGAACTTATGCCAAGTTGATTATAGTCTTTATTGCATATGTTATTTGTGATCTTGCATGCTTTCCGTTGCTAGTGGTTGCTCTGGCCAAGTAGTTGCTAGTGACTCCAAGAGGAAGTATTTATGCTCGATAGTGAGTTCATACCTCCTTTTCGCCTGTGCTCGAGTGACAGAAACGTGACGGTGGAGGATGTGTTGTTGCCACTAGGGAGAAAACAGCGGTGTGAGTGCCCGCGTGCACAATCATTGTTTACCTTACACACATTTCTTAATGCGATTTTCTGTTGCTTGCAACTTAATACCTAAGGGGGTTCGGATGATAATCTGAGGGTGGATTATTAGTCATGGATAAGTTGGATTACGGTCTATGTATATTGTTATGCCCGCACTAAATATCATAGTAGTCATCATGTCATGAATGTGCACTACGGTGCAACCTTTATTTGCCAATTGCCTAGCTGTAATTTGTTCACCCAACATGCTATCTTATATGGAGAGACACCACGAACCCCGGTCCATTTTCCTACACTGTTAAATAAACCACTACAATTTCCTGTTTTCTTTACTTACTGCCAACATACACTATTTTCCACACTATACGTTTAATCTTTGTTTTCAGCAAGACCGGTGAGATTGACAACCTCACTGTACCGTTGGGACAAAGTATTTTGGTTGTGTTGTGTGCAGGTTCCGCGTTGTTGCTGACACCGGTGAGCCATCACCACCGTCAGTGGCATCAACCTTCCGAAGATCCTCTTTCTCATACTGGATTGATAACCTTGGTTCTTAACTGAGGGATATTCTTACCACTGCACTCATCAAACTCTCCTCTTGGGGTTCCCAACACACAGGAATATCTGCAAGGAATTTATGTCGCCATTGTCAGCATGAGTGGCTTAAATTGGCCCAAAAACCGAAGTGGATCTCTCAATATGATGACCACAATAATCTGGCCAAGAAAATGAAGACCAATGACGACTCGAGCACATCCTTCCCAATCGGAGTTGATGAAGAAGATGTTTCGTTCGAAGGTGGGAGCCAAGTGAATTGGAAGAGAATAATGGGGAGGAGGTGGGAGAAAGAGAGGGCATCTCGTGACGGTAGCAAACAAGGTGTCCGCCACTTGGACGAACATTTTCTCAAGCAAGGATGCGACCATCAAGTTGTTGGAGAGGGATAGAGAGGAGAAGAAGGCGAAGCGGTACAATGTGTTCTTGGCGTTGTCAAGGGAGAAATTAGAATTTGATCGGTAGAGGACGAGGGAGAAGTTTGAGTTGGAGAAGGCGAGATTAAAAATGAAGAAAGAGGAGGCTTGGATCAAAATTCTGTTGGAGAAGCAAAAGCTATCCGATGCAGTGGAGGATTCAAGAATCATGTTTCAAGATGCTAGCATCATGGACGAGACAAGCGCAAGGTGGCTCCATCACATGAAAATGAAGATCACCGAACGCTGCGTTGGCGGACAACAACCTCCAAAAGACCCGTCCGCATGATATCATCACATTCTGTCGGTTATGTGTTACTATTTAAATTTTTTATTATGTTGTGTGCTGAGACACCTTTAATTCGCATCGGTTATCAAACTTATTTGAATTTGTATCCATGATCATGGTTGCATGGGATTGTATGGATTTGGTATTCGATTTTATGATTCATGGTTGTAGGTAGGATACAATATTTCAGATTTGCAAGATCATTTTTAGGTGCCATGGTTGGAGATTTTAAGTCGGAAGAAACTGTGCCATCGCAACTAGACCCACCGTATCTAATCCCCCAACAACTCTGTTTTTTTTCCAACATAACCAACAACAACTCTGTTTGAGCTAAACCACGAAACAAATCTAATCTCAGTATCTCACCGACAGAGGTCCCCGCTGACACGTTGGCCCACAGGCCGTCTCCACCTCGTCCCCAGCTCAGATCCGCGGCGCACTACCCACTCCACTCCCCCCGACTCCCCACTCGGCCACTCGCACCCGATGGCCGGCGGCCGTCCTTTCCGGCCGTCCGCGCCGCGCCGCGCTGCGTTCGCGGGCCTGCTGACGCTGCTCCTCCTGGCGTCCCTCGCATTCCTCCTCTCCTCGCCCCCCGCCGCCGCCTCCTCCCGCTCCTCGCACTCCACACCGTCCCGCCTCGCCGCCATCCGCCGACACGCGGCGGACCACGCGGCCGTCCTCGCCGCCTACGCCGCCCACGCGCGCAAGCTCAAGGAGGCGTCCGCCGCGCAGTCGCTCTCCTTCTCCACCCTCTCCTCCGACCTCTCCGCCCTCTCCTCCCGCCTCGCCGCCCACCACTCCCTGCCCGACGACGCGCTCAAGCCCCTCGAGAAGGAGGCCCGCGAACGAATCAAGTTCGCCCGCCTCCTCGCCGCCGACTCCAAGGAAGGCTTCGACACCCAGACCAAGATCCAGAAGCTCTCCGACACCGTCTTCGC
This sequence comes from Alopecurus myosuroides, assembly GCA_028641055.1. Classification (NCBI taxonomy): domain Eukaryota; kingdom Viridiplantae; phylum Streptophyta; class Magnoliopsida; order Poales; family Poaceae; genus Alopecurus; species Alopecurus myosuroides. The sequence continues at coordinate 693,213,611 of CM054057.1, forward strand.
CGTCGGCGAGCACCTCGCCCGCTCCCGCCGCGTCGGCCGCATGTCCTCCCGCATCGCCGCCGGCTCCACCCCCAAGTCCCTGCATTGCCTCGCCATGCGCCTTCTCGAGGCCCGCCTCGCCAAACCCTCCGCCTTCGCCGACGACCCGGACCCGTCCCCCGCGTTCGAGGACCCCTCCATGTACCACTACGCCATCTTCTCCGACAATGTCCTCGCCGTCTCCGTCGTAATCGCCTCCGCGACGCGCGCCGCCGCTGACCCCTCGCGCCACGTCTTCCACGTGGTCACCGCGCCCATGTACCTGCCCGCATTCCGTGTCTGGTTCGCGCGCCGCCCGCCGCCGCTCGGCGTGCACGTCCAGCTCCTCGCCTACTCCGACTTCACCTTCCTTAATGCCTCTTTCTCGCCGGTGCTCAGGCAGATTGAGACCGGTAAGCGGGACGTGGCATTGGTTGATTACCTGAGATTCTACCTCCCAGATATGTTCCCGGCGCTGCAGAGGGTAGTGCTCTTGGAAGACGATGTGGTCGTTCAGAAGGATTTAGCGGGGCTTTGGCATGTCGACTTGGATGGGAAGGTAAATGGCGCCGTGGAGATGTGCTTCGGCGGGTTCAGGAGGTATAGGAAGTATCTCAACTTCACGCAGGACATAGTGCAAGAGCGCTTTAATCCCAGCGCCTGTGCATGGAGATATGGGGTCAATGTATTTGATCTCCAGGCATGGCGACGGGATGGCTGCACGGAGTTGTTTCATCAGTACATGGAGCTGGTGAGTCGCGGCGATCTTTTGCTTATACTTGCAACAAACTGTATTCTGATACATTGCATCTGTGTGTGGTTGCGTCAGTTAATTGTTACATTTGGTGTTGTGGCCACTTATGTCGTTAGTTCTGCAATTTCACTAGCTTAGGTGCAAGTTCTACTGAAGTCTCCTTGTCACTGGCATGATGCTCATCAGGGGTGTTCATGAATGGTTTCTGTAAACCGTTTCAAGCCGGCTACTGTTTCCAAGCCATTTTTTTGAACTAATCAACCACCCCCATCGGAAGTTTCACTTGCGTTGCTACTGTGTTTTGGTTTGACGGGTTAACCCGTTTATGAACAGCCCTAATGTTCATCATTTGATTTGGGCACCTTGATTTTACCTTAATTTCTGAATTGCTTTAGTGGGAATCAAATTTTAGTCTAAAACATTCAATATATTGGTAAACTGATTTGGACAGAAATGTGATACCTTTGGAAGGATTCTATTTCTCTCATTTGATTGATTGTAATCTTATCTTGATGGCGTACATAAATATTTGGCAATTAGATGGATTGGCGGCTGTAATTAGACAATGTGATCTCTTAATAGTGTAGACCGGTTCTAATGTTTCATGACATAAAATTTCCTTAAATTAGTATTTTATCAGCGGTTACTAGTAAGGTTAGAGTGTTTAGTTATCTCTTGAGATTGTATAGGTCCCAGTAACATTCAGTGGCTGTGCTTAAATTTATCCAAGTATAAATTGATGCGCCGTCAGTTTTTTTTTGTCCTCTTTTCTTTTGTTCTCTGGGAATATGCAAAGTCTAAAGCCAAAGGGATGCATCTTTTTGTATATGATGGTCAATGCCTCAGTGGATTATACTAGGTGTGGCCTTGACTTCTGACTTTGTAACTGTTTACATACTTGAAACATAAAGCGGAAGTATTGCCCCGAAAAGTTCCTAAGTCAAACTTGGGTGTCATGCATATTGCTGATCCCCAAGCATTTATGTTTAATGGCCAACTCGGCAATAGCTAAGTTAACAAAAAAAAACTGTGTGCAATTTATGTTTCATGTTATTCTGACTTTTTTTTTTTTGCATTATCCTGTCCTATGTAACACATGTGAACAATTTGGCCAATGATGCTCCAACTTGCCTGTTTTTGTATTATAAAAGCATATGTATCTCTGTACCCGCCAAGACAATGATATATGTCTGAGTATATGACTCATATTCTTATTTACTTTTTGTTGACTATCACTCGATATCTTTATGGCAGAATGAGGACGGAGAACTCTGGGATCCAACATCCGTTCTACCAGCTGGACTGATGGCATTCTATGGTAATACAAAGCCAATAGACAAGTCATGGCATGTAATGGGTCTTGGATATAATCCAAGCATCAGCCCCGAGGTTATCCGTGGTGCTGCAGTGATACATTTTAATGGGAATATGAAGCCGTGGCTTGACGTCGCTTTCAACCAGTACAAGGCTCTGTGGACCAAGCATGTTGACACTGAAATGGAATTCCTGACACTATGTAACTTTGGACTCTGAAATAACTAAAGATGCTCCAAGAATAAGGAACCACCAATATGTTGTTCCTTTCATGGGGAAAAGAGCCTACGCGGGTATTATATATGACATCTTTAGCAAACTCTATACCTTTGTGGTTGTCAACAATGTCCATGTAGATTTTGTAGTTTGTTGATGATAGTAATTATTCTGGTAGCTAAGATGTACTGTATCGTTGTGGACTTGTGGTAGTCGAATGGAACCGTGGATGAGCAATTTATGTACTGTCGGTAGCAAACATATATTCAACTATATATTTATTAAAAGGAAGAAAAAAAATATTGTATCCAGGTTGATATTTTATGCTTTTTGTGCCAAGTCATATTTCAGTTCACTGATAATTGCTCACAATACCATGATGGTGCCATGTTGGTGAAGAAATTGTGCACATGTCAACCAACTTCACGAGCAATTCCTTTAAAGTACTGCATGTAAACGCTACTCCTACCTTGCTTTTCACCCGGTAATTTGCTATCTAGGATCCTAGGTATGGTAACTAGTTCCTCCAATCATGATAATTGAATGGATATTTTAATTCCGCTGCTGTTGTAGCCATCTAGGAATTTAGTATGAATGTTGCCCTTTTTCCAGATGATTGATTATCTTCTCCCCATTCCCGGCGAAGAATTAAATGCTTTGGTGTTTATTGCTGGCATCAATATATAATCTTATATGTAAAAAAATATTGTTTAATACTCAACATATTGGTGTTGACTTCTCATCAACCTCGGCGTCATTCACCTCCTAAGAAAAGGGAGAGGCACAAGTTAGGATACTTGGCATGGTTTTCTCTTAATGCAGCATATCATGCATTCTTTGTGCAGTGCAGCCTCTCATGTTTTTCTCTGTTACTATATATCTTTTGGTAGATTAGGTTCTGTTTCCTCTCAATCTGAGATATTTCCTCACCACCTCGTCCTGTTTTAAAATATGTTCATCATTGATTCCTGCCATGTTTTGTCTTCCGTTTCATGTTTAAGTGTTTCATAGAACCTTGGGAATGTCTAGAACACTTGAACCTCTGTCGCTCAGGGTACATATCCATTATCATGTACAAGTGTTAACATTGATTAATGACAATTAACGGACATGCAATGCAAATAATTGTTATAGTTCCTGCCCTGTTGATATCGTGCTGAATTCCTTTTGTGGCAGTTTTATCATAGTCTTCTTCACCATTCATCTGGGGCATTGCATCCCATTGTATTGGCTGTTCTTTATGTTGCTTTTACTATGATTTGAATTACCTTTTTTTTAATACTTGCGCTATCAGCATTTTTGCACCAGTTTATGTGCATGCTCTGTTACCTACCTGCTGCATGAACTCAATGCTTTTACTATGATTTGAATTAACAGACATCCAGTCACGAAATGAGAGTTGTTGGACCCTTTATACAGCATGGTATGATATTTTGTGATATCCGTGGAGGGTGTTTCTATTTGCTGGATGATACTTACCAAGATGCCATAACAATTTGCTTAGTTGAGACCAGTAACCTTAACTACTTAACTTAGTTTGCTCCATACCAGACTGGCTAGGGTTTCATTTGTCCTTCCATTTCACATTGAAGAGATAGGTAAAACTTTGAAGTTCTTATCTGTAGATTTGTCAGTCCTTACACACTATCATATCTGACGACTCTGGTGGTAGATAAGTGTAGGCAGCTTGGGGACCTGTTTTTGTCCGATATTTATGTAATTGAGAGTTTAAGCAACTTACTGACGTCTGTTCTTCAACGACCTTGTAATGAGAAGTATATAATGAGTCATTGCTTGGTACTCACTAGTCACTAGTATGCAAAGTTTTGAAGACAGTTGGTATAAGACATTTGAATGCAGGTGCAACATGTGAAATGCACAGGTGCAGCAGCTTGATGATGTCTTCTAAAACTTGTAACGATATTTTCTTTGTCCACTTGTGGCCGGGGGTTCTGTCAGAGGACCTGTAATCAGGATACTCATAGGAGGAAGATGAAAAACAAGTGAAATGCACAGATGCACCAACTCGATGATGTCTTCTGAAACTTGTAAGGATAATGCATAATGTTGTTCTAGCTACCCATTCAAAACACAAATGATTTCACTGTTTTAGCCTGCATACAAGTAGCTATAGTTGCTACTGAATAGCTGTATAGAAATAGAACAGGGCAGCGTATGCTATGCTGCAACCACTCTTTCGTGGTGCATTCATACAATCTTTTGTGGTTTCAGCATCGAGTTAACATGAACATCTTGACGATCTGCATGTTAAAGCGACTGGACAAGTAACAAGTCAAATTTACATGATGTCTTTGATGTTTTCTGTAGAAAATGCAGAAAACGAAGGCAGCCTCCCCGCCTGCCCACACTCACACACATCTCCCCCAGGCCTGTCATAACCTCTTAACACTTTTCCCTTCCCTGCAGATTAGTTATGCCACTTGCGTGTGTGTTATCTTCATCTTCTTCCTTGTAACCACCACCGATGGAGTGTCAACATGATCACATCCTTGTGAGCCTAAGAGGCAGCCAGGCAGGCAAGGGGTGTGAACCCTCTAGTCCAGCAAACCTTAACCCTCCTCGTTGTGGCCTTCACTAGAGATGAAGAGAGTGTTAACAATGGCACACTCTATATATGGTCTAATTATCACGCGTGTTAAAGAAAATATCCATTGTTCTTACAACCACCACTATCGAACAACCAACACGAGCAACATCTCTCTAAGCCTAGGAGGTGGGAGAGAGGGTAAGGATCCTCAATATACCATAATCTTCTCTGTTGCATCCTTTGCCAGAGATGAAGAGGGAACATTATTAATGATGCTACACACAATCGATGGTCTAGTTATTTATTTTACGGGCTAACAGGAAACAAAATAACCTAGCTTTATGGCGATGCCCAATGCTCCCATTTTCCTATTCCCTCTAGACTAGCTATGGCATTGTGTACCTATTGTCATCATACTTCATCCTGCAAAAATTTTAGTAAGAGTGTCAACAAGAGCAATGCCCATATAAATCTAAGAGGCAAAGGCATGGTTGTGAACCCTCTACTCCAGCAAACCCTAACCTTCCTCGTTGTTGCCTTTACCATAGCTGAAGATAGAGAGTTAATGATGGAACACTCCATAGTGGTACAATTGTTGTGCTAGTTAAAGACACCATTCGTTGTCCTTACAACCACCATTATTGAGCCACAAAAACGAGAAAATTCTCTCAAAGTCTAGAAGGAGAGATAGTGTGAACCCTCAGTAAACTCTAACCGTCTCCACCACGGCATTTGACGAAGATGAAGAAGAGGACGCATTAATGATGTCACACTCAATCGAAGGTCTAATTATTTATTGTGTGCGCTAGAAGAAAATACAATAACCCACCTTTATGGTGATGGAGGATGCTCTCATTTTCCTCTTCCCATATACTAGGGATGTCACAAGTGTGTCTATTGTTTTCATACTTTTTCCTTTCAACCACCACAGTCCGGGCGCCAACATTATCAATGTCAATGTAAGCCTAAGATGTAGGGTAAGGGGCATGAACCCTCTAATCTAGCAAACCCTAACCTTTTTTGTTTTAGTTTTCCCAAAGATTACAAGAGAGTGTTAGTGCGGGTACACTCCATATATGTGTCTAATTATTGTGCGTATTAAAGGAAATACTTGTGTTACAACCAAATAGTAGAACCACCAACATAGGAAACATCCCATTGAGCCTAATATGCAGGGGTTAGTGGGTGGGAATCCTCAATATACACTAAGCTTCTCCGTTGCGACCTCCACTAGAGATGAAGAGGGAGCATTAATAATGTCCAAAAAAATCGACGGTCCAATTATTTATTGTGTGTGTTAAAAGGAAATAGAATAACCCACCTTTATAGAGAAGGCAGATGCTCTCAGTTTCATCTTCTCTGCAAACTAGTTATGTCACATGTGTCTATTGTTTGCATACTTTTACCTTGCAGCCACCACAATCATAACATCAATATCCATGAAACCCTAAGAGGCAAGGGAATAAGTGTGAACCCTCTATTCCAGTAAACCCCAAACTCTCTTGATGTGGCCTTTTCCAGAGATGCAGAGAGAGCATTAATGAGGGAAAACTCCACAAATGGTCTAATTATTGCGTGTTAAAGGAAATATTCATTGTCCTTACAACTACAATGTCGAACCAACAACAACGAAAACATATCTCCAAGCTTAGGAGGCATGGGTGATGGGAGGGAATCGTCAACCCTAAGTTTCTCTGTTGCAACCTCCACCAAAGGAAGAGGGAAAAATAATAATGATGTCACAATAAATCATTTTTCTCATTATTTATTCATAATGCATGCTATATAAAAATGAAACAAAGTAAGGCACCTTTACCTTGAAGGCATATTCTCTCCCTTTCATCTTCCCCTACAAGCTAGCTATGCCACTTCCGTGTATATTGTCCTCATACTTCGTCCTTGCAACCACACCACTGTCTGACTGCCAGCATGAGCATTGTTCCTGTAGGCCTAAGCGGAAGGGGAAGGGGCGTGAATCCTCTATTACATAAAAACCCTAGCCTTCCTATTTGTGTCCTTCACTAGAGATGAAGATAGATTGTTAATGAGGGCTCGTTCCATAGATGGTCCAGTTATTTTTCATGTTAAAGATTATATTCCTTATCCTTACAATCACCACTATGGAACCACCAACACAACCAACATATCTCCAAGATTTCGAGGAGGATGAGAGGGTAGGAACCTTACTCTACCCTAGCCTTCTCCGTTCGGTCGCCACTAAAGATGATGAAGGATCATTAATGATGTCACATTTAATCGATTGTCCCAATAGTTAATTATTGTATGTGCTAAAAGTGAAACAAAACAACACACCTTTATGGTGAAGGCAGATGCTCTTTGCCTTGTGTTTGCTGAGAGTTCAAGTCACTAGAAGATGAGACACATTATTTTGTCTAGTAGCCAAATGGATGTGCATATTTATCGTGTAAGTGCATTATCAAGTTTACGGGCATGTTAATGAAATAATTGTGTATATATTGTGGAGAAAAAAATCCATGTAGATATCTACCAATAACTATGAATCTTTCGATATAGAAAAATTACCCTATTATAAACTTTAGATATATCTCCGTTTTTTCAACTTGGCACGTCGAAAGATAATACGATCAATATTATCACTGTGTAATTGTTTTCCCTGCGTGTTAAATTTCCTTTCTTCCTTTTCCCATTATACTAAGACGACCACTATCGAAACATCAAGCTAGCTTCTCTCTTTCCCTAGGACTAGGAGGCATGGGAGGTTGTGTGAAACCTCGGTTTCCGTAACACCTAAACCTTTCTTGTTTGCAGATTCCTACGTAGATGAAGATGGGGTGTTAATGAGGGCACGTTGATACGTCTCAAATGTATCTATAATTTCTGATGTTCCATATTGTTTTCATGCCATATGCTACATGTATCCTATACACTTTATGTTATTTTTATGGATTTTCTGGGACTAACCTATTGACAAGATGCCACAGAGCCAGTTCCTGTTTTCTGCTGCTTTTGGTTTCAGAAAAGTTGTTCTGGAAATATTCTCAGAATTAGACAAAACAAAATCCCAGGGTCTTAGAAAGTTGTCATGTACATGGAGTCTGGAGGAGACCCGGAGGGGGGCCTCAGGGGCCCCACACCATAGGGCGGCGCTCCCCCTGGCCGCGCCAGCTGGTGGTGTGGGCCCCCTGGCCACCCACCGACGTTGCCCTCTCGCCTATTTAAGCTCCTCCACGGGTTAACCCTAAATACCCGAGCCTTTTTCCACCAAAAAGATATGTAGCCTCCGTCATCGTCAACCCTAGTTCGGGAGGGTTCTCGAGCTCTCCCCGTCACCCTGCCGGGAGGGGGAATCATCACCGGAGGGCTCTTCATCACCATGCCTGCCTCCGGAGTGATGCGTGAGTAGTTCATCCTTGGACTACGGGTCCATGGCAGTAGCTAGATGGTTGTTCTCTCCTCTTTATGCCTCATGTTTAGATCTTGTGAGCTGCCTAACATGATCAAGACCATCTTATTGTAATGCTACATGTTGTGTTTGCTGGGATCCGACGAATATTAAATGTTATGTCCAATGATTATCAATCTATCATGTTCTTTCATGTGAATGATTTTTATGATCTTGCATGCTCTCCGTTACTAGTAGATGATCTGGCCAAGTTGATGCTTGTAACTCCAAGAGGGAGTATTTATGCTCGATAGTGGGTTCATGCCTCCCTTTCACTCACGCTCGAGTGACAGAAATGTAACGGGTGGGGGATGTGTTGTTGCCCTTAGGGAGAAAGCAACAATGCTTTGTCTAAAGCTAATTTTATTGTTTACATTACACACCTTGCTTAATGCAATTATCTGTTGCTTGCAACTTAATACCCAAGGTTTGCTCGGATGACACTCCGAGGGTGAATTATTAGTCATAGATGCAGTTGGATAACGGTCTATCTATCTTGTTGTAATTCCCGCATGAATCACATAGTAATCATCATGGCATGCATATGCACTACGGTGCAGCCTTTATATCTTTCAATTGCCTAGTTGTAATTTGTTTACCCAGCATGTTATCTATTTGTTTTGGAGAGACACCTCTAGTGAACTGTGGACCCCGGTCCATTTCTTTACACTGATAATACAACCACTACAACCCATGTTTTACTACTGCAATCATTGTTCTCTTTCATCTACTGCAAACAAGTACTATTTTCCACACTATACGTCTAATCCTTCGTTTCAGCAAAACCGGTGAGATTGACAACCTGACTACTTTGTTAGGCAAAGTAATTTGATTGTGTTGTGTAGATTCCACGTTGCTGCTGAATCGGTAGTGCGCCTTGCCAACATCAGTTGTCTTCAACCTTCAGAAGGGATTTCTTTCTCCTACTGGTCGATTCAACTTGGTTTCTTTTTGAGAAAAACTTGCTACTGTGCTCTTCATACCTTCCTCTTGGGGTCTCCCAACGAACGTGTGTTACACGCTATCACACGTCTAATGGTATAATTGTCTAAAAAGAGACATCATATCAAGAACACACTCTTCCTTGAAGATGCAACGCTGGTCAAATTACTGGACGACTTCGCACACGATTTTTGTTTGTTAAGCAAAAGTGGTGCGTCAATTGCTTGTATTTGTCGTATTCAAGTCAACTGGTATATACATTGTATCGATATCATCGTATTATCGAGTTGGCGGAAGATGTGACACATGCTTTCGTTTCTTAGACCAAAGAGACACACAATCGCTCATATTTGGCGTATTCAAGTTCTATAATATTCTTTGGAAATCACTGAGTAAATGTTTAGAGGGGAAATCCCTATATATAGTTGTAAATAAATACAAACATTGAGTACAATATATAAACATTTGGTTAAGTAAAGACTTGTACTTATCATTTCTCCCGTCGCCAAATCCTGATCGTTGAACTAGCAGGAGGATAATCTGATTGTTTTTCCCTCTTACTATACTCAATATGTTGCCCACTCCAACTGTATTATCAAACCACCAACAAGGGAAACATCTCTCTAAGCCTAGGAGGCAGGGTCAGTGGGGGGATCCTCAAACCTAACTTTCTCTGTTGCATCCTCCACGGGAAAGGAAGATGGAACATTAATGATGTCACCATATTCTCATTATTTGTCCATAGCATGTGCTCTAAAAATGAAATAGAGTAAGGACCATTGATACGTCCATTTTGCATCAGTATTTTATATTGTAATTTTCTGGTATTCATCGATATATTTCATATTATGATGCATTACTTATGTTATTTAATCTTATTTTGCATGTTTAATAATTATTGGAGAATAAACACCGGGACCAGAAATCTGATGGAAAAAGCACCATCAAGATACCCTATTTCAGAATATCAGAAGAAGAAGGGGGGCATAAGATAAGTCTTAGAAGTCCAAAAGAGGGAGCCAGCCACGAGGAGACCCGGAGGGGGGCCACCAGGGGCCCACACCACTAGGGGCACCCCCCTTGGCCGCGCCTAGGGGTGGTGTGGCCACCCTAGCCCACCTCTAGCCGCCTCCTTTCGCGTACTTCATCCCGAGGGAACCCTAAGCCTCAAAAAACCAATAAGGAAATATTCCACCGCATCCTCGGGGTGGAAAACAACAGAGAGAGAAAAGCTCTCCGGCATGGAGAAATCTGCCGGGGAAATTCTTCCCCGGAGAGGGGAAATCATCGCCATCATCACCGTCATCGCTCCGAGCATCATCAAGATCGTCATCGTCATCATCATCATCACCAGCACCATCACCCTCATCGTCCATATTCATCCCGTTGTAACGATTAGGGTTCTATATCATTATTCTTTACTAGATCTCTCTCCCGGTGTGGATTACTGGTTAGTAGTTGATGCTTGTGAGATTTATCGGTGTTTGCACTTTATGACCAGATTGTTATTCATCATTATATCACCTCTGATTATGGTCCATATGATATCTTGTGAGTAGTCCGTTTAGTTCTTGAGGAGATGTGAGAAGTCAAGATGTTAGTAGTGGAATTATGTTGAAGTAATATCTAGTGGTTTGATATTTAAGTTGTGGTGTTATTCTTCTAGTAGTGTCATGTGAACGTCGACTACATGACAATTCACCTTTATGGGCCTAGGAGGATGCATTGTGTATTTGGCTACTAATTGTGGGGTTGTCGGAGTGACAGAAACCTAAACCCCCGTTAGGAAACCGATGCACGAGGGAGTATAGGATCCCAGAGTTTAAGGTTGTGGTTAGATTTATCTTAATTACTTTCTTGTAGTTGCGGATGCTTCCAAGGGGTTTAATCACAAGTATGTATCAGTCCTAGTTGGGCGGTGCATTAGCATAGGTTCACCCGCACAATGCCTATCAAAACAATAAATAGTAATCAACTGTATGAAGCGAAAGCGCTTGACGAAGTTCCCATGTAGGGATGTGAAGGTGGGATCCCACTTATCCCACTTATTGTCCCACTTATACCTCATTTGTAAGTGTTTAGTTCAATTTTTTTGTCAAAGTTTTTGAACTAACCATTCACAAAAAAGATATAAGTGGGATAAGTGGGATCCCACTTTCGCATCCCTATTCCCATGCGTCCTTGAGAACGTTTGGTAATCATAAGTAGAACAAACGGCTTGTCCTTTTCTCTCAAAAGGATTGGGCCACTCGCTGCAATAATATTTACTTTTTTTATTTACTTGCACTTTATTTATATGCTATATAAAAAACACCAAAAACCCGTTTGCTAGTGTTTACAGTGAATCCTATATCCAACCTGCTTGTCAACACCTTCTTCTCCTTGTTGGGTTCGACACTCTTATTTATCAAAAGTACTACGATACACCCCCTATACTTGTGGGTCATCAAGACTATTTTCTGACACCGTTGTCGGAGAGTAAAGCGCTATTGGTAAGTGGAATTGGTAAGAAAAACCTTTACTGTGAGTGTTGTTTTTATTTCTCTCTGCTGCTTTATTTCATTATGGAGAATCCTTTTGGTTCTCTACTTAAGGGTACCACTGTTACTGCTAGGGTAGTAGATGAACCGTTATCTGCTGAATTGGATCCTTTTAAAATACCTATGAAAATTGTTGGATGTGTTATGGATAACTGCTATTTTGGAGATGGAACTGTCCATCCTGGTGATCATTTGCTCTTTATACATGAATTATGCGAGTTATTCAGGTGTGCATGTGTTACAACAGATCAGGTTAAAAGGAAATTATTCTCTTTATCACTAAAGGGTAGAGCTGCGGAATGGTTTAAAATGTTGAAGACTGGTCAATCTATTGGATGGGAGGAAGGAAATTGTACCTCTCTTTTATTCTAAATTCTATCCTCTCAGTGAGATTCATAAAGATCGGAATCAAATATATAATTTCTAGCCTCATGATGGAGAGAGTATTTCCCAAGCTTGGGAGAGAATGAAGTCATTGATGCTTAAATGCCCCGTTCATGAGCTCCCGAGTAATATTGTTATCAATAATGTTTATGCAAGGCTTTCTCTTCATGATAGGGATTTATTGGATGCTTCTTGTTTTGAATCATTCACACGTATGAAGTAAGAAGCTAAATGAGACCTTCTTGAGCGTATTCAATGTAACACTGAAGGATGGGAGAATGACAAAGGTATAAAGTCAGGTATAAATTAGGCTTATGAATGCATTAAACCTTTTATAGGAACTGATGATTTCTATAATTTTAGTGCTGTTTGTGGTCTTGATTCTCAAATCTTTGCAGATTGTCTTAAAGCCTTTGCTTCTTATATTGATATTCCCAAAAAGGAGTTGAGCAAGAACCATGCACCTTATAAAGATACTGTTCCTGCTAGAAACATAGAAGTGCATGCTGTTAATCCTGCTGTATCTGAGCCTTATACTGAGAAAACTCCTTTCCCTGCTAAGGTGAAGGAACATTCTATTGTGGCTAGTGTGGTTAACAAAAGTATAAAGAAATCTATTGAACCTGATGAACAAATTACTGTTAAACCTACAGTAGCTATAGTAAAATACCTTGTCTCTGGAAATGTAGAGGATGAACACATTGTCTTCTGTGAGGACGCTTCTAATATTTTTTCACATTCCAATAGACATAAGAAAACTAGTGTTCCTATGTTTTCGGTGAGGATTGGTGATCATTTCTATTATGGTTTGTGTGATATTGGTGCAAGTTCTAGTGCTATTCCTTATGAGCTTTATAAATAAATTATGCTTGAAATTGGTTCTTGTGAACTTGAAGATATTGATGTGGTTATTCAGCTTGCTAATAGAGAATTTTTTTTCCCGGTTTGTATTGTTAGAGATGTGGAAGTTGTATGTGGTAAAACTAAATATCCTACTGATTTTCTAGTACTGGATAAAGCTGCTAGTAAAACTTGTCCTATTATTTTTGGTAGAACTTTTTTGAACACTTGTGGTGCTGTTATAGATTGTATGAAGGAGAAAATATTGACTAAATTTGATGGAAAATCTTATGAGTTTAATTTCTCCAAATTTGCTAGAGCTCCTTATGAATCTGAATTGCCTAATGAGAATTTTAGAGTTGAACAACTCCCCTCTATTGGTCTTGATCCTAACAATGCTTTGCAGCAATATATGGAGGACCATGGAACTGAGGTCTTTATGGAAGAGAGAAATGAGATTGACGATATTTTTCTTTGTCAACCGGTGATATTGAAACACAATTCACCTGTGGAGGATTTGGGTACCACATTACCACCCAAGGAGGATCCTGTTTTTAATTAAAACATTTGCCTGATGATCTTAAATATGCTTATATTGATGATTAGAAAACATATTGATGTTTACGCACGCTTCTATTCTTGTAGACAGTTTTGGGCCTCCAAGTGTAGAGGTTTGTAGAACAGCAGCAAGTTTCCCTTAAGTGGATCACCCAAGGTTTATCGAACTCAGGGAGGAAGAGGTCAAAGATAACCCTCTCAAGGAACCCTGCAATTACGATACAAGAAGTCTCTTGTGTCCCCAACACACCTAATACAATTGTCAGTTGTATAGGTGCACTAGTTCGGCAAAGAGATCGTGAAATACAAGTAATATGGATGATTATAAGTGGCAATAGCAATCTGAAATAAAAATGGAAGAAAGCAAACATGTAGTAGAACTGATTGTAAACGGTGTTTCAATGCTTAGAAACAAGGCCCAGGGATCCTACTTTCACTAGTGGACACTCTCAACAATGATAACATAATTGAATGCATAAATATCATCTCTTCACTATGCTAATCCGAACCAATCTCCGGTCGGATAACAAACACCAATCCATGCGTAGGGCTGTAACAACACTCCTCAAGTCTGCATTCCCTCTCTAGGGCACCCCACAGTGTCACTATGAGCGCCCCAAATTAGTACTAAACAAACACCACAATTTCATAGGGTCATCCAACACAAGATATAAATATCATGCTAAACCACACGATGCACGCACTATCACCTTTACGCCATGATCAATGTTTTACGGAGATCTCATAAGAAAACCACTTGAGTAGCATAATAGATGAAGAGTAACATCTACTTATTCAACTATATTACAAAGCTCATGATCACATAAAGATCACACCATGGGGGAGATGAAACACATAGCTGCCGGTAGAACCCTCAGCCCCGGGGGAGAACTACTCCCTCCTCATCATAAGAGACAGAAACAACGATGAAGATGGTGGTGGAGTCGATGGAGATGGCTCCAGGGGCACTTCCCCGTCCCGGCAGGGTGCCAGAACAGAGATTTTTATCCCCCGAAACTTGTCGGCTGTGGAGGTACGGAACTTTTCGTGGAAAAGGCTGATATCTTTAGGGTTTATGCATCAGGGGGCATATATAGGCGAAAGGGCGATGGCGGTGGGCGCCTGAGGGGCCCACACCACCTCATGGCGCGGCCAAGGGCCCACCCGCGCCCAGGCATGGTGTGGGGGCTCCAAGCCCCCCCGGGTGTCCTTTGAACTTCCTTGACCCTTCGGGAATTCTAAGACTTTTGGCTTTTGAATCGTCCAATTATGAGAAACTTCTATGAAACTAAAAACAACACACAACAGGAATTGGCTCTGTGGCATCTTGGCAATAGGTTAGTCCCAAAAAATCAATAAAAATGGCATAAAGTTTAAGGGAAACATGTAGCATATGGCATAAAAACAACATGGAACATCAGAAATTAAGGATACGTTTATGACGTATCAACATCCCCAAGCTTAGTTCCTACTCGTCCTCGAGTAGGTAAACGATAAAAACACATAATTTCTGAGGTGACATACTACCAACATAAACTTGATCATCTAAATTGTAAAAGCATAAACATAGCTGAGATCATAGAACTTTTAACACAAGCATGATAAATATAATTCTAACAATAAAACATAGCAATCACTTTGCATCATGAGAAGTAACACAAATAAAAGATCATGAATAGTAATGCACTCGAAAGCTATACGTTTGTTTCAAGCATAAAGATAACCTAGCAAAGTGATATTTCGCTTGTCCTTAAGAGTGGGGCAAAACATAAATGCCAGGACACCTTCAAAGTTCAAGAGGAAGACTAGAACAAATAATTTGAGAACAAATAATAACACATCATGAATCAAATAATAATGTTTCTGGGACAAATGCACATTAAACTCAGAATGGCAACCATGCTCTCTCAACTGTGCATAAAGTTAGAAGATGGAGACTCAACATAAAATTAAAATAAAGGCCCTTCGTAGAGGGAAGTAGGGATCACTCATGTGCTAGAGCTTTTTATTTTGTTAAACAGAGGTATTGAGAACAATATGAAGAGTGGTGTATGCTTATGTCAACGAATAGTAAATAGAAAATACAGTACGTCACAAGACAACTAGAATTCACAAGAACGGATCCCATAGAAGGACGCATCTGGGTAGAAGGTCATCCCTCTTTCTCTTTTGTTTACATAACTATGCTTTGACTAATAAATCAGGGGCAAAAATAGTGAAGAGAATTTGTTGTATTAATTTGGGGTTGTGCACCCCGCTGCCAGCTCTTCTATCATTTGGATAAGCGGATGAAGCCACTAGTCCAGG
Source organism: Alopecurus myosuroides (assembly GCA_028641055.1). Classification (NCBI taxonomy): domain Eukaryota; kingdom Viridiplantae; phylum Streptophyta; class Magnoliopsida; order Poales; family Poaceae; genus Alopecurus; species Alopecurus myosuroides. The sequence goes on from CM054057.1 coordinate 693,229,456, forward strand.
GTGTGAAAGTCCAATCAACAAGTGAGATAAAGATTATTCTCTATTTACGTTCTCATGAGCAGGAGCACAAAACAAGAGTGATTTTGAAAGTTTTAAAGGTAACACATGAGCAATTTACTTTGCAGTGGCGGTTAAATACCACATGTATGTAGGTATGGTGGAGGCAAACTTTGGTTTTTGGGAGTTGGATGCACGAGTAGAGCTCATACTCGGTACAGGTGGAGGCTAGCAAAAGACTGGGAGCGACAAATCAAGAGGGCAATAATGGCCATAATCATGCAGAGCAACAAAAACATCATTAATCAAAGCATAAGTGGTACTACAAGTTCAACAACTAAATGATCATGGAGGCTATATGTGACTGGTTTGTAGTCATAAACATGGTGTGAGCATGTGATTACCCACAAGTATAGGGGATCACAACAGTCTTCGAGGGAAGTAAAACCCAAACTTATTGATTCGACACAAGGGGAGCCAAAGAATATTTATATGCCTTAACAACTGATTTGTCAATTCAGCTGCACCTGAAAGTAGACTTGCTCGCAACAATTTATCAGTGGTAACAATTTTATAGCAGCAGTAGTAAAATAGTATGTCGCACCCGGACTTTTAGAGGATACACACAGCCCGCTAAACAGTAGATAAATGGCTTACGGGGCCTACCTGCACCCGCATCTCAATATGAGTAGGCCAACACGTAAACGTGTGACAACCATCCTCTACTATTCATCGTCTGTGAAACCATCCAATAGAAATACGAATACTTCCATTGACGTACTTCATAGCATACACACATGGTACGTCAACGGCATTTGAACAAGTGATATCACAACAAATCTCTAAGACACAAAGAAATAGAAAAAAGTGGCAAACGCTCTCACTAGAGCAGAAATAGCAAATACAGTCATGTAGAGGACACATGTCCCAACAAGTCATCATTACATCACAGCGGAAGCATCCAAAGTGTCTGAGTACAGACAAGATCCAAATAGGCCTAAGAGGCCGGAAACGAAAAGTACGGAGCCCATCCACGAAGTCTCGAATCCTGCCCAGGTCCGCTATCTACTCGTCAGCAGCCTCGTCATACTCCACGTAGTAGCCATCATGGGGATCCTCAGAAACGTAGTCTGCAGAACACGCAGCCCCAAAGGGGTCAGTACAGACGAGTACTGGCAAGCAAGACGCACAAGATACCAAAGGGTACCCGACAACACCAAGTACAGATGCTTTGGGTTCAACGGAAGATAGGTGATACAAAGGTGCGGCAGCGGGCTACCCTAACCAACTACAGAGACACGCTACAACATCCGACTAAAAGAAAGGGATAAGATAGCGCATCGCAACCAACTACCAACAACCTCAAACAAACCCATCCTGGATCTCGCCCCTTATCCAAAGAAGCAACCCGAGGATAACTCACACAGTTGGATTAATGAAGGTTCAAGTTATTGTGTCAATAAGCCTATTACTAGTCAAATTATTATTAATTAGGTGTAAGTTGTCTAATCCTTGTTAGCCAGCCCTATCACCAAGTCATCCATAACCGCGGACAACACGGCTTCTCGAGAAGATTTAACCCTGCAGGGATGCACCAATTTGGCCGTACACGTAAGAATAACCCGCCAGGCGGGGATCAAACCCACCAAGCAGGCCACTCAACACAACCCAACTCTTCTTCGCATCAAGCCCAAAGAACCCTGTGCAATTGAGCGCACGGCTAATCAAGCCCCACGAAGAAAAGGGGACCCTCATAGCACTCTAAGAACGTGTCTCCCTAAATGCCGACTACAAAAGTTACCACCCTGGCGCCAAGGGTTCGCACCTGCATATGCATGCGGCAAATGGAAAACCCGAACTAAATGAGGCGATTTGGACGAGATGCGAATGGAATCAAAGTTGCGGGGGGCGCCCATACACGCTTCCCACATGCGGTTAGCACGCTCATCATGGATCTAGAGGACAAGAACTTTTCCTGAGTTCGACACTAGCAGGCCTCAAAACCATACCCGGCCTCCTGCCGGTGCCTTATCATCAAATTATTATTACCTCAAACCTTAACAGGTTGTTGTTTAAACATCAGGCCCCCAGAACATAATAAATATGGTAACAGAAATAACGGACATCAGACTCGAGCACAACAACCCTAAGCATGCTAGTATGACACAGGCAACAGGCAACAGGGTTGTAGGTGTGGAGGTGAGGCTATATCAGGGTTACATGATAACGTGTGATAGGATCGGAACACAAGCAACGAATCTTAAGGCTAGCAGATCAGACAACGGAAAGTATCGGTATCCAATGTGGAAAGGACACAATGGTTCAGGTGAGTGAATACTTGCCTGCAAACTCAGTAGCCTGGTACTGGGCTAACTCCTCTGAAGTAGTGTCGTAAACCTCGTCTGTCTCAACATCGTCGTCTATTCGAGAAGAAGCAAACAAACAACACAGAGAGACAAACAATCAATAACATGGCATAATGCACAAACATGGGATGATGCATGACAATTTTTAAGGATGCATCAAAGATAAGCTAGTTGACATGGTAACATAATTAAATGGGCCCATATGCAATTGAATTGCATATGGTAAAGCCCATGTGCATTAATTGAGAATTTAATGATCTACAACTAAACATCATGTGAAAGTTGATTAGAATGATGCATGGATGATGAAAACAATAAGAAAACAACAATAGCTTCAATTTGATATGTTGTTTACCAAGTTTGAAATTTTATTTATTAAGTTATGAAATTTGGCTTCTTAAGTGAGGTACACAAACATTTATTGTTTTCACCCATTTTAATTGTTCAAAACAGATAACAAAATTCATATTTGGAAAGAACACAAAATTTTAGATGGAATACATATTTCATTTGTTGAAAAAGGATTTAAAATGAGCAAGTTATTAATTTGACAATTTTAAATGCATTAATTAAGAAATAGTTGTTTTCAGCAATTTAATTTATTTAAAACAGAACACAAAGTTGATATTTGCAAAGTTCATGAAAAATTGAATGGAAAACATATTTGGTTTGTTGAATTTGGAATTTTTATGCCCAAGTTATGAATTAAACAAGTTTGAACAAGATTTGAATGGATTTAACTCAAGTATAAAATTATTTGAATTTTATTTGTTCAAAACATTAAGTAAAGTTCATATTTGAAAAGATTACATTTTTCTGGTTTGAAAACATATTTTACAAATTAAATTTGAGTTTAATTTGAATTAGTTATGTTTTGAACAAATTTTAAATGAATTAAATAAGGTACAGAAAAATAATATAATTTTAATTATTCAAAACAGTAAACAGATTGCATATTTGAAAAGTTTAGGAAATTTTGAATGGAATACATATTTTATTTATTAGATTTGGATTTAATATGCAAAAGTTATTTGAATTTGAATTCTGGGGGCTATTCTGCAATTTTAAAAGTCTGAAATTTATTCCAGGGGCTTAGGTGCGAACATTAGAATTTCAGAAAGGGCCCTGGGATTTTGTTACGCAGGGCAGAGCAGCCCTGGGTCACTTGCAGTGGGCCAGTGCCCAGCTGGCGTCTGCGTGGCATGTGGGTGTGTGCGCGCGTGGCATCCACTGTCAATGACAGGTGGGGCCCGCTTTGCGCGCGTGGCAAAGCGGCAAAAAAGGGGGTTTTATTCCTGCGCGCGGGGGGAATCGAACCCGCGACGCGGCGCTTGCGCGCACGGGCCTGTGGCCACTGGGCTGGGCTGCTGGATCGTGACAGGGAAGAGGGCGAGGGGGTTTTGAGGTGCTGCTTCGTCAGTTAACTGAACTGAACGAAAAGTTCAGTCTTTCTGAACTTGTCGACGGCGGAGGGAAAACGGCGGCAGTCGCGCAACGGCTATGCCCCAAGAAGAAAGAGGAGGGCTCGGAGGCAAGAGGCCATACCGGGGGCTTGGGGTTGCTGGAGGGCTCGGGGAGGCTTGACGGCGACGGAGAAACGGCGACGACGATGATGCTGCGGCTGCGGTGGTCGACGGCGTTCTCAGAAGCGAGCGCGGCGCCTCGGCGTTCCCCGGCCTCGATCTCTTCAGCGAAAAGGTCGATGGAGAAGTCCTGGTCACGGTCCCGTGGTCGTGCTGGCGCGAGGAGGGACAGAGACTCGACGGCGACGACGAAACCCTGGCGGCGCTGCGGGGTTCAGAGAATTCAGAAGAAAACAGGAGAAAGAGGGAAAAAAGACGGGCTCGCCGGCGACGACCTGGGGCTGCCTTGGTGCTGAGATTCAGCGAGGGCGAAGCTGGAGGTGCCCTGTTTCGATTCCCACAGTCGCCGGGCTCCGACGAGGGCTAAAACGGCGGCGCCATGGCCTGGAACTTGCGGCCGTGCTCGGCTGCTGGCAGGTTCAGAGCAGCGGCGAGGAGAGGGAGAAAGTGGTGGCGGCGGCTGGAAGGAGGAGAGGTAGAGGCTAGGGTTTGGGCGCGTGCTCGGGGTAGAAAAAGGGAGAGGAGAGGGAGCAGGTGGAGGTGGGGTGCGTGCGGTGCTCCTGCTGGCGTCAGGGGCGACGTCGGCAGCGTACGGAGGAGGAAGAAAAGGGCCGCGGGCCGCGCGCGCTGGCTGGGGTGGTAGGTGGGCTGGGTTGGCCCAGCTGGCTGGCCTGGTCTGCCTCCCCCAGCCCGTTTTTTATTTTTTAATTCCTTTTCTCTCTTTTTTTTTGCAGAAAAGGAAAAGAGAAGAAAAGAAGGGGTTTTGGGATTTCAAAAATTTTGGTGATAAATTTTTATAAGTTCTTTATTGCAAAAGCCCAGTTGGACAAACTTTTGTTTTTCAAAATTTTAAATTTTGTTGCTGTTTGAAATTTAAATGAATTTGATTGAATTTTGGCAATAATTGAAATATTGAAAATTAAGCAAGTTAATTATATGAAAATTCTAGTTTATTGGAAGCAAATGAATTGTTACTGTTTGGAATCTATTTTTGAAACATTGGAACATACCAAGTATGAACCAAGTTTTGAAATTTGGTTTGAAATTCAAATGGAAAACAAGTGAAAACAAGTGAGAACAAATTCAATGCTCATGATGGAATGATGCAACTGAAATTAAACAAGGAGCAAGCATTCTAAGGTTGTTTTTCATACTTGGGATGTTACAAAACGCCCCCCCTTGAAGGAATCGCGCCCCGAGATTCCTACTGAGAAGAGAAAAGGTCCGGATACTTCTTGCGAAGATCCTCTTCGGTCTCCCACGTTGCCTCTTTATCGGAATGATGAGACCATTGCACTTTTAAGAACTTGGTGCTCTTGTTGCGAGTTTTGCGCTCGGTCTCATCGAGAATGCGAACAGGATGCTCTTCATAAGAGAGGTCTTCTTGCAGATCAATTGAATCATGATCAACTGCACGACCTGGATCTTTGAAGCATTTCTTGAGCTGTGACACGTGAAAGACATCGTGCACCTTGGATAGCTTTTCTGGAAGTTCAAGACGATAGGCATTTTCTGCACGCCTTGAGAGAATGTTGAAGGGACCAATATATCTTGGTGCAAGCTTTCCTTTGACACCAAAACGATGAGTGCCTCTGAGGGGAGTTACACGGAGATATGCTTTGTCTCCAGCTGCATAGACCATGTACCTGTGCTTGCTGTCATAGTAGCTTTTCTGACGAGATTGAGCAATCCTCAGATTGTCACGAATGATGCGAACTTTCTCTTCGGCCTCGTTAACAATGTCAGGGCCTAAGAGTGAACGTTCACCAGCTCCAGACCAATTGATTGGACTCCTGCATCTGCGGCCATAGAGAGCCACAAATGGTGCCATGCCTACGCTTGCCTGGAAGCTGTTGTTGTAGGAGAATTCAGCATATGGAAGACATTCCTCCCATTTCATGCCAAAAGAGAGACCACATGCTCTGAGCATATCCTCGAGAATCTGATTGACTCTTTCGACTTGCCCTTGAGACTGAGGGTGATAGGCTGTGCTGAACAGAAGCTTGGTGCCCAAGGCTTCTTGAAAGCTTTTCCAGAAATGAGAAGTGAAGATGCTTCCACGGTCTGTGCTTATTTCCAATGGAATGCCATGAAGAGGAACAATCTTTGGTGTGTAGAGCTCTGCTAACTGACTAGCTGAGATTATCTCTTTGACAGGAAAGAAGTGAGCTACTTTAGTGAGTCGATCAATGACAACGAAGATTGCATCGTTGCCCCTCTTGGACTTTGGAAAACCAGTGACGAAGTCCATTTCAATCATGTCCCACTTCCACTCAGGGATTTTCAGAGGTTGGAGAAGACCGGCTGTTTTCTGATGAACTGCCTTAACACGTTGACAAACGTCGCATTCAGAAACGTATTGAGCAATTTCACGTTTCATGCTAGGCCACCAATATAGTGTCTTGAGATCCTGGTACATCTTTGTACTTCCAGGGTGTATGGAGAGAGGAGTTTCATGGGCCTCCTTGAGAATGACATCTTTTAGACTTTGAATTTGAGGAACTGCAATGCGTCCTTCGAAGAACACCGTTCCCTTGTCATCAATTGAGAAGGACTCAAATTTCTCATTGCGTGCTTTGATGTGCTCTACAATCTTCTTGATTTCAGCATCACGAAGTTGTTCAGAACGAATCTTGTCCTCGAGAGTTGGACTGGCTGTCAAGTTTGCAAGATAGCCTTGAGGAACAAGACCAAGGTTGAGCTTCTGGAATTCTTCATGAAGAGGAGGTTGGTCTTCCATGATCATAAGATTATTGCAATACGACTTGCGACTGAGAGCATCGGCCATAACATTAGCCTTGCCTGGAGTGTAAGAAATGGTAAGATCAAAGTCTTTGATCTTTTCAATCCATCTCCTTTGTCTGAGGTTTAGATCTGGCTGAGTGAAGATGTACTTCAGACTCTTATGATCGGAAAAGATTTCAGTGCGATTACCCAACAAGTATTGTCTCCATTTCTTGAGGGCAAACACAACTGCTGCAAGTTCAAGGTCATGAGTGGGATAATTGAGCTCATGTGTGTTCAACTGACGTGAAGCATAAGCCACAACTTGACGTTCTTGGATAAGAACTGCACCTAGACCTTGGAGAGAAGCATCACAGAATATTTGGAAAGGTTTGGAAGGATCTGGGCCAACCAGAACTGGTGTAGAAGTGAGTTTAGTCTTCAGGAGATTGAAGCTTTCATCACATTGTGGAGACCAGACGAACTTCTTGTCCTTCTTTGTGAGGTCAGTGAGAGGTTTGGCAATCTTGGAGAAGTTTTGGACGAAGCGACGGCAATAGCTACCCAAGCCAAGAAAACTTCTTACTTGCTTCACCGTCTTTGGAGGTTTCCAATCAACAATTGCTTTAACCTTTTCTGGATCAATGGCTATGCCCTTGGCAGAGATGACATGACCAAGATAAACGACTTCGGAAATCCAAAACTCACATTTGGAGAATTTGGCATAGAGACGATGCTCGCGAAGCTTCATGAGAGTGAGACGAAGATGTTCTTCATGCTCTTCCTCGGATTTGGAGTAGACAAGAATGTCATCAAGATATACCACAACGAACTTGTCGAGGTATTCATGGAAGACAGAATTCATTAGTCGAGAGAAGGTCGCCGGTGCATTGGTGAGACCAAAGGACATGACGGTGAATTCGTATAGACCGTAGCGAGTGGTGAGGGCTGTCTTTGGAATATCCTCTTTTCTGATCTTTATTTGATGGTAACCCATTCTCAAGTCCAACTTGGAGAATATAGAGGCTCCAGCAAGTTGATCAAAAAGATCATCGATGCGAGGAATTGGATACCTATTTTTGATGGTCTTCTTGTTAAGAGGACGATAGTCAACAACGAGTCTCTTTGTTTGATCCTTCTTCGCAACGAACAGAGTTGGGCAACCCCAAGCCGAGGAACTAGGTTGAATGTAACCTTTTTCCATGTACATATCAATTTGTTCCTTCAACAACTTCAGCTCGGGAGTTCCTATCTTGTAGGGATGCTTAGAGATTGGAGCAGTACCTGGTTCAAGTTCGATCACGAACTCAACAGCTCTGTCCGGAGGCATTCCTGGCAACTCTTCTGGAAAGACGTCAGGGAAGTCGCAAACCATCGGAACATTTTCAAGTGAAGGTAGAGGTTTTGCATTGAGGGTGCACAGCTGAATGGAACTTGATTCATGTGGAGAATATATTATCTGGCCAGAAGGGTGGGATAGAGTTATTGACTTTTGAGCCCAGTCAATTCTTGCTTTATTGGCCTTCAGCCAATCCATACCAAGAATGACATCAATGTCAGAATTTCCAAGCAACATGAGAGAAGCAAGGAATATGTGGCCTCCAATTAGGATTTGATTGTCCTTACTTATCTTGGAAGTCAACATTTGAGATCCCGAGGAGTGAACAGTGATTTGATTGCTTAGTGGAACCACAATTAGGTTGTTTGTTGTGGCAAAGGTCTTTGACCCAAAAGAATATGATGCTCCGGTATCAAACAACACTTTAGCTGGAATAGAGTTTACGGGAAATGTACCGAGAACGACGTCAGGAGCTTCCTCAGCTTTGTCGATCTTGACATGATTCACCCTTGCGGTCCTCCCGACAGGCCTGTTGTTGGAGTTGAAGGCCTTAGGCGGGGGAGCGCGCACCATTGCCTGGTTTGTGTTAGGACGAGGTGGTGGTGGAGGTAGCTGCCTCTGCGTGCACTTGTCGGCGTAGTGTCCCGTCTGCTTGCACTTGTAGCATGTGACGACACGAGGGGGCCCTGGCCTTGGCTGCCCGATTGAAGCCCTTGTATCATGCACCTGAGCAGGGTTGGGTGGGCGGGGAGCGAAGCTTGGAGAAGTTTGGGCATATGGAGCCCGAGTGACAGCACCATTTGGTACCCAGATGCGGCGCTTCTGCGGAGGGGTGGTCATGTTGGAGGAGGAACCACCCTCACGCGAGTGCTTGCGAGACTCCTCGAACGCCTTGCGCCCATTTTCTTCATTGAGCGCGGTGTTAACGAGATCCTCGAAGCTGTTGGCCTTGACATTGGTGAGGGCATACTTGAGTTCCGGGTTAAAGCCTCTGCGGAACCTTGCCATCTTCTTAGCTTCAGTGGACACCTCATCTCCAGCGTATCGAGCGAGGCGATTGAACTCACTCTGATACCCGATGACGTCCAACTTGCCCTGCTTGAGAGAGCAAAACTCTTCACGCATTCTTTCCATGAGATCATCTGGAATGTGGTGTTTCAGGAAGGCTTCTTTGAAACGATCCCACGTGACTGGCATGCCAGTTCTCATGGCCTGGAAGTTTTCCCACCAAGAAGCTGCTTGACCCTTCAGCAGATAGGAGGCATACTTGACCTTGTCTTCTTCAGCTACGTGTGCAATCTCCAGAGCCTTGGCTATCTCACGGATCCAATCATCAGCGTCCAGAGGCTCGCGTGTGGCCACGAAAGCTCTTGGGCCCAGACTGAGAAACTCCTTGATGCTCAGTCGTGGAGCTGTCTGGTTGATGTGCTGATTAGCCTGAAACTAGGCCATCTGCGTCATGACTTGGGTCATCTGAGTCAACAGCTCCGTGATTGGCGGTGGCTCAGGCGTAGTGTTCCTTGTTGGCGGCATCCTGAATGGAAATGCATTTTAGCACAACAATAGACAATGATAGACTTGGCAACCGAAAGATAGATTACTCTGACGCATGAATAGATAACCAAAAGGTACACCATCACATGTTCAATTACATCAGAATATCCAACACACCATAAATGGTTCGAATACCAAAGGATAACTAAACATAGCTAAGAATGGATACATCAGTACTCCCATGCTCATCACGCAGGACGGCGGCGAGGAGTACGGCGAGAGGTACGGTGAGGAGCACGCCCACGAAAGTAGGTGGAACGACGATCCACATAGATCTGACGTGGTCTGAGACCGACTCTAGGCGTGGTGAAGTACATAGCGTCGACTCCCTGTGCTCCAAAGCGTGGAATCCCAGTGTAACCAGCACCAAGGTTAAGGAGTGGACCTCTGATCGGCTCGTAACCTCCAGCATCTGGCAGACGACGCCCAACTGGCTGATCGAAACGTGCAAAGCGCTCGTCTCCAACAAAGTCTGTGGTGTAAGTCGCCAGACGAGTCAAACCAAGGTAAAGCTGCTCTCTGACTGAAGCCAACTCCTGAGATAGTGTGCGGGCAACTGCGTCACTGTGTCTCACAAACTGAGCGGTGGTGTGCAGCCTGGAGTTATCATGCTCGTAAACATCCAAGTTGTCGTAGAGAGTGAAGTGAGCTCCCTCCGAAGTGATGTAACCACGGGGGATGTGGCGATAGATAGAATCGTCAAATCCCCAGTAGTCAGCACGAAGGACGGTGAGGCTCACATAAGCTGCCTGCTGCACAGCCATATCCACTGTGGAACCCACTGCCTCGTAGCGGTGGACTACGCTCATGCCATCATCTGACAGAATGTAGACGATAGCCTGGTAGTAGGTCTGCTCAAACTCTCGCTGCTGCTCGTAGAACTGGTATTCTGGTGCCCAACGGAACCCCAGAAAAGTGACCATGTCTCTCAGCATCTCCAGATAACCGGCAGTGCTCTCGCAACAAGTCATACGAACCACCTGCGGGTAGAACCTGAGATCCATCTGCAGATGATCGGGGAAGCTTTGATTAGACGCCGGTAGAAAAACTGAAGTGGCAAGCAACAACAAGGTTCCAACGGACGAAAAGGATATTGAGAAGAACATGATATCGAAGCAACATTTGGGAAACACGAGACCAAACACTCCTGAGGTACTACGGAAAACCCATCCGGGCTTCTAAAGGATCAATATCTACTGCTTAAGGAATAGAGGATCTGCTTCCGAGTCTTATGTGCCTCCATTCTCAATCGTGAGTAGGCAACATGAAAAATCATGTCACAACCACCTCCATTCCTATGGTCTAGTAGATATAACCATCCTAGAGAAACCAGGATACGTGAAATCCTAACTTGAAAGTTTAGATGAGAAGAGAAAACAACGTTGCACTTCCTTACCAGAAAAGGGAGGGTGGGCGGGGAAAGAAATAAAAGAACAAAATTCCTACTCTCACGTTTCATTTTTCCTATATAGCTACAAAATAGTTTCTAGACTCAACTGCGACCAGTAAAAGGGATCCTACAGGCAGACAGGCTCTGATACCATTTGTCGCACCCGGACTTTTAGAGGATACACACAGCCCGTTAAACAGCAGATAAATGGCTTACGGGGCCTACCTGCACCCGCATCTCAATATGAGTAGGCCAACACATAAACGTGTGACAACCATCCTCTACTATTCATCGTCTGTGAAACCATCCAATAGAAATCCGAATACTTCCATTGACGTACTTCATAACATACACACATGGTACGTCAACGGCATTTGAACAAGTGATATCACAACAAATCTCTAAGACACAAAGAAATATAAAAAAGTGGCAAACGCTCTCACTAGAGCAGAAATAGCAAATACAGTCATGCAGAGGACACATGTCCCAACAAGTCATCATTACATCACAGCGGAAGCATCCAAAGTGTCTGAGTACAGACAAGATCCAAATAGGCCTAAGAGGCCGGAAACGAAAAGTACGGAGCCCATCCACGAAGTCTCGGATCCTGCCCGGGTCCGCTATCTACTCGTCAGCAGCCTCGTCATACTCCACGTAGTAGCCACCATGGGGATCCTCGGAAATGTAGTCTGCAGAACACGCAGCCCCAAAGGGGTCAGTACAGACGAGTACTGGCAAGCAAGACGCACAAGATACCAAAGGGTACCCGACAACACCAAGTACAGATGCTTTGGGTTCAACGGAAGATAGGTGATACAAAGGTGCGGCAGCGGGCTGCCCTAACCAACTACAGAGACACGCTACAACATCCGACTAAAAGAAAGGGATAAGATAGCGCATCGCAACCAACTACCAACAACCTCAAACAAACCCATCCTGGATCTCGCCCCTTATCCAAAGAAGCAACCCGAGGATAACTCACACAGTTGGATTAATGAAGGTTCAAGTTATTGTGTCAATAAGCCTATTACTAGTCAAATTATTATTAATTAGGTGTAAGTTGTCTAATCCTTGTTAGCCAGCCCTATCACCAAGTCATCCATAACCGCGGACAACACGGCTTCTCGAGAAGATTTAACTCTGCAGGGATGCACCAATTTGGCCGTACACGTAAGAATAACCCGCCAGGCGGGGATCAAACCCACCAAGTAGGCCACTCAACACAACCCAACTCTTCTTCGCATCAAGCCCAAAGAACCCTGTGCAATTGAGCGCACGGCTAATCAAGCCCCACGAAGAAAAGGGGACCCTCATAGCACTCTAAGAACGTGTCTCCCTAAATGCCGACTACAAAAGTTACCACCCTGGCGCCAAGGGTTCGCACCTGCATATGCATGCGGCAAATGGAAAACCCGAACTAAATGAGGCGATTTGGACGAGATGCGAATGGAATCAAAGTTGCGGGGGGCGCCCATACACGCTTCCCACATGCGGTTAGCGCGCTCATCATGGATCTAGAGGACAAGAACTTTTCCTGATTTCGACACTAGCAGGCCTCAAAACCATACCCGGCCTCCTGCCGGTGCCTTATCATCGAATTATTATTACCTCAAAACTTAACAGGTTGTTGTTTAAACATCAGGCCCCCAGAACATAATAAATATGGTAACAGAAATAACGGACATCAGACTCGAGCACAACAACCCTAAGCATGCTAGTATGACACAGGCAACAGGCAACAGGGTTGTAGGTGTGGAGGTGAGGCTATATCAGGGTTACATGATAACGTGTGATAGGATCGGAACACAAGCAACGAATCTTAAGGCTAGCAGATCAGACAACGGAAAGTATCGGTATCCAATGTGGAAAGGACACAATGGTTCAGGTGAGTGAATACTTGCCTGCAAACTCAGTAGCCTGGTACTGGGCTAACTCCTCTGAAGTATTGTCGTAAACCTCGTCTGTCTCAACGTCGTCGTCTATTCGAGAAGAAGCAAACAAACAACGCAGAGAGACAAACAATCAATAACATGGCATAATGCACAAACATGGGATGATGCATGACAATTTTTAAGGATGCATCAAAGATAAGCTAGTTGACATGGTAACATAATTAAATGGGCCCATATGCAATTGAATTGCATATGGTAAAGCCCATGTGCATTAATTGAGAATTTAATGATCTACAACTAAACATCATGTGAAAGTTGATTAGAATGATGCATGGATGATGAAAACAATAAGAAAACAACAATAGCTTCAATTTGATATGTTGTTTACCAAGTTTGAAATTTTATTTATTAAGTTATGAAATTTGGCTTCTTAAGTGAGTTACACAAACATTTATTGTTTTCACCCATTTTAATTGTTCAAAATAGATAGCAAAATTCATATTTGGAAAGAACACAAAATTTTAGATGGAATACATATTTCATTTGTTGAAAAAGGATTTAAAATGAGCAAGTTATTAATTTGACAATTTTAAATGCATTAATTAAGAAAAAGTTGTTTTCAGATATTTAATTTATTTAAAACAGAACACAAAGTTGATATTTGCAAAGTTCATGAAAAATGGAATGGAAAACATATTTGGTTTGTTGAATTTGGAATTTTTATGCCCAAGTTATGAATTAAACAAGTTTGAACAAGATTTGAATGGATTTAACTCAAGTATAAAATTATTTGAATTTTATTTGTTCAAAACATTAAATAAAGTTCATATTTGAAAATATTACATTTTTCTGGTTTGAAAACATGTTTTACAAATTAAAGTTGAGTTTAATTTGAATTAGTTATGTTTTGAACAAATTTTAAATGAATTAAATAAGGTACAGAAAAATAATATAATTTTAATTATTCAAAACAGTAAACAGATTGCATATTTGAAAAGTTTAGGAAATTTTGAATGGAATACATATTTTATTTATTAGATTTGGATTTAATATGCAAAAGTTATTTGAATTTGAATTCTGGGGGCTATTCTGCAATTTTAAAAGTCTCAAATTTATTCCAGGGGCTTAGGTGCGAACATTAGAATTTCAGAAAGGGCCCTGGGATTTTGTTACGCAGGGCAGAGCAGCCCTGGGTCACTGGCAGTGGGCCAGTGCCCAGCTGGCGTCTGCGTGGCGTGTGGGTGTGTGCGCGCGTGCCATCCACTGTCAATGACAGGTGGGGCCCGCTTTGCGCGCGTGGCAAAGCGGCAAAAAAGGGGGTTTTATTCCTGCGCGCGGGGGGAATCGAACCCGCGACGCGGCGCTTGCGCGCACGGGCCTGTGGCCACTGGGCTGGGCTGCTGGATCGTGACAGGGAAGAGGGCGAGGGGGTTTTGAGGTGCTGCTTCGTCAGTTAACTCAACTGAACGAAAAGTTCAGTCTTTCTGAACTTGTCGACGGCGGAGGGAAAACGGCGGCAGTCGCGCAACGGCTACGCCCCAAGCAGAAAGAGGAGGGCTCGGAGGCAAGAGGCCATACCGGGGGCTTGGGGTTGCTGGAGGGCTCGGGGAGGCTTGACGGCGACGGAGAAACGGCGACGACGATGATGCTGCGGCTGCGGTGGTCGACGGCGTTCTCAGAAGCGAGCGCGGCGCCTCGGCGTTCCCCGGCCTCGATCTCTTCAGCGAAAAGGTCGATGGAGAAGCCCTGGTCACGGTCCCGTGGTCGTGCTGGCGCGAGGAGGGACAGAGACTCGACGGCGACGACGAAACCCTGGCGGCGCTGCGGGGTTCAGAGAATTCAGAAGAAAACAGGAGAAAGAGGGAAAAAAGTCGGGCTCGCCGGCGACGACCTGGGGCTGCCTTGGTGCTGAGATTCGGCGAGGGCGAAGCTGGAGGTGCCCTGTTTCGATTCCCACAGTCGCCGGGCTCCGACGAGGGATAAAACGGCGGCGCCATGGCCTGGAACTTGCGGCCGTGCTCGGCTGCTGGCAGGTTCAGAGCAGCGGCGAGGAGAGGGAGAAAGAGGTGGCGGCGGCGGCTAGAAGGAGGAGAGGTAGAGGCTAGGGTTTGGGCGCATGCTCGGGGTAGAAAAAGGGAGAGGAGAGGGAGCAGGTGGAGGTGGGGTGCGTGCGGTGCTCCTGCTAGCGTCAGGGGCGACGTCGGCAGCGTACGGAGGAGGAAGAAAAGGGCCGCGGGCCGCGTGTAACATCCCATGTATGAAAAATAGCCATTAGAATGTTTGCTATCTGTTATTTTATGTTTTGCATCATGACATCATGTTCATTGCATTTGTTTTGCTTTGTTTTCCAACTGTTTCCCTCTGTTTTCCTTTGTTTTCTATTTGAATTTCAAATCAAATTTCAAACCTTTTGTTTCATACTTGTGATGTTACAATTTCCAAAATGAATATTCAAATCAAACCAATTAATTGTTTCCATTAAACTATAAATTTCAAACCATCAAATTGTTTAAGTTTCCATAATTCATTTAATAGCAAACTCACTTAGTTCAAATCCCTTTCAAAATTCAATTGCATTTTACAAACAACAACCATTTTTGAAATTATGAAAATTACAAAACAATTCCAATCAATTTGTTCAAATAAACTTGAGGGTTCAAACTATTTAAGTGATTCCTTTTAATCATTCATTTGATATCAAAAATTCATTCAAATTTCAACCAAATTACAAACAGCAAAATATTTTGAAATATTTTTGAAAATAAAAGTTACACAATGTTGCTGTTACCAAAAATTAGACTATACAAAAATTATCCCTAAACTTTCTAACCCTAAAGAACTAGTTTTTCTTCCTTTTTTCAAATCAGCAAATAATTTGAAATATGTTGTAAAACAAAAGTTGGCAATTGTTGATGTTACCCTAAATAACCTATAACAAATTTTTTCTAAAATTTTCTAACCTAAACAACTAACCTCTTCTTCCTTATTCAAATCTGCAAAAAAAAATAAAGAAAGAAAAATAATAAAAGTAAAAGCAAACCAGAGAGAGGGGCATGCCCAGCCCACCATCCACTCCCCTGGCCCGATACCCCCTCGCTCCTTCTTCCACCTCTGTACGGCTCGAATCCGAGCGTGTCCACGTTGCAGAGAGGAGCAGCAACGGCTGAGCGCTCTCCCCCTCCTCCTTTTAGCTCGATGCCCGAGCCCCCTAGCCCTAGACCTCTCTCCCTCTTCTTCCCCCAGCCGCCGACGTTCTATCTCTTTCTCATCTCTCTGTTCTGCTACCTCTCTCTGAACTGCACAACCTGAACCCCACCTCCTTCTCCCTCCGGCGATCGCCGCCGATTGGACCTCCTCCTAGCTGGCTAACGGCGGGAATGAGACCCCCTCGCCGTCCCCTTCGACCTCGACGTCGCGGCAGTTGCCGGGAGCGGCCGAGGCGCCGCCGCCGTCATCCTCTTCGTCGCCGGTCGCCATCTGCTCCGCCCCGACCTGCTCCTCCTTCAGAGAGGTGAGCCACCTCGTTTCCCCTCCGTCCCCTTTCTCTCTGCACGGGCCGAGCACACCCAGCACCCAAGCCACGCACGCAGCAGCAACCGCGCGCGGCCACCGCGAGTCGCAGCCGCAGCGGCGAGTCGCTGCCGCCGGCCGATTTCCTCCGTCAGGTTTCAGTAAACGAACCTGCAAAAACAAAATTCAGTTAGCGCAGCTGAAGGTTAACCCCCCCCCCCCCCCGCTGCCTTACCTGCCAAGCAACAGAGCACTACTGCATTGGCAGCAGCCCGTGCGCGCAAGCCCACGGTTGTGGGATCGAATCCCCCCACGCCGGATTAAAACCTCTTTTTTGTTTTATTTCTCCAGAACCAGAACAAACTGCAAATTGCACCCAAGTCCCTGCCAGCTTTTATCTAGGTCCCTGTAATATTTTTCTAAGTCCCTAACTATTGTTTAAAATGGCAGATTAATACCTACACTTTAAAATTGCATAAATAAATCATTTTAACTCCAAATTCAACATTTTTAATATGTATTCTGTACCAAATTGAATTCTCTACCCAAATATAAATTTTGTTTACTGTTTTGGATATTTTAAATTGGTGAAATATTTGAAAACTTGTTCAATTCACTTAATTTTGCAAAATTCATAACTTGGGCATAAAAATTCCAAATTCAACAAAATAAATATGTTTTCCATTCAATTTTTCATGTACTTTGCAAATATCAACTTTGTGTTCTGTTTTGAATAATTTAAATTGCTGAAAACAACTGTTTCTTAATTATTGCATTTAAAATTGTCAAATTAATAACTTGCTCATTTTAAATCCATTTTCAACAAATAAAATATGTTTTCCATTCTAAATTAAACCACCTATCCAAATATAAATTTTGTTTCATGTTTTGAATAATTAAAATTGGTTAAATAATTTAAACCTTGTTTAAATGATTTGAATTTGTTAAATTCATAACTTGTTCAAATTAATTTCTTTTTGAACATATAAAATATGTTTTCAAACCATAAAAGTATAAAATTTTCATATATGAATTTGATTTAATGTTTTGAACAAATAAAAATTCAAATAAATTCATACTTGAATTAAATTCATTTAAATCTTGTTTAAACTTGTTTAATTCATAATTAACTCATCTTAAATCCTTTTTCAACAAGTGAAACATGTATTCCACCTAAAATTTGGTGTTCTTTCCAAATATGAACTTTGTTATCTATTTTGAACAATTAAAATTGGTGAAAACAACAAATGCTTGTGTAACCCCTTTAAGGAACCAAAATTCCATAACTTAATAAATAAAATTCCAAACTTGGTAAACCTTATTTCAAAATTGTTTCTATTGTTGTTATTTTTCTGTTTTCCTCATCCATGCATCATACTAATCCACTTTCACCTGTTGATTAGTTGTAAAACAAATATTTCAACCTAAATTCATGGGCTTTTCATATGCAACCCAAATTGCATGTGGGTCCATTTAATTATGTTACCATGTCAACTAGTTTATTCTGATGCATCAATTAAATTGACATGCCTCATCCCATGTTTGTGCACTATGCCATGTTAATGATTGTTTGTCTCTCTGCGTTGTTTGTTTTCTTCTTCTCGGATAGACGACGACGTTGAGACAGACGATACTTACGACACCCCTTCTGAGGATCTAGCTCAGTACCAAGCTGCTGAGTTTGCAGGCAAGTATTCACTCACATGAACCATTGTGTTCCTTTCAACATTGGATACCGATACTTTCCGTTGTCTATTCTGCTATCCCTATGAATCGTTGCTTCTGTTCGATCCTATCACATGTTATCCTTTAACCCTGATATAGCCTCACCTCCACACCTATAACCCCATTGCTTGTTGCCCGTGTCTTACTAGCATGCTTAGGGTTGTTTCTGCTCGAGTCTGTTACCCGTTACTTTCTGTTACCATATTACTTATGTTCTGGGGCTCGATGTTAAACAATCAACCTGTTAATGCTTGAGGTAATAATAATTTGATGATAAGGCACCGGCAGGAGGCCCGGCGTGGTTTTGAGGCCTGCTAGTGTCGACCCTAATTAGGAAAAGAGTCTTGTCTACTGATCCATGATGAGCGCACTAACCGCATGTGGGAAGCGTGTATGGGCCCCCCCTCAATTTGATTCGATTCGCATCTCGTCCAAATCGCCACACTTAGTTCGGGCTTTCCATTTGATGCATGCATGTGCAGGTGCGAACCCTTGGCGCCAGGGTGGAACTTTTGTAGTCGGCATTTAGGGCGGCGTGGTCTTAGAGTGCTATGAGGGTCCCCTTTTCTTCGTGGGGCTCGATTAGCCGCGCACGCACAACATGTGGTTCTTTGGGCTTGTGTAGTAGTACAGCCCATCACGAGCTATACTTTTGTGTGTAGTACTGGCCCCTGGACCGTTCACCAGCACACACAGCGTAGATAGTATTCAAAGTAAACAAATGTATTGAAAACTATCGAAATTATCCAGAGTAAAGTAATTTATTACAAACTGCATAGCGAAGTGCTAGCTCAAATAAATATTAATCAAACAGCAAAGTAGCGGTAGACCCCCATCTTCTTGTTTGTAAGCCACAGGCGAACAAAGGTTGATGTGAAGCCTCGAAAACCTACGAAAAGCTATTCCGAATCCGAATAACCTGCACGTTGGAATATGCAGCCCCCAAAAGGAGGTCAGATCATTCTGAGCAATGATGGCAAGTGACACTATGGTGGTATATAAATGGCAAGTGATGTTCTACATGCATACTTGGCTGGTGGAGTTTCTAGGCTATTTTGCATAAAGGCATTTGACCTATCATTTATTAGAATTTAGATTTTTCACATAATTGGACACTTTGGTTGATAGCAAAGTGCTACCCTTTGGATTAGCACGCTGAAAAACCATCAGGCACTTCTCCAAATAACCCATAGTCAAATTATTAATAATTAACAAAACAAGGATGAACGAGATATGTCATGTTTCCCATCTAGTTGTTGAGTTGTCCCTAACCAATGGAACACGGCTAAGATCTTAGTTTTAACCCTCGCGAGGTTTGTGCCCTTTACCCATGTTGCCTGATCGACCCCAAACACCATGATACACCAAGTAGTACCACAGAAGGAAAGAAGATCAAGCCATAAATCATAAGAAGTAGATCCCCAAACCCACCACGAGCCGGACCAACCTACCACTATTCTACATCTCTGGACACGTTGGGTTCGAGTCACCACAACCTACAATTTATGTCTAGCCCATACTAATATGAAACATGGTTGCACGGAAATAACAACTACATAAAGAAAGTAAACATGATCTCAATATACTGGGCGGCGGTCCCCACCAAACTTTGTACTCTGATGACTCTCTAGCAATCCGCCCAGTGGTTAATTAATTATCATGTTGTTTTCATAAACAATTAAAATAACTATTTTCAACATAACATGATAATAAACCCATAGCTAGAGCATGGCTAAGCAATCTACCACTACGATGTTGTCTAATCACATGGATGTTACAAGCTAGGGTATCATGTGATTACTCCACTTGGGTGTTAGTGAAGCAATCCCTAATAATAACTAGCATAGCGGTAACACTCAACTCCTACACATGCATAACTACTAAATAGATCTAATGCATATAGTAAAATAATGGGATCATGTGTGTCACTTGCCTTGGCAACACGTGCAGTTGCTCAAACACTCCTCGCAACCACAATCGTTGAATTCGTTGTAATCTACACGTTGCAATCGACAAATATAAGCAACAGAACCACAAGATGCAACACATGTATGCATGAAATCTTAATGATGCAAGAATAGATCTGTTATTGTTCTCTGATTATTATTGACATGCATGATGCAAGGAAAGTGTTTTTGTTGCAAGGCAAATAATTAAAACAATTGCAACGATTTAATAGGGCTAGATTAAGAACATGTGAGATCTAAATTGAATTATGCATCTACACAAGTTGATGATATTTTTCCTGATTAGATCTACTCAAAACAAGATCATACAAAGAAGAATCGATGAATTTCGAGTTACGGTTGATTTTATATGATTTAAATAGCCCAGAAAGTATAATTGAAAACAGAAAATAAATATAGATCTAAATACAGATTTGATTGCGTAGATAGATAGATCTCATTTTTCTCTTTCATTTGGTATATTAAACGCGCAAAACGGAGTTACAGAACTAAAGTTATTGAATTTACAATTTTTAGGCAAATTTCTGAAATTTTTAATACGGAAATAAACAGAATTGACCGAAAATTGACCGGCTGACGCAGGCATGACGTCAGCGTGACGTCAGCCGCGTTGACCGGTCGGTCAGAACGGATCGGAGCCGTCGGATCGTGATCCGACGGCCCACGATCGATCACTTCCGCGGCTCACCGGAGCTTGACGGGCGGCGGACGGCGGCGGCGTTGGGGGCGATCTCCGGTGGCGGCGAGGTCACCGGCGAGCTCCTCTCGCCGGCGCGGACTTGTTGGCGGTGGCGGCGTGGGCTGGAACGGCGGGTATCGCCGGCGGCGAGCGATCCCGTGCGGCGGCGGCGGGTGACGGCGGCGGCGCACGGTTTTCCGAGGTGGCGGCGGTGGATTGGTGTGGAGAACGAGGCGGGGGAGGCGGCGGTATTTATAGGGGGGTCGAGGGGGTGGCGTGGGCGAGGGGGCGGTGGCCGTTCGGCCGCGGAATCCGCGGCGGCGGCGGTTGCCGTCTCCGATTCGGGCGGCGTTCCGGCGAGGGCTGACGTCAGCCCTGACGTCAGCCGCGGGGCCCACGCGTCGGTGACGCGTTTGTTTTTTTTTTTTTTTTTTTGTTCGTTCGTTTGTTTCCGCGTCGGCTGGGCTGGGCTGGCTGGCCCATTGTGCTGCGCGCCCCGCGCGCGCGCTGGGCTGGTCGGCCCGCTCGGCTGTTTTGGTTTTTTTTTTTTTTTAAACCAAAACCAAAACCTTAATAACTTTTAAAATATAATTCCAAATATGATGAAACAAATTTTGAAAAATTTGTAATTTGAAACTCTATCTATCTAGGGTATTTAGAGGGGGATTTTTAGGATAGATAAAAATAATAAAATACATTGGCCTATATGGCCTTATAGAGGGGAGAATGATTCTTTTTGAACATGATTTAAATTTAGGGTTTCAAATGCAGCAACAAATGCAAATTTTGAAACATGGCATGCTATGCATATGCTCTAAATGCAAAACATTCCAAATGTAAGATTTGGGATGTTACAGTACTAACCCCCTTAAGATGAAGCTCGCCCTCGAGCTTCGGAGTGGCTAGCAAATAGGTGTGGGTGGTCTTTTCGAAGATCCTCCTCTCGTTCCCACGTAGCCTCCTCTTCGGTGTGATGGTTCCACTGAACCTTGCAGAATTTGATCGTCTTGGTCCGTGTCATTCTCTCCGCTGTATCCAAAATCCTTACAGGCTTCTCCTCATACGTGAGATCACTCTCCAATTGGACCTCCTCTAGCGGAATGGTATCCCTCAATGGTGTATCTGTCATTCCTGGGTGACACTTCTTCAATTGAGACACATGGAACACGTCATGGACGTTAGACAATCCTTCTGGCAATTCCAACTGATAGGCTACTTCTCCCTTGCGTGACAGAACCTTATACGGTCCAACAAAACGCGGTGCTAGCTTTCCCTTAATTCCAAAGCGCTTAACTCCGCGCAGTGGCGATACTCTTAGATATGCCCTATCACCAATCTCGTAGGTCACTTCCCTACGCTTTGAATCAGCATAACTCTTCTGCCTTGACTGTGCTATCTTCAACCTATCGCGAATCAGTCTAACCTTCTCCTCAGCGTCCTTAATAAGGTCAGGACCAAAGAAACTACGTTCTCCTACCCCATCCCATAACAAAGGAGTCCTGCACTTCTTTCCATATATTGCTTCAAATGGAGCCATCTCTATGCTAGACTGGTAGCTATTGTTGTAGGAAAACTCCGCGTAAGGCAAACTTTCATCCCAACTAGATCCATAATCTAGAGCGCAAGCTCTCAACATATCCTCTAGAATCTGATTCACTCTCTCTGTCTGACCATCCGTCTGAGGGTGAAACGCTGTGCTGAACTCTAGTCTTGTTCCCAATGTCTCGTGCAACTGACGCCAGAAATGTGATGTGAACTGTGTTCCTCTATCCGACACAATTCCTTTTGGCACCCCATGTGCACAGACTATTCTACTCATGTATAGCTTAGCCAATTTGGCGCTAGTGTAGGTGGTCTTCACTGGTATGAAATGAGCCACCTTAGTCAAGTGATCGACCACTACCCAAATTGAATCATAACCAGAACTAGTTCTAGGCAATCCAGTGATAAAATCCATCCCAATCTTATCCCATTTCCAGTCTGGTATGGGTAATGGCTGCAATAATCCTGCCGGCTTCTGATGCTCAGATTTTACTCTGCTGCACACATCACACAATGCAATGTACTCTGCGATGTCCTTCTTCAGATTATTCCACCAAAATCTTTCTTTCAGATCCATGTATATCTTGGTGTTCCCTGGGTGAATGGAATATGGTGAGTCATGAGCTTCTTGTAATATCAGCTTTCTAATGTCGGGATCCTGCGGTACACAAACACGCTTCCCGAACCATAATGTACCATCGGCATCTTCATGAAACTCCTTCATCTTTCCTTTACTCATTTTCTCCTTTATTTCCTTTATCCCTTCATCATCCTTCTGGGCTCCCTTGATCATGTCCATCAGTGTTGGCGTTACCTCCATGGCTGCCAAATATCCTTCATTCACTAATTCTAAATGGAGAGACTTGAATTGTTCACACAATTCATCTGGTAACTCCCCTGCAGTGAGTCCATTCACATATCCTTTGCGGCTCAATGCGTCTGCTACGACATTAGCCTTCCCTGGGTGATATTGGAGATTCAAATTGTAATCCTTTATCAACTCCAACCATCTCCTCTGCCTCATATTCAGCTCCTTTTGAGTGAATATATACTTCAAACTCTTGTGATCCGTAAAGATGTCACACTTCTTACCCATGAGATAATGTCTCCATGTCCTAAGGGCATGTACAACTGAAGCTAGCTCTAAATCATGAGTCGGATAATTCTTCTCGTGATTTTTGAGCTGTCGGGATGCGTATGCAACTACTCTTCCATCCTGCATCAATACGCTACCTAGTCCTCGACGTGAAGCGTTGCAGTACACTTGGAAATCCTTCTGGAGATCCGGTAAACATAGAATAGGTGCTGTTACTAACCGTTGCTTCAGATCTTGGAAACTAATCTCACAATCCTCACTCCATAAGAACGTCTTTTCCTTCTTCAGCAGTTCAGTCATTGGTTTAGCAATCTTGGAGAAATTCTCAATGAACCTACGGTAATATCCCGCAAGTCCTAAGAAACTCCGGATATCCTTCGCATTCTTTGGTGATTCCCACTCAGTTACAGCTGATACCTTGGCTTGGTCTACTGCAATACCATCTCCTGACACCACGTGTCCTAGGAAACCTACTGTATTCAACCAAAACTCGCATTTTCCAAACTTAGCATATAACTTATGTTCCCTTAGCTTTCCAAGAATCAACCGTAGGTGTCCTCCATGCTCCTCCTCATTCTTGGAGTATACTAGAATATCATCTATGAATACCACCACAAACTTATCCAAGAACTCCATGAATACATTGTTCATCATGCTCATAAAGTATGGGGCATTGGTCAATCCAAAAGACATGACGGTGTATTCATATAGACCATACCTTGTTGTAAAGGCGGTCTTTGGAATATCCTCCTTCCTAATCTTCAGCTGGTGATATCCAGATCGCAAATCGATCTTAGAGAACACACTAGCTCCCTTCAGCTGATCAAACAAGTCATTTATGTTGGGGAGTGGGTATTTGTTCTTTATCGTCACCTCATTCAGTGAACGATAGTCCATAACTAGACGCTGTGTCTTATCCTTCTTCTCCACAAACAAAACTGGTGCTCCCCATGACGAAGAACTCCGTTGAATGAATCCTTTATCCAACTGCTCCCTAAGTTGTTTCTTGAGTTCCTTCAGTTCATCTACATCCATCTTATATGGCCTCTTAGCTATAGGTCCTGTTCCCGGTATCAAGTCTATGACAAACTCGATGTCCCTATCAGGTGGCATTCCTGGTAGTTCCTCCGGAAACACGTCGGGGTATTCCTTCACTATAGGTACATCCTCTAGGCTAACCCCCTTAAGAGAATTCAGCTTGATATCCTTAAGATCATGGGTGGACCTATATCTGATTCTTCTTCCTTCAGGTGTCGTGAGTGTGATTGTTCTCTTGGCACAGTCTATCTGACCCTCATACTTCGCCATCCAGTCCATTCCAATAATCACATCTAAACCTTGTGAATCCAACACTATGAGGTCTGTGGGGAAAGTGTGTGTTCCTATAGATAAGGCTAGTAGGCGACACCCCTGGGTTGATAGCATTTCCCCTCCTGGAGAGCTAATTCTAATAGATCTCTTAAGAATCTCAGTAGCTAACTTATTTCTATCCACAAATGACCTTGATATGAATGAATGCGATGCTCCAGTATCAAATAGTACGAGTGCGAGGTAAGTATTAACCAAGAACTTACCGAACACGAGGTCCGGTTCTGCCTGCACCTCCTCCACGTTCACGTGGTTAATGGTTGCCTTCTGGGACGTGTTGGCCTTGGTTCCTTCTACGGCCTTCTCCTCCGTACACCTGTCGGCGAAGTGTCCCGTCTTCTTGCATTTGAAGCATTGCACCTGGCTGAGGTCCTTCTTGTAGGGGTGGTTGTGGCTGTGGTTGTAGTTGCGGTTCTGTCCGTTGCCTCCCTGGTGCTGGCTGTTGCTTCTATAGCCTCCATTGTTGTGACCATTTCCTCCATTGTGCTGATGACCTCCACGATGGTTGTGCCCATTTCCTCCAGTCCTGTGCTGCCCAGAGTTTCCACCGTTGTCATGGTGAGTGCGTACCCTCTGATGTGGGCCTGAGCTGTGGTTTCCTCCCATGTGTTTCCTCTTGCGCTTCTCCGCCTGCTTATGCTTGCCCTCCAGTATGATGGCCTTGTCAATGAGTGACTGGAAGTTAGTGATGTGAACCACTGACAGTTGAATGGCCAGCTCATCATTGAGTCCATCGAGGAACTTCTCACGCCTCTTAGCATCGGTGTCCACATCCTCTGGTGCATAGCGAGCTAAGTTGCTAAACTCATCTATGTACTCAGTAACTGAGCGATGGTACTATCGCAGGTTGCGGAATTCCCTCCTCTTGAGACTCATTACTCCAGACGAGACATGGGCATTGCGGAATCCCTCTTGAAACATATCCCAGGTGACCTCCTCAATGGGGTGAGAAATCTGATAGTTATCCCACCAGGAAGCAGCTTGTCCCTCTAGTGAGCGGAGCGCAAACTCACTTTCTCCTCTTCACTGCATCCAATGGTCACTAGGTCCTTGCTCACAGATCGCAGCCAATCAAGAGCAAGCATGGGCTCAGATGCACTGGAGAACTTCTCTGGCCTTAACCTCAGGAAACGAGTGAGCATGTCCACCTGTGGTGGTGGTGGTGGAGGATTGTTGTTGTTGTGGGTGATGTACTGGGTCATCAGCTGGGCTAGCTGAGTCAAGGCATTCTCCATGTTGTTGTTGTTGTTGTTTTCCTCTTCCTCGTTGTTGCGGCTGGTGTCGCGACGGGGAGCCATCTAAAGGTTAGCATAGACGAGTTTAGATAGATAGGACTAAGGAGAATAGCTACCCATACTATATATGAACCAAACAATACTTTGCAAACATCAATCAAACCAACCAAACACTTTATTTAACTTTTGGAAAATAGGCCTAAAATTCCTGCGAAAATTGAAGCACTTAATGTTTACAAAACTTATTGAAATTATCCGATCTACTATTGCCATACCACAACTTTTGGTATGGTCAAACCTATCACGATTTATTCCTAATGAAGACTTGTGGTGGACTATCTATCTACTTCCGGGAACGCTTGCCACTTGGGGACTTTCCTCCCTTCTTCCTCTTGCGATCCTCATTCACGTCATAGTCCTCATCATCCGTGTCATCCTCATCCTTCTCATACTCCACCTCCTCTGGATCCTCTTCCTCTTCCTCAGGGTCTTCCACCTTGATCGCTTCATCACAACTATTCTTTCTAACCTCTCGACTAAGTGGTTGCGGCAGTGGAGGTGGTTGAAGGAGCTCCTCAGGTATGTCCACGCTAATCCCATGCCTTGTGAGTAGGTGATCCTTCTCGACTAGCTCCATGGTGAGTCTAGTGTCACTAGACTTGAGCTTCTCAACTTGGATCTTGAGGGCGTCCATCTGGGCGTTGAGAGCATCCATCTGGGCTTTGAGTGTGGTGATCTCCTTTGCTTGGTGGTAGATGGTGGCCCTTGCCTCCTCACTCTCTGTCAAGTTCTTGCGAGCACGATCCTCCATTCCAGCACTATAAGACTCCATATCCTCTATGTGCTTCTGCATTCTGGTCTTGTCCGGATCGTGGCTCACCATGACCTTCCCATCTTCACTCCTCTTCCCAAAATCCCTATAGATGGAATCTTCAGAAATCTGGTCGCGGTAGTCATAGTTCAGCCGCGCCAGGGCATACTTCATGGAGCCGACTAGTCCTTCTTCCCAGCTGGAGTAGTTGTCCTTGTAGATGAGGACGTTGGCGATACCATTCACAATACTCACCACAATGGTGGTTGTGAGGTTCCACCGCTTGTCTCCGGGTACGTTGCTATCCATCTTGTAGCCCTCAATCTTTGGCAGGAAGAACCCCAGCATCTTGGTTAAGTATGCAAGCTCGGTCTCGAATTCCACGTCCGAGTTATCCTCCACATGGTAGACTCCTTCTTCGGTACTCATCTATAGAGAGGAAAGAGTGGAAATTAGCAAAGACAAGTGGTATGAGACGAAAGGTAATGAATGTATAGATGGAAAGTAAGGTAAAATTTTTCATCCTATGGCTTCGTATTCCAAACATAGGTTTTCGAGCCTACAGTCAACATTTGCTCTGATACCATCTATAGTAGTACAGCCCATCACGAGCTATACTTTTGTGTGTAGTACTGGCCCCTGGACCGTTCACCAGCACACACAGCGTAGATAGTATTCAAAGTAAACAAATGTATTGAAAACTATCGAAATTATCCAGAGTAAAGTAATTTATTACAAACTGCATAGCGAAGTGCTAGCTCAAATAAATATTAATCAAACAGCAAAGTAGCGGTAGACCCCCATCTTCTTGTTTGTAAGCCACAGGCGAACAAAGGTTGATGTGAAGCCTCGAAAACCTACGAAAAGCTATTCCGAATCCGAATAACCTGCACGTTGGAATATGCAGCCCCCAAAAGGAGGTCAGATCATTCTGAGCAATGATGGCAAGTGACACTATGGTGGTATATAAATGGCAAGTGCTGTTCTACATGCATACTTGGCTGGTGGAGTTTCTAGGCTATTTTGCATAAAGGCATTTGACCTATCATTTATTAGAATTTAGATTTTTCACATAATTGGACACTTTGGTTGATAGCAAAGTGCTCCTACCCTTTGGATTAGCACGCTGAAAAACCATCAGGCACTTCTCCAAATAACCCATAGTCAAATTATTAATAATTAACAAAACAAGGATGAACGAGATATGTCATGTTTCCCATCTAGTTGTTGAGTTGTCCCTAACCAATGGAACACGGCTAAGATCTTAGTTTTAACCCTCGCGAGGTTTGTGCCCTTTACCCATGTTGCCTGATCGACCCCAAACACCATGATACACCAAGTAGTACCACAGAAGGAAAGAAGATCAAACCATAAATCATAAGAAGTAGATCCCCAAACCCACCACGAGCCGGACCAACCTACCACTATTCTACATCTCTGGACACGTTGGGTTCGAGTCACCACAACCTACAATTTATGTCTAGCCCATACTAATATGAACATGGTTGCACGGAAATAACAACTACATAAAGAAAGTAAACATGATCTCAATATACTGGGCGGCGGTCCCCACCAAACTTTGTACTCTGATGACTCTCTAGCAATCCGCCCAGTGGTTAATTAATTATCATGTTGTTTTCATAAACAATTAAAATAACTATTTTCAACATAACATGATAATAAACCCAACCACGAATAGCTAGAGCATGGCTAAGCAATCTACCACTACGATGTTGTCTAATCACATGGATGTTACAAGCTAGGGTATCATGTGATTACTCCACTTGGGTGTTAGTGAAGCAATCCCTAATAAAAACTAGCATAGCGGTAACACTCAACTCCTACACATGCATAACTACTAAATAGATCTAATGCATATAGTAAAATAATGGGATCATGTGTGTCACTTGCCTTGGCAACACGTGCAGTTGCTCAAACACTCCTCGCAACCACAATCGTTGAATTCGTTGTAATCTACACGTTGCAATCGACAAATATAAGCAACAGAACCACAAGATGCAACACATGTATGCATGAAATCTTAATGATGCAAGAATAGATCTGTTATTGTTCTCTGATTATTATTGACATGCATGATGCAAGGAAAGTGTTTTTGTTGCAAGGCAAATAATTAAAACAATTGCAACGATTTAATAGGGCTAGATTAAGAACATGTGAGATCTAAATTGAATTATGCATCTACACAAGTTGATGATATTTTTCCTGATTAGATCTACTCAAAACAAGATCATACAAAGAAGAATCGATGAATTTCGAGTTACGGTTGATTTTATATGATTTAAATAGCCCAGAAAGTATAATTGAAAACAGAAAATAAATATAGATCTAAATACAGATTTGATTGCGTAGATAGATAGATCTCATTTTTCTCTTTCATTTGGTATATTAAACGCGCAAAACGGAGTTACGAACTAAAGTTATTGAATTTACAATTTTTAGGCAAATTTCTGGAATTTTTAATACGGAAATAAACAGAATTGACCGAAAATTGACCGGCTGACGCAGGCATGACGTCAGCGTGACGTCAGCCGCGTTGACCGGTCGGTCAGAACGGATCGGAGCCGTCGGATCGTGATCCGACGGCCCACGATCGATCACTTCCGCGGCTCACCGGAGCTTGACGGGCGGCGGACGGCGGCGGCGTTGGGGGCGATCTCCGGTGGCGGCGAGGTCACCGGCGAGCTCCTCTTGCCGGCGCGGACTTGTTGGCGGTGGCGGCGTGGGCTGGAACGGCGGGTATCGCCGGCGGCGAGCGATCCCGTGCGGCGGCGGCGGGTGACGGCGGCGGCACACGGTTTTCCGAGGTGGCGGCGGTGGATTGGTGTGGAGAACGAGGCGGGGGAGGCGGCGGTATTTATAGGGGGGTTGAGGGGGTGGCGTGGGCGAGGGGGCGGTGGCCGTTCGGCCGCGGAATCCGCGGCGGCGGCGGTTGCCGTCTCCGATTCGGGCGGCGTTCCGGCGAGGGCTGACGTCAGCCACGACGTCAGCCGCGGGGCCCACGCGTCGGTGACGCGTTTTTTTTTTTTTTTTGTTCGTTCGTTTGTTTCCGCGTCGGCTGGGCTGGGCTGGCTGGCCCATTGTGCTGCGCGCCGCGCGCGCGCGCTGGGCTGGTCGGCCCGCTCGGCTGTTTTGGTTTTTTTTTTTTTTTAAACCAAAACCAAAACCTTAATAACTTTTAAAATATAATTCCAAATGATGAAACAAATTTTGAAAAATTTGTAATTTGAAAATATCTATCTAGGGTATTTAGAGGGGGATTTTAGGATAGATAAAAATAATAAAATACATTGGCCTATATGGCCTTATAGAGGGGAGAATGATTCTTTTTGAACATGATTTAAATTTAGGGTTTCAAATGCAGCAACAAATGCAAATTTTGAAACATGGCATGCTATGCATATGCTCTAAATGCAAAACATTCCAAATGTAAGATTTGGGATGTTACAGCTTGATGCGAAGAAGAGTTGAGTTGTGTTGAGTGCCCCGCTTGGTGGAAGGGCCCTTCCATCTGGCGGGTTATTCTTACGTGTACGGCCAAATTGGTGCACCCCTGCAGGGATAAATCTTCTCGAGAAGCCGTGTTTTCCGCGGTTATGGATGACTTGGTGAAAGTACTCAGAACAACTTACACCTAACTAATGATAACTTTCCTAGTAATAGTCTTATTGACACAATAACTTGACCCATCATTAATCCAACTGTGTGAGTTATCCTCGGATTGCTTCTTTGGATAAGGGGCGAGATCCAGGATGGGTTTGTTTGGAGCTAGTAGTAGTTGGTTACGATACGCTATCTTATCCCCTTTCTGTTAGCCGGAAGTGGTAGTATGTTTCTGTAGTTGGTTAGAGCAGCCAGCTGCCGCATCTTTTGTATCACCTTTTTCTTCCGTTGAACCCAAAGCATCTGTACTTGGTGTTGACGGGTACACTTTGGTGAACTGTGAGTCTTGCTTGCCAGTACGTTTATGTACTGACCCCTTTGGGGCTGTGGTTTCCGCAGACTACGTTTCCGAGGATCCCCATGGTGGCTACCACGTGGAGTATGACGAGACTGCTGACGAGTAGATAGCGGACCCGGGCAGGATCCGAGACTTCGTGGATGGGCTCCGTCTTTTCGTTTCCCGCCTCTTAGGCCTATTTGGATCTTGTCTGTACTCAGACATTTTGGATGCTTCCGCTGTGATGTAATGATGAATTGTTGGGACATGTGTCCTCTGGATGATTGGATTGGCTATCTCTGCTCTAGTGAGAGCTATTTGCAACTTATTTCAATCTTTTGTGTCTTAGAGATCTGTTGTGATATCACTTGTTCAAATGCCGTTGACGTACCATGTGTGTATGTTATGAAGTACGTCAATGGAAGTATCTGGATTTCTATAGGATGGTTTGCTCAGATGGTGAATAGTAGAGAATGGTTGTCACACGTTTACGTGTTGGCCTACTCATATTGAGATGCGGGTGCCGGTATGCCCCGTAAGCCATTTATCTACTGTTTAACGGACTGTGAGTATCCCCTAGAAGTCCAGGTGCGACACCGCGCGCGCTGGCTGGGGTGGTAGGTGGGCTGGGTTGGCCCAGCTGGCTGGCCTGGTTTGCCTCCCCTAGCCCGTTTTTTATTTTTTAATTCCTTTTCTCTCTTTTTTTTTGCAGAAAAGGAAAAGAGAAGAAAAGAAGGGGTTTTGGGATTTCAAAAATTTTGGTGATAAATTTTTATAAGTTCTTTATTGCAAAAGCCCAGTTGTACAAACTTTTGTTTTTCAAAATTTTAAATTTTGTTGCTGTTTGAAATTTAAATGAATTTGATTGAATTTTGGCAATAATTGAAATATTGAAAATTAAGCAAGTTAATTATATGAAAATTCTAGTTTATTGGAAGCAAATGAATTGTTACTGTTTGGAATCTATTTTTGAAACATTGGAACATACCAAGTATGAACCAAGTTTTGAAATTTGGTTTGAAATTCAAATGGAAAACAAGTGAAAACAAGTGAGAACAAATTCAATGCTCATGATGGAATGATGCAACTGAAATTAAACAAGGAGCAAGCATTCTAAGGTTGTTTTTCATACTTGGGATGTTACATAGTAACATCAGTAGCAATCTCGGAAAACAGCAGGATGAGAAGTACCGCATGCATAGAGGGAATGGATGGACGGGCGTTGCATGGATAACATAGGTAATGTAATAATCTAACACGAGCATTGCAGATAATAATAATAAAGCATCCAACTTCTAGGAAAACCGTAAGCATGTGTTATAATATAGTCATACATGCTCGCAATGAGAAGCTTGCACAACTTCTTTTGTCCTACCAGCCCGTGGTAGCGGGGCCTCTAGGGAAACTACTGGTAATTAAGGTTCTCCTTTTAACAAAGCACCGGAGCAAAGTAACACTCCGTGAACACATGTGATCCTCACATCACAACCATCCCCTCCAGTTGTCCCAATTTCTGTCACTTTGGGGCGTTTCGTACAATGACATGTGTAAATTACTTGCAAATATGATCAAGAAACATAATTATACTCATGATACAATAACATGTTCAGATCTGATATCATGACACTCGGGCCCTAGTGACAAGCATTAAGCATAACAAGTTGCAACAACGGTAGAAAACACTAACAATGGATACTAGGCACTATGCCCTAACAATCTGGCATTATTACATGATCAATCTCATCCAATCCCTTCCATCCCTCTTAGCCTACAGTGGTGTTTACTCACATATGGACGGGGGAATCATAGATGGTTGATGGAGAAGAGGTGGCGGTGTCGATGGCGGTGATCTCCTTCGATTCCCCGTCCCGGCAGGGCGCCAGAACAGGAACTTCTGATCCCCGAATCGAGTTTCGAGGTGGCGGCGGCGCTCTGTTGTGTTTCTGTGGAATATGACGAACCCCCCTTGATTTTTAGGTTATGTGGCATATGAAGTCTAAAGGGGAGTCCGAGGGGTGAGGGAGTGGCCCACACCACCTGGCGGTGCGGCCAAGAGGGGCGCGCAAGGGGGTGGTGTGCCCCCCTTCTGGCTCCCGGGGTCCTCTGGTGTTTTAGGACCAATGGGATCTTTTCTGGGAAGTTTCCCGAAAGTTGATTTTTCTGCTTAAAAATGAGACACCAAGGTAATTCTGCTGAAAACAGCGTTAGTCCGTGTTAGTGGTATCCGAAACTCACAAGTTTAGAAGAAAACAATAAGAAAAGTGTTCGGAAAAGGAGATACGTTTTGGACGTATCAACTCCACCCAAGCTTAGCTTATTGCTTGTCCTCAAGCAATTCAGTGACAACTAAGAGCGATAAAAAAGTTTTACGAACACATTTGTTTCATATGATGTAAATATACTCACTACATGATCAAGTGCTGAGGCAATTCATAATAAGATGTATGGAAAATAAAAGTCACCTAGCAGTTATGCAAACCATGAAGAGATGCCAACAAACTAATAATAGACAACATGAAGTATATCAATCTGCAAGATTTAAATGCTCATAATAGGGTATGATAAAGTGTACTCGCTTGCCCTTAATAGTGGAGCAAAACATAAATGCTAGGGCACCTCTGAAGTTCAAATGAAGACTAGAAATAAAGATATCAAAGATACAAGCATCAAAGTTATACCACAATCAACCGTGTTTTGGGACAAGCACGTTACACTAAGAATAACAGCCATGCTCTCAAGAAGGTGCATAAAGCGAGAAGGTAAAGACTCAACATAAAACTAAAAGAAAGGCCCTTCGTAGAGGGAAGCAGGGATTAACTCATATGCTAGAGCTTTTTATTTTATTAAACAGAGGTATTGAAAACATTTTTAAGAGAGGTGTATGCTTATGTCAACGAATGATAAACACAATACAATACGTCATAAGCCAACTAGACTTCACAAGAGAGGCTCCCATAGAAGGACGCATCTGGGTAGAAGGTCATCCCTCTTCCTCTTTTGTTTACACAATTATGCTTTGACTGATAAATCAGGGGCAAAAAGAGTGAAGATAATTTGTTGTATTAATTTGGGGCTGGGTACCCCGCTGCCGGCTCTTCTATCATTTGGATAAGCGGATGAAGCCACTAGTCCAGGGTGTGAAATCCAATCAACAAGTGAGATAAAGATTCTCTATTTACGTTCTTGTAACATCCCAAGTATGAAAATACCCCTAGAATGTTTTGTTTCTTGTTTAATTAAAGTATTGCATCATGTCATCATGTTTATTTCATTGTTTGCATTTGTTTACTAATTGTTTTGCATCTGTTCTTAATTGTTTTCACATTTGAAATTCAACTTATTTCCAAACCTTATTTCATACTTGCTCTGTTACAACATTTTAAATAGAAATCTCAAATAAAAACAACCCATTTGTTTTCATATTATTCCATATTGATCAATTAATAAGATGGTGCTTTTATTTCCACTAATTAATTCCAAATTGGTTTCAAATTCAAAGCAAATCATCTACAGCACCTAATTTGGAAATTATAAAAATACCAAACCATTCTAATGTTTTAATCCACTTAATAATAGGGGTCACCCTAATAAAAACCTTGTTTTCAATATTAAGTCATTAATTAACAACCATTTCAAATTCAAATCAAGTCTTCAAATCAGCACCCAACTTGAGTTTATAAAAATCTCCAAATCAAATCAACTAATTTAATCAACTTAACCATAGGGTCCACCCTATTAAAATGGTTTGTTTTCATAATGTTTACTTAATATAAAAATTCATTCAAATTTTGGTTTAAATACAAACAGCAAGTTTTTTTTGAAAACTTTTGGAAAACAAAAGTTAGTTTTCAGTTGCTATTTGAAAAACTAAACTAACCATATTTTTTCCAAAATTTTATTAACTTAAAACCCCATCCTTTTCATCCATTTTTGTTTCAGCAAAAAAAAAACAAAGCAGAAAAAGGAAAAAGAAAACTCACCTGCGAAGGGGGGGGGACCTTTTGGCCCAGCCCACTGACCACGCGGAGCTGGCCCGGTACCCCTTCGTCAGCCGCCCCCCGTCGTCTTCCTTCGTACGGCGCACATCCGCGCACGCCACGGCGGCACCCATCGCCTCCCGACGGCCACCAGTCACCCTGAGCCCCTATAAGGACCACCTAGCTCTCCGCAGCCACCCTAGACCTAACCCTACACCCCTCTCCCCTCGAGGCCGCCGTCATTTCCTCTCTCTCGCCGCCAACACCACCCTCTGCCACCACCCTCACCGGAGTTCCCTACTGAACCTTCGAGGGCAGCCGTCGCCATGAAGCTCCTCCTTCCTCGTTGATCGCGGGAAACAAACCACCGTCACCTCCTCTCTCTGTTGGACACTCGCACGAGCTCGGTGAACCCCGGAAACACCGCCGCCATCAACGACATCGCCGCCGGCCGCGCCACCCCGAGCCTCTGCTTCCGCGACAAACGACGGTGAGCAACCACCGTGCTCTATCCCTCCTCCCTGCCCTCTCTGGCTAGCACACGAGCGCACATCGCCACCACCCAGCAACGCTAGCACACGAGCACGAGCATCACCGTTGATCGCCGCCGGCCCGCTGACGAACTCCGTCAGGTTGCGGATGGTTTCGTTCGTCAGAAATTCAGATAACACTTTGGAACCATATCCTCACTGCGCGTGGGTTACTGACAAACGAACGCGAACAGCCGCACTGGTTCAGGCTTTGCGCGCAGCGGGTGAGCTCGCGGGTTCGATCCCTGGCTCCCCTGGGATAAAATCCCATCTTTTTTCCACCAAGTGCTGACAGGGAGGGCCCCCTGTCAGCCACCCAGTAGCCACGCAAGCGCACCATGGCCAGTGGCCCACGGGCAGTGGCTGTGGTTAGGATAATACGCGGTAACAAAAGTATTCCTGCAGTTTCTGTTTTTAAAACCAGTCCTTAAAAATCACAGAATGGTCCCTCAAAGTAAATTGATAATAACTTTAGTTTTATAATTCCAAATTACAAAAATAAAATATGTGTGCTGGTATAAATTTAATTCTCTATCTTTTGGTATCATTTGTTTCCTGTTTTGAATTTTCAAAATGCAATTCAAATTTGAATTCAACTATTTCAATTGTAATTTGCTAAAATTCATAACTAATTCATTCTTAATCCAATAAATGCAAATAAAATATGTTTTCCATGCTATTTCAAATAACCTTTTCAAATATAAAATTTGTTTCATGGTTTGAATAATTTAAATTGCCTAAATAATTTAATCCTTGTTAAATTCATTTAAATTTGATAAAATCATATCTTGCTCAAAATAAAATATTTTTGAACATGCAAAATATGTTTTCAAACCATCAAAGTATAACCTTTTCAAATGTGAATTTGAATTTATGTTTTGAATAAATAAAATTCAAATAATATTCAAACTTGTTTCAAATTCAATTAAAACTTGTTTAATATTGTTTAAGTCATAATAAATTTATCTTAACTCCTTTTTCAAAATTTGAAACATGTAATACAACTAAAATTTGGTATTCTTTTCAAATATAAATTTTGTTAATTGTTTTGAACACTTTAACTTGATGAAAACAACAATGGCTTGTGTGGCATCTTTAAGTAACCAAAAAGTCCCAAACTTAATAAATAATTTCCAAACTTGTTAAATTTTTTTTCCACTTGCATCTTTTGTTGTTATTTTGTTGTTAACATCATGCATGCATCATGCTAACAACTTTCACATAATAATTAATTGTAAATCATTTGTTTCTACTTAATTCATGGACCCTTTTCCATATGCAACTCAAAATTGCATAGGGGTCCATTTAAATTGTGTTACCATGTCACTTAGATTATTTTGATGCATCTATTAAATTGACATGCATCATCCCATGATTGTGCACTATGCCATGATAATGATTGTTTATATTTCTGTCTTGTTTGTTTGCTTCTTCTCGAATAGACGACGACGTTGAGACAGATCTTTACAGCACCCCTTCTGAGGATCTAGCTCAGTACCGGCTGCTGAGTTTGCAGGCAAGTTATCACTCACATGAACCATTGTGTTCCTTTCAACCCTGGTTACCGATACTTTCCGTTGTCTATCTCTGCTAGCCCTAGTGGTAGTTGTTTCTGTTACGAACCTATCACATGAATCCCTGAACCCTGATATTGCCTCACCTCCACTCCTACAACCCTATTGTTTGAGCCAGTGTCTTACTAGCATGCTTAGGTTGTTTTGCTCGAGTCTGTTACCCGTTACTTTCAGTTACTGTATTTTTTTATTATGTTCTGGGGGGCTCGATGTTTAATCAATCAATCATGCTAATGTTATTACTTAATAATAATTTGATGATAAGGCACCGGCAGGAGGCCCTGTGTGGTTTTGAGGCCTGCTAGTGTCGACCCTAATAGGAAAAGGGTCTTGTCTACTGATCCATGATGAGCGCACTACCCGCATGTGGGAAGCGAGTATGGGCGCCCCCCTCAATTTGATTCGATTCGCATCTCGTCCAAATCATCTCATTTAGTTCGTGTTTTCCATTTGCCGCATGCATGTTTTTGCGAGCCCAGCGCAGGGTGGAACTTTTGTAGTCGGCATATAGGGGGACACGTTCTTAGAGTGCTATGAGGGTCCATTCTTCTGGGCTCGATTAGCCGTGCGCCCAAGGTGCTTTGGGCTTGATGCGAAGAAGAGTTGAGTTGTGTTGAGTGCCCCGCTTGGTGGGAGGCATCCCATCTGGCGGGTTATTCATACGTGTACGACCAAATTGGTGCCACCCTGCAGGGATAATCTTCTCGAGAAGCCGTGTTTTCCGCGGTTATGGTTAACTTGGTGAAAGTACTGGCTAACAAGTACTCAGGACAACTTAAACCTAATGACTCACAATCTCACCCCATGATTAACAACTTGACTAGTAATAGGATTATTGACACAATAACTTGATTCATCTTTAACCCAACTGTGTGAGTTATCCTTGGATTGCTTCTTTGGATAAGGGGCGAGATCCAGGATGGGTTTGTTTGAAGTTATCTTCCAGTTGGTTACCATATTCGATCTTACCTCCTTTCTGTTAGCCGGAAGTGGTAGAATCTCTGTAGTTGGTTAGTGCAGCCAGTTGCAGCATCTTTTATATCCCCTTTCTTCCGTTGAACCCAAGGCATCTGTGCTTGGTGTTGACGGGCTACACTTTGGTGAACTGTGAGTCTTGCTTGCCAGTACGTCTATGTACTGACCCCTTTGGGGCTGTGGTTTCCGCAGACTACGCTTACGAGGATCCAGGTGACGGCTACTACGTGGAGTTTGACGAGGCTGCTGACGAGTAGGTAGCGGACCCGGGCAGGATCCGAGACATCGTGGATGGGCTCCGTCTTTATTTCAGTTTCCGGCTTCTTAAGCCTATTTGGATTTGTCTGTACTCAGACCGTTTGAATGCTTCCGCTGAGATGTAAGGATGTTATGTTGGGACATGTGTCCTCTGGATGATTGTATTTGCTATCTCTGCTCTAGTGAGAGCTATTTGCAACTTATTTCAATATTTTGTGTCTTAGAGATATGTTGTGCTATCATTCTGTTACAATCCGTTGACGTACCATGTGTGTATGGTATGAAGTACGTCAATGGTAGTATCCTGATTTCTATGGGATAGTTTACGTCGACGCTGAACAGATAGGGGTTGGTTGTCACACCTACGTGTGTTGGCCTACTCGTAAGAGGACGCGGGTGCCGGTAAGCCCCGTAATCCAATCTACTACTGTTCAACGGAACGGCGAGTATCCTTTAGAAGTCCGGGTGCGACAGTTCTCATGAGCTAAAACATGGTCACAAAACAAGAATAATTTTTCGAAGGTTTTAAAGGTGGCACACGAGAAATTTACTTGGAGTGGCGGTTAAATACCACATATATAGGTAGGTATGGTGGACACATTTGGCAAACTTTTTTTTGGGAGTTGGATGCACGAGTAGAGCTCACACTCAGTACAGGTGAATGCTAGCAATAGACGGGGAGCGACAATCAAGAGAGCAACAACTGTCATAATCATGCTTGCGACAAAACAAAATTAACAGGGGCATAAAAATGATACAAATACTCTGAGGCAAAATAAATCATCGAGGCTTAATTGACTTTTTTTTCAGTCATAGCATGCTTGAACATGTGCCAAGTCGATTCAAGCGAAACAGTCAGAGGGAGATACCACAATGTCATACCCTTCTATGAATAAAACAATGCAAGCAAACATTCATACGGCATGCTATCTTATATTAATAAGTTGGAACTAACACGTGAGAGCACAAACTACTAAGCATCAATTAAATAACATACACCTTAAATGAATGGACTAAGCATGTTCACACGATGAGTATATGTACAAAAATAAAACAAATAGAGTTCATACCAGCCTCTCACCACAACTTGGAATGTCGTAAATCGTCTTTACTGCTCTTCACTTGTGGATTGAATAATATAGAATGATAATCAAGCTCCAATGGAGACACGGAAGTCCGGTGAACTCTGTAACAAACTTTAGAAAACCAAAGAAGAACAACAAATAATTTTGGGTATTCGAATTAAAACAAGAACAGAAAGAAGCAAGCAAACAAAGCAACACATTTTTGGATTTTTGAATACTAAACCGAAACGATAACAGAAAGCAAATAAAAGAAACTAAAGAAGCAAACAAAGAGAAACAACAGAAATATTTTTGGTCGTTTTGTGTTTTGGAAAACAAGAATAACACAATAAAACAAAGAGAAACGAAAGAAGCGAAAGAAAACGAAAACAAACGAAAGAAAGAAACGAATACATGGATATACAAAGAACCGACCGAACATGATATAAAGATGAGTGTGATGTCGGTATACCTCCCCTCAAGCTTAGGCTTTTGTCCTAAGTGGAGATTGA
Source organism: Alopecurus myosuroides (assembly GCA_028641055.1). Classification (NCBI taxonomy): domain Eukaryota; kingdom Viridiplantae; phylum Streptophyta; class Magnoliopsida; order Poales; family Poaceae; genus Alopecurus; species Alopecurus myosuroides. Next base: position 693,269,082 of record CM054057.1, read on the forward strand.
TGTCTACGCACGCTTCTATTCTTGTAGACAGTGTTGTGCCTCCAACTGCAGAGTTTGTAGAACAACAACAAGTTTCCCTTAAGTGGATTACCCAAGTATTATCGAACTCATGGAGGAACTAGGGACCTCTACCTCCCTGAGTTCGATAAACCTTGGGTAATCCACTTAAGGGAAACTTACTGTTGTTCTACAAACTTCTGAACTTGGACGCTCAACACTGTCTACAAGAATAGAAGCGTGCGTAGACATCAAGCTCTTTTCTGGCGCCGTTGCCGGGGAGGTAAGGTAAAAGGTACTCACATCCTCGAGTGTGAGTGCTCAGAGTTATTTCCTAGTTAGGCTTAATGGAAAACAACAAAAATATGAGAGACCTTTATAATATTTATATTGAGTTAGGACATGAAGTGTTTGAAGAGAAAATTAAAAAACCTATGGAACTTTATTTGCATGCTAATAGCAATGTTATTAGTATGAATTATTTGAGCACCATTATTGCTATTGCTATGGAAAATTCTAAGCTTGGGGAAGCTAGTTTATATGAAAATGATCTTTTTAGTTGCCCAAGCACGGAGGATAAAATTTGCTTTGATGATGAGCCTATGACTGTTACATTTAGTAGTGATCATGATTGGGAAAAGCACACTACTTTTGATATTGAAAATGATTATATAGAAAGCTCTAAACTTGTGGATGATGTGTTTGAAAATCCTATTGCTAATGATAATTATATGCTTGATACATCTCCTCCTAGTAAAAATGATGATATGTTTACAAATGAACACATTTTGGAGGATAACTATTCTATTGCTTATGATGATATTATTCTTCCTATATATGAGGATTACAGTGATGAATATGATATTTTAAGTCCACCTACTATTGAGGAGAAAATTTAATTTGATGATACTATGCCTCTATATTTAATGATTATGGTGATGAGAATAATAATGATAGCTATTTTTTTGAATTTTCTCCCACTACTATTAATAAGAATGACTATGCTTATGTGGAGAGTATTAATTCTTTTATGCATGTGGCTCATGATAAGAATGTTTCTTATGATAGTTATATTGGTAATTTTATTCATGATGCTACTGAAAGTTATTATGACAGAGGGAAACATGGTTATATGCATCTCAACAATATTAAGTTTCCCCTCTTTATGTTGAATTTTTTTAAGTTGCACTTATTTTGTCTTCCTATGCTAGTCACTTTGTGCTTCGTTGACTTGTTTTTCTACAAGATTCTTTTTCATAGGAAGTGGGTTAGACTTAATTGTGTTTTATATTTTCTTCTTGATGCTCTATTATTGTGTTTCAACTCTTATACTTATGTGAGCATCTTTTAAAAATGAATGTGCCTAGCTGAAAGGCGTTAAAGAAAAGCGCTTTCGGGAGACAACCCGTTTTATTTCTCCGTTCTCAACCCGTTTTCCGTCGTTTACTTTTGTTTTCTTTGCACCTGGGTGTTGTTTATTTCCTTAGAAACCCATGCTGTATCTTTTCTTTTGTATTTTTGTTGAGCCAAGTAAAGCCTCTAGTGGAAAGTTGAGGCTATATTTCGGATTTCTGCGCAGGAAACAGATTTCTGTTGTCCACTGTTTATTCCGTATAAAATCACAGAAAATTCAAAATGACCTGAGTATTTATGTGCGTAATCCTGGACTGTATAGGCAACTTTTCTTAGTTGACCACCTTTTTATTTGGGCAACAGACGATTTTCGAAAAAAATCATCTTTACCTACTGTCCTGTTTTGACAAATTTCTGCCAATAATTGCATTTGCATCTTAATCTCTTTCTTTTGGTGTTATTTTGAGAAAAAGAGTTTTAAAATAAGTTGTGAAAGTATCTAATGTGTTTATGAGTGTTAGTCTTGTGTTGAAACTGAACCATGTGAATTTATTATTTCGATTGCACTAACGTTGCTAATGAAGATCGTGAGAAGTTTGGTGTGAAGGAAGTTTTCAAGGGTCAAGAGAAGAGGATGATATGATGTGATCAACAAGAGTGAAGAGCCTAAGCTTGGGGATGCCCCGGTGGTACATACCAGAAAATTCAAAGAAGACTCAAGCGTCTAAGCTTGGGGATGCCAAAGGCATCCCCTTCTTCATCGACAAATTATCAGGTCAATTCTTGTGAAACTATATTTTTATTCAGTCACATCTTATGTACTTTACTTGGAGTGTATTTTATTTTTGTTTTCAGTTTGTTTGGTTTTATTTGCTGTAATAAATGGCTGGATCTTGTCATACTTGTGTGGGAGAGAGACAAGCTCTGTTTTCATTGCATAGAACACTCTAGTTTTCATTCTTATTGTTCTGTGAGTGTTCACTTTTTGCTAGTACTGCGTTTAGCCTTTGCTTTCATGCATCTCTTATTCAGAGCTGTTAGTTTTTGTAGTGTTTTGTGAGTACTCTCATGTTTTCTTGGTTTATCATGTAGAGTATTTTTGTTAAAACATATCTTGTATGGTGCTTGTTGGGAAAAGAAATTGCTGCTTGAAGTAGAATTTTTAATGGTGCAAGTAGAAGCTTGTATAGACTGTGGCTAGAACTTTTTCATATCATGCTAGATTTTATTTTAGTTTTAAAGACTTGTGGTTATTGAGTAGCATGATTAGCCTCAAATAGCTGAGAGTGTTTAATGAGCCATTGAAAGATTCATGAGTTGTTCTTGTCATAAGGAAGCATAAATTTATGGTATTCTCTTTCGAATGTTTTATTTGGTTGACTTGGCGCATGCTCACACCATGTTTATGACTATGAACCATTCACTAATATCCTCTATGATCATTTGGTTTTTGAACTTGTGATACCTCTTATGCTTTAATTAATGATGTTTATGTCGCTATGCATGATTATTGCTCTTATGCTCTCTTGATTTATCGCTCCCAGTCTTTTGCTAGCCTCCACCTGTACTGAGTATGAGCTCTACTCGTGCATCCAACTCCCTAAAACCAAAAAATTTCCCATTGTGTCCACCATACCTACCTACATGTGGTATTTAACTGCCACTCCAAGTAAATTGCTCATGTGTTACCTTTAAAACCTTCAAAATTACTCCTGTTTTGTGTTCTTGTTTTTGCTCATGAGGACGTCAATAGAGAATCTTTATCTCACTTCTTGATTGGATTTCACACCCTGGACTAGTGGCTTCATCCGCTTATCCAAATGATAGAAGAGCTGGCAGCGGGATGCCCAGCCCCAAATTAATACAAACAAATTCTCTTCACTATTTTTGCCCCTGATTTATCAGTCAAAGCATAATTGTGTAAACAAAAGAGAAAGAGGGATGACCTTCTAAACCAGTTGCGTCCTTCACCATGGGAGCCTCTCTTGTGAATCCAGTTGGCTTGTGACGTACTGTATTTTCTGTTTACTATTCGTTGACATTAGCATACATCTCCCAAAATATAGACACTCAGTGTCAAACTTTTAATACCTCTGTTTATTAAAATAAAATCTCTAGCACATGAGTGATCCCTGCTTCCCTCTGAGAAGGGCCTTTCTTTTACTTTTATGTTGAGTCTCCATCTTCTAACTTTATGCACAGTTGAGAGAGCATTTTTGCCATTCTGGGTTGTATGTGCATATGTCCCATAAACATCAATAATTACTTCATAATGTGATATTATTTGTTCTTAAATTATTTGCTCTAGTCTTCCTCATGAACTTTGAAGTTGTCCTGGCATTTATGTTTTGCCCCGCTTTTAAGGACTAGCGAAATATCACTTTGCCATGCTTTCTCTATACCTAAAACAAACGTCTACCTTTCTTTGCATTATTATTCATGATCCTTTATTTGAGATACTCTTTGTGATGCAAAGTGATTGCTATGCTTTATTATTAAAGTTCTATTATCATGTTTGTGTTTAAAAGTTCTATGATCCCAGCTTATATATGCTTTTACATTTTTATGATCAAGTTTATGTTAGTAGCATGTCACCTCAGAAATTATTGTTTTGTCGTTTACCTACTCGAGGACGAGTAGGAACTAAGCTTGGGGATGCTTGATACGTCTCCAACGTATCTATAATTTCTGATGTTCCATGTTGTTTTCATGTTGTTTCCCACATGTTTTCCTTACACTTTATGTCATTTTTATCGATTTTCCGGGACTAACCTATTAACAAGATGCCAAGTGCCAGTTGCCTGTTTTGTGTTGTTTTTAGTTTCAGAAAAGTTTTTCTCGAAATATTTCTGGAATTGGAAAGTTCGAAAACCAGAAGTCTTAGAAGTCCCGGAAGCATACAGAAGTCCTGAAGAGCCCCGGAGGAGGGCCACAGGGTGGCCACACCATAGGATGGCGGTGGTCCCCCTGGTCGTGCCACCTAGGGGTGTGGGCCCCCTGGCCACCTCCCGGCGTCGCCCTTTCGCCCATATATACTCCCCGAGGAGTAAACCCTAAAAGAATCGACCTTTTCCACAAAATACATCCGTAGCTCCACCGCCGATGCCGACAAGTTTCGGGGGACAGATCTCTGCACCCTGTCGGGACGGGGAAGTGCCCCCGGAAGCCATCTCCATCGACTCCACCACCATCTCCATCGCCGTTGTTGTCTCCTATGATGAGGAGGGAGTAGTTCTCCCCCGGGGCTGAGGGCTCTACCGGTAGCTATGTGGTTCATCTCTCTCTCCCATGGTGTGATCTTTATGTGATCATGAGCTTTGTATCTAGTTGAATTAGTAGATGTTTCTCCTCATGTATTATGCTACACAAGTGGTTTTGTTATGAGATCTCCGTAAACACTTTGAGCATGGCGTAAAGGTGATAGTGTGTGCACCGTGTGGTTTAGCATTATATTTATATTTTGTGTTGGATAACCCTAAGAAATTGTGGTGTTTGCGTGGAACCATCTGGGTCCCATGGTGATAGCATGGGGGTTACTTGGTTGGGAAAGTGCTTACTCTGAGGAGTGTTGTTAAAGCCCTACGCATGGATTGGTGTTGTTATTCGACCAGAGAGTGGTTAAGACTAGCATAGTGAGAGAAGTTATCTAGTTATTCATTTATGTGATCATTGTTGAGAGTGTCCTCTAGTGAAAGTAGGAGTCCTAGGCCTTATTTCCAAGCATTGAAACACCATTTTCCGCCTGTTCTGCTACATGTTTGCTTGCTGCCATTTTTATTTCAGATTTTATTATCACTTATTATCATCCATATTACTTGCATTTTACTCTTTCTTCGCCGAAATAGTGCACATATACAACCTAAACTTGTATTAGGTGCGTTGGGGACACAAGGACTTCTTGTATCTTGATTGCAGGGTTGCTTGAGAGGGATATCTTTGACCTCTACCTCCCTGAGTTCGATAAACCTTGTGTAATCCACTTAAGGGAAATTTGCTGCTGTTCTACAAACCTCTGCACTTGGAGGCCCAACACTGTCTACAAAAATAGAAGCGTTCGTAGACATCAAGTAACATCTACTAATTTAACTAGATTACAAAGCTCACGATCACATAACAATCACATCATGGGAGAGAGAGATGAAACACATAGGTACCAGTAGAGCCCTTGGCCCCGGGGGAGAACTACTCCCTCCTCATCATGGGAGACAACAACGGCGATGGAGATGGCAGTGGAGTCAATGGAGATGGATCCGGGGGCACTTCCCCATCCGATAGGGTGCCGGAACAGAGATTTCTGTCCCCCCGAAACTTGTCGGCGGAGGCGGCGGAACTACGGGTGTTTTTGGTGGAAAAGGCCGATTTATCTAGGGTTTATGCATCGGGGGGTATATATGGGCGAAAGGGCGATGCGGGGGGGTGGCCAGGGGCCCACACCACCTGGTGGCGTGGCCAGGGGGACCCGCGCCACCCTATGGTGTGGCCACCCTATGACCCCCCTCCGGGTCTTCTTTGGACTTCCAGGACCCTCCGGGACTTCTAAGACTTCCGGCTTTTGAATCGTCCAATTTCGAGAATATTTCGAGAACAACTTTTTTGAAACTAAAAACAACAGAAAACATGAACTGGCTCTGTGGCATCTTGTTAATAGGTTAGTCTCGGGACATCGATAAAATGACATAAAGTGTAAGGAAACCATGTAGCATAAGGCATGAAAATAACATGGAACATCAGAAATTAAGGATACCTTTAGGACGTATTAGAGATCATCCCCAAGGGGACCATGAGGTTGCGCCCCAGTAGTATGCTGAGGAGGAACCCTCCTCCTAATATGTGCTCGAGGATGTGTCGGTGTACTGCATGTTCTGGTCCTTGGGAGGTGCGTATCGCCTCTCCTGCTGCCTGTAAAACTCCATCATGCTCAGATGCTAGTCTATCTCCTCCTTGGAGCGCGACCATGGCGACATGTCAACTTTGAACAAAACAGGCTGCGACAAAATAACTTTCCGCTCATCTCCATCCATAAATAAAACTCTATATACTAAGCGATCAACAGTAGAGTTAGCAGTTACAAAATGATGAGCCTTTATGGCAACAACGTTGAGTTTATAGGGAGCAATCAATTCATCATCAGGAGAAATAGAATAATCTAGAGCATTTGCTATACATGTAGCAATAAAGCCCCCAAAAATGGGCCCCGTAGCAGCAAGGAGGCGTGCAACAAGTGCACCAAGGTTATACTTCTTGCTGCGGTTAAGCGCAGCATCAATGAAAGCAAGGTGGTAACTAGAAATGTTGCTAGTTTTCTCCCTACCAAGGATAATAGTAGCAAGATAGTAAGTAAAATATCTAAGGGCAGGAAGTTGGATGTTCCTTATCTTCCCACGCTGGGGTGAGCGACCATCATCATTGGTGATTTCTCGGTAGAGCGCCACGAGATCTACGGGTTTATCCTGAATCCTGCATGCTGTCTCGAAAGCGTTGATACCTACAATGGTACAAAAAGTCTCCAAGGGCAAAGAAAAAGAACTACTATATAACTTGGAGGCAATAGAGGGACCAAATTGTGTGTTCTGAAATTTAAAACTCTCAACAAATGTTTTTGTGAGAGCGGCATACTGAAGGCTTTCATCCTCCATGTAGCTGGTTAAACCAACTCTTTCAATAAGCATCAAAAATTCATCTAACAGACCTTCACTTCTTAGAAATGTAACACAAGGAAAGCTAGAGGGATTAGCGATACCATCACCTCCCGCATCGTCGATACTAGGTGAGGTCTTCATTATATGATGGCCTCACTAAAGTGGATGAGAGTGAGGGCCTTGTTCTCCTAGGAGCATCACTCCTAAATATCTCTCCAAAATTATGGCTATCCATCTCTGAAATTTTTGAACAGTCATCACAAAAATTAATTCCAGGCAACTATAAGGTGGAAACTACCAAAGGGACTTATAGGAGAGCTAAACATACATCCAAACTATATTATTTATACTCAAATCAAACATGCAAACTCACATAAGTTGTCACCTACAGTACCAAAATACTCAAGAAATACTCTACGAAACAAAATTCTACTTGGATAACCGCAGGAGTCACATAACGGAGAGCAAATGCACCGAATTTCAGCACAAATGATGGGCTGAGCAAAGAGATCGAAAAATCTCGAGGAAGAACAGCAAGAACTCGGGTTCCAGGAAATGTTTTGAGTTTGGGAGGTGAGAGAAGGAACTTTGGCAGGGGAGAAAGTTAGTGGGGGGCCAGGGGCCCCACACCATGTGCTGGCGCCACCAGGGGTAGGCCGCGCCACCCCATGGTGTGCCTGACTGGTGGGTCCCCCTGGGACCTCCCAGGTGGCTCTCTGCCTCATTTTTGACGTAAAAAATTATTATAAATTTTATGGAATTTTTCGAGAAACTTTATTTTTGAGTTATTTCCATAATTTAATAATTAATAAAAACCAAAAGTGAAAAGGTGGAAAAAAAACAAAACCAGAACTACAGAGGTTCTATGACACTCCAATGGAAAAATATTCAAAGAAAACAAAGGTGGAACTGGTGAAAACAAAAGTATGGTTGGTGAAAACATGCATAACCACAGTAATCAGGGTGAAAACATGAATATGGATGATGGAAAACATGATTGTACTAAAGTAATAAGGTGATAACATAATTAAACATGGTGAAAACATAATGGGGAAGGTGAAAACATAGTGAAAACATTGCCCTCTTCATTAAAAATCATTTTGTTAACAATTTTCATATGAAGCAAAACTTTGCTAATCACTAAATAATTATGTTACCTCAACCTTGATAGACATAGTACCAATCATAATAATTTCATATTCATTTGGTGGTACTGGAATGGGACAATAAAATTCTCCAATCTTGATGGTCTCAATATTTTCAATTGAGTCTAAACCATATCTTCTATCAATCTTCTTGCGAAAATAAACAGTATGCTTTTTATCATTAACATTAAAAGTTACTTTTCCTTGATTGCAATCAAGAAAAGCCCCTGCAGTGTTAAGAAAAGTTCTCCCAAGAATAATAGACCTATTATCATCTTCAGGCATTTCCAACACAACAAAGTTAGTTAATATCAAACAATTAGTAGCAACTTGAACATGAACATTCTCACATATATCAGCCATTTGCAAAGATATATTAGTGTGTATCAATTTTTTCTAGAGAGAGTCTCTTATAAAGAGAGAAAGGCATAACACTAACTCCAGGTCCCATGTCACATAAAGCAGTTCTAGTATAATTATTTTTTAATAGAACAAGGGATAGTAGGAATACTAGGATCTCCAAGCTTCTTTGGAACCTTGCCATTGAAAGAGTAATTAGCAAGCATAGTGGAAATTTCCTCATTAGGATTTTTCCTTTTGTTAGAGACGATATCTTTCATATATTTAGAATAAGGAGGCATTTTAATAGCATCATTCAAAGGGATTTGCAAAAACAAAGGTTTCATCCACTCACAAAACTTGTTATAATGTTCTTCTTCCTTTGATATGTGTTTCTTATTAGGAAAAGGCATTGCTTTTTGTACCCAAGGCTCTCTTTCATTACCATGTTTATTAGCAATGAAATCCTCCTTAGTATACTTTGCAGTTTTAGTTTGCTTTTCAGGTTCAGCTATAGGTTCTTCTTTATTAGAAGCATCACTTATATCATTACCACTTTCAGTTTCAGCATCAGAAATATATATACTATTAGGATCTTTAGCAGGTTCAGGAGATTATACAACATTTTTATGTCTCTTCTTCTTTTTCTTAGAAGGATAACTATTGTTTTTAGGTTGCTGAGAATCTTGTTCAATTCTTTTAGGATGTCCTTTAGGATACAAGGCGTCCTGAGTAGAAACACCACTTCTAGTAATTATTTCACAAACATATTTATCTCTAGAAGCATTAGCTAGAATGTCTTTTTGCACATTAGTAAGTTGATCAATTTGAGTTTGAACCATTTGAAAATGTTTAACAAGCATTTTAACATCATTAGAGGTTCTCTCAATAATACCATGAAAATTATCAATAGCTCTAGAGTTTTCCATAAGATGATTTTGCACTCTCATATTAAAGTTGTCTTGCTTAACAACATAATTATCAAATTAATCTAAGCATTGATCATGTGGTTCAGAATAGGGAATATCTCTATTATCAAAGTATTGGAGAGAGTGTACCTCAACAGTTGATGGATGAGGAACAGGCATACATAATTCTTCTATGGGATGTAAATTCTTCACATCTTCAGATTTAATATCCCTCTCCTTAAGAGATTTCCTGGCTTCCTTCATCACTTCATCATTTAATTCAATCATCCCTCTCTTCTTGGGTGTTGGTATTGGTGTTGGCTCTGGTGTAGGTGTAGGCTCAGGTATATTCCAATCATCATTATTTTTGGCTATTTTAGCCATTAATTCCTCAGCTTCTTCTCGAGTTCTCTTCCTGAAAATACAACCAGCACAACTATCCAGGTATGTCCTAGATTCAACAGTTAGTCCATTATAAAATATATCTAGGAGCTCATTTTTAGGTAATGGATATCCAGGGCTAGCTCTTATTAAAGAACAAAAAATTGTCCAAGATTCAGGCAATTTTCTCCTTCAATTTTCTCAAAGTAAAAGATGTCCTGCATAGCAGCATGTTGGGAACTAGCAGGAAAATATTTTTGAAAGAAAGCATTAACCAAATCCATAGGATCAGTAATAGACCCAGGTGATAGATTGTTAAACCAAAATTTAGCTTCATCTTTCAATGAGAAAGGGAAGATCTTGGTCACAAAATAAGTACGCAGTTTAGTATCATCAGAAAACAAACTACTCAAAGATGAAATCTCATTCATGTGTTCTATAGAACTTTTACTTTCAGTTCCACAAAAAGGCTCCTTTTCAACAATAGATATATAAGATAAATCTAAAGAGAAATCATAATCCTTGTCTCTAATGTGTATGGGAGATGTGGCAAACTTAGCATCAAGAGAAGATTTATATTTCACATCATGTCTTGCAAGAAGACTCTTGAGAGCACTTGCACCAGTAGTAGCACGAGCTTCTTCAATAAAATCATCATTAAGTTCAATATAGTTTTCATCAAGATCATCAATAAACTCAGGTGAATTAACAGGTGTACCAATATTTTCAACAGAAAATTCAGCATTTTTTAATTTGTTTGGATTTAGAAATAGTAGCATCTAGGAAATGACCTCGAGAACCAGTATCATCAAGCACAGTAGAAGAATCATCAAAAGTATCAGAATCATTTTTAGACTCAGCAGAAGTAACAGTATGCGTAGCATGTGGTGGAGTAAGAAGCTTACTCATAACAGACGGTGAATCAAGAGCAACAGAGGTGTTCAAAGTTGTACCTCTTCTTGTAGTGGATGGTAATATAGGAACTTTTCCATCACGAGTCTTGCCCATGATGAATGGCTTGCAGCAAACAATATCATGATCAAATGAGCAAATAAATAAAGCTATGCTCCCCGGCAACGGTGCCAGAAAATAGTCTTGATGACCCACAAGTATAGGGGATCGCAACAGTCTTCGAGGGAAGTAAAACCCAAATTTATTGGTTCGACACAAGGGGAGCCAAACAATATTTATATGCCTTAACAACTGAGTTGTCAATTCAACTGCACCTGAAAGTAGAATTTCTCGCAACAATTTATCAGTGGTAACAGTTTTATAGAAGTAGTAGAAATAAAATAACAGTAGTAGTAAAATAGTAACAACAGTAGCAATCTCGGAAAACAGCATGATGGGAAGTACCGTAGGCATAGACGGAATGGATGGACGCGTGTTGCATGGATAATATAGTTCATGTAATAATCTAACATGTGAATTGCAGATAATAATAATAAAGCATCCAACTTCTAGGCAAACCATAGGCATGTGTTCCAATATAGTCATACGTGCTCGCAATGAGAATCTTGCACAACATCTTTTGTCCTACCAGCCCGTGGTAGCGGGGCCTCTAGGGAAACTACTGGTAATTAAGGTTCTCCTTTTAACAAAGCACCGGAGCAAAGTAACACTCCGTGAACACATGTGATCCTCACATCACAACCATCCCCTCCAGTTGTCCCAATTTCTGTCACTTTGGGGCGTTTCGTACAATGAATATGAGATAAATAAATGTTCAGATCTGATCATGATCATAGTGACAAGCATTAAGCATAACAAGTTGCAACAACGGTAGAAAACACTAACAATGGATACTAGGCACTATGTCCTAACAATCTGGCATTATTACATGATCAATCTCATCCAATCCCTTCCATCCCTCTCATCCTACACTGGTGTTTACTCACATATGGAAGGGGGAATCATAGATGGTTGATGGAGAACAGGTGGCGGTGTCGATGGCGGTGATCTCCTTGATTCCCCGTCCGGGCAGGGCGCCAGAACAGGAACTTCTGATCCCCGAATCGAGTTTCGAGGTGGCGGCGGCGCTCTGTTGTGTTTCTGTGGAATATGACAAACCCCCCTCGGTTTTTAGGTTACGGGGCATATGTAGTTGAAAGGGGAGTCCGAGGGGGGAGGAAGTGGCCCACACCTCCTGGCGGCGCAGCCAAGTTGGGGGGCACCAGGGGGTGGTGTGACCCCCTCCTGGCCCCTCTCCTGGCCCCCTTCTGGCTCCCGAGGTCTGATACGTCTCCAAAGTATCTATAATTTCTGATGCTCCATGATGATATTATGCCAATTGCTACATGTTTTCTCCCTTCTTTATGTCATTTTTACACGTTTTCCGGGACTAACCTATTAACAAGATGCCAAGTGCTAGTTCCCTGTTTTCTGCTGTTTTTGGTTTCAGAAAATTTGTTCTGGAAATATTCTCGGAATTGGACCCCACAAAGCCCGAAGTGCCTATTTTGCCCGGAAGCATACAGAAGACCGAAGAGGAGACGAAGAGGGGCATCAGGGAGCCCACACCATGAGGTGGCGCCCCCCTTGGCCGCGCCAGGGGGTGGTGTGGGGCCCCAGAGCTCCACCGCCTCTGCCCTTTAACCTATTTATTCCCCCCGGATGGAAAACCCTAAACACGTGATCAAACATCCCTGGTCCATTTTCCTATACTGTTAAAACAAAACACCAAAATATCTTGCTTTCTTTACTTACTGCAAGCATACATTATTTTCCACACTATACGCCTAATCTTTGTTTTCAGCAAGACCGGTGAGATTGACAACCTCACTGTACCGTTGGGGCAAAGTATTTTGGTTGTGTTGTGTGCAGGTTCCACGTTGTTGCTGACACCGGTGAGCCATCACCACCATCAGTGGCAAACTTCTGAAGGTCCTCTTTCTCCTACTGGATTGATAACCTTGGTTCTTAACTAAGGGTAATTTCCTACCGATGTGCTCATTACACCCTCCTCTTGGGGTATCCCAACACACAACATCAAGGAAATTTCTAGCGTCATTGCCGAGGAGGAAGAAGTCTTCTCGCAAGGGGAGTCTCTCACTCTCAACCTCTTTATTTTGCTTATTGTCCTGTTTTGCTTCTCTTTATCAAAAACACAAAAAAATAGTTTACTTTATAGCTGTTATTTATTTGCTTGCTTTTATTTTGCTAAAATGAGTATTCCTGAAGTAGAGGTTCGTTATTTTAGGCAACAAGGGGGAGAAAGTTTAAAAGATGCTTGGTATAGAATAAATGATGCTCATAATAGGTGCACAAAAAAATATTCTACCTTGATACTCCTGAGAAATTTTTATGTTGGTATTTCTGGCTGGTATAGGCATGTGTTATATAATCTTACATGTGGAAATTTTCTAGGAACTCCTGCCTTGGAAGCATGCAATTTGATTGAAAGTTTAGTAGGAGAACCCCCCGTTACAACTGTTAAAACTGATACCACTTTGGAGGATGTTATTAATAAACTAAACTCTTTGGAAATGAAATTACCAATTTTCCTTGATAATGCTAGCAAAGTTAATGAATCAATAAGTACTATTGATAAGAATCACTTCTCTAGAAGCTAGCAACACTCATGATGATCAAAATTTTAGGATTGGTAAACTAGAGGAGGCTATGGGAACCTTAAGCTCAAATTTTTCGTCTCTTAAATTAAAAAAGGAGAAAGCATTCGTCGGGAAGGAGCAAAGATTCATGTATGTTCCCAAGATAACTAAACCTAAATCTCAGTATGTGCTGAAAATTGCTAAGAAAAATAATGAAACTAAGAGTGACCTTCATGTTGAATCTTCGGAAACACCTAGAGTGCCTAATGCTGAAAATATTGGAAGTTATTGATGTTGATGTTTATTCACTTGAAAATACTTGAGTTGCCCTTTTATGCCCAGCTGAAAGGCGTTAAAGAAAAGCGCTACCGGGAGACAACCCGTTTTATTTTGCTGTTTTCAACCCGTTTTCTTTTGTTTTCTTTGGTGTGCTTTGCACCTGGGTATTGTCTATTTTCTTAGTGACCCCGCTGTATATTTTCTTTTGAGTTTTTGTTGAGCCAAGTAAAGCCTCTAGTGGAAAGTTGAAGCTATATTTCGGATTTCTGCGTAGGAAACAGATTTCTGTTGTCCACTGTTTATTCCGTATAAAATCACAGAAAATTCAAAATTTCCTGAGTTTTTTTGTGCGTAATCCTGATCTGTATACACAACTTCTCTTAGTTGACCACTTTTTGATTTGAGCAACATAAGATTTTCAGTAAAAATCATCTTTACCCGCTGTCCTGTTTTGACAGATTTCTGCCAATAATTGCATTTGCTTCTTAATCGCTTTCTTTTGGTGTTCTTTTGAGAAAAAGAGTTCTAAAATAATTTGTGACATTAGCTAATGTGTTTTCGAGTGTTAGAAATGTGTTGAAACTGAACCATGTGAATTTATTATTTTGATTTCACTAACGTTGCTAATGAAGATTGTGAGAAGTTTGGTGTGAAGTAAGTTTTCAAGGGTCAAGAGAAGAGGTTGATATGATGTGATCAAGAAGAGTGAAAAGCATAATCTTGGGGATGCCCCAGTGGTACATACCAAAAAATTCCAAGAAGACTCAAGCGTTTAAGCTTGGGGATGCCCAAGGCATCCCCTTCTTCATCGACAAATTATCAGGTCACTTCTAGTGAAACTATATTTTTAGTCGGTCACATCTTATGTGCTTTACTTGGAGCGTCTTTTGTTTTTGTTTTTGTTTTTTTTTTTGTTTTTTCTTTCAGTTTGTTTTGACTTTTTCAATAAACTTGGTTGGACCCCCAAGATTCTTTTATTGGAGAGTGACACGCTCCGCTTTTTCATGAGAATACTTTGTATTCTTAATCTCTGTCTGGCTGCTGCATTTATTTAGCTCCGGTTTTGCATGCATATCTTATTAGAGCTGTTAGTTTTAGTAGTATTATGTGAGTACTCTCATGTTTGCTTGCTGTAGCATTTAGAGATTTTTTTGTTAAAACATATTATCTATGGTGCTTGTTTGGAGAAAGAAACTGTTGTTTAAAGTAGAATTTATACTGGTGCGAGTAAAAGCTTGTATAGACTGTTGCTAGAATTTTTCATACCATGCTAAATGTTATTTTAGTCCTAAAGCCTTGTGATGTTGAGTAGCATGAATAGCCTCAAATATCTAAGAGTGTTTAATATGTCATTGAAAGATTCATGAGTTGTTCTTGTCATAAGGAAGCATAAATTTTTGGTTTTCTCTTTCGAATGTTTTATTTGGTTGACTTGGCGCATGCTCACACCATGTTTATGAATACGAACCAGTCACGAATAGACTCCATAACCACTTAGTTTTTTAACTATGATACTACTTATGCTTTAATTAATGATGCTTATGTCGCTATGCATGATTATGGCTCTTATGCTCTCTTGATTTGTCGCTCCCAGTCTTTTGCTAGCCTCCAACTGTACTAACTATGAGCTCTACTCGTTCATCCTACTCCCTTAAACCAAAGTATTTCCCATTGTGTCCACCATACCTACCTACATGTGGTATTTAACTGCCACTCCAAGTAAATTGCTCATGTGTTACCTTTAAAACCTTCAAAATTACTCCTGCTTTATGTTTCTAATTTTTGCTCGTGAGGTCGTAAATAGAGAATCTTTATCTCACTTGTTGATTGGATTTGACACGTACTAGTGGCTTCATCCGCTTATCCAAATGATAGAGAGAGCTGGCGGGGTTCCCAGCCTTAATTAATACACAAAATCTCTTCACTATTTGCCCCTGATTTATCAGTCAAAGCATAATTGTGTAAACAAAAGAGAAAGAGGGATGACCTTCTACCCAGATGCGTCCTGCACATGGGAGCCTGTCTTGTGAATCCAGTTGTCTTGTGACATACTATATTTTCTGTTTACCATTCGTTGACTTTAACATACATCTCCCAAAATATAGACACTCCACGGTATGTGATGTAGGCAGGATTCAGTTAGCCATTTTAGCTTTGTGAAAGATGGCTGGGAGGAGTGTCAAACTTTTAATACCTTTGTTTAATAAAATAAAATCTCTAGCACATGAGATCCATGATTCCCTCCGCGAAGGGCCTTTCTTTTACTTTTATGTTGAGCCTCCATCTTCTAACTTTATGCACGGTTGAGAGAGCATTTTTGCCATTCTTAGTTCTACATGCATTGTCCCATGAACATCAATAATTACTTCATGATGTGATATCATTTGTTCTTAAATTATTTTCCCTAGTCTTCCTCATGAACTTTGAAGGTGTCCTGGCATTTATGTTTTGCCCCATTCTTAAGGACTAGCGAAATATCACTTTGCAATGCTTTCTCTATACCTAAAACAGACGTTTATCTTTCTTTGCATTGTTTCTCATGATCCTTTATTTGAGATACTCTTCATGATGAAAAGTTATCGTTTTGCTTTATTATTAAAGTTCTATTTATCATGTTTGTGTTTGAAGTTCTATGATCTCAGATTGCATATGCCTTTACATTTTTATGATCAAGATTATGTTGGTAGCATGTCACCTCAGAAATTATTGTTTTATCGTTTACCTACTCGAGGACGAGTAGGAACTAAGCTTGGGGATGCTTGATACGTCTCCAACGTATCTATAATTTCTGATGCTCCATGATGATATTATGCCAATTGCTACATGTTTTCTCCCTTCTTTATGTAATTTTTACACATTTTCCGGGACTAACCTATTTTCTGTTGTTTTTTGTTTCAGAAAAGTTGTTCTGGAAATATTCTCTGAATTGGACCCCACAAAGCCCGAAGTGCCTATTTTCCCCGGAAGCATCCAGAAGACCGAAGAGGAGACGAAGAGGGGCATCAGGGAGCCCAGACCATGAGGTGGCGCCCCCCCTTGGCCGCGCCAGGGGGTGGTGTGGGGCCCCAGAGCTCCACCGCCTCTGCCCTTTAACCTATTTATTCCCCCCGGATGGAAAACCCTAAACACGTGATCAAACATCCCTGGTCCATTTTCCTATACTGTTAAAACAAAACACCACAATTTCCTGCTTTCTTTACTTACTGCAAGCATACATTATTTTCCACACTATACGTCTAATCTTTGTTTTTAGCAAGACCGATGAGATTGACAACCTCACTGTACCGTTGGGGCAAAGTATTTTGGTTGTGTTGTGTGCAGGTTCCACGTTGTTGCTGACACCGGTGAGCCATCACCACCGTCAGTGGCAAACTTCTGAAGGTCCTCTTTCTCCTACTGGATTGATAACCTTGGTTCTTAACTAAGGGTAATTTCCTACCGATGTGCTCATTACACCCTCCTCTTGGGGTATCCCAACACACAACATCAAGGAAATTTCTAGCGTCGTTGCCGAGGAGGAAGAAGTCTTCTCGCAAGGGGAGTCTCTCACTCTCAACCTCTTTATTTTGCTTATTGTCCTGTTTTGCTTCTCTTTATCAAAAACACAAAAAATTAGTTTACTTTATAGCTGTTATTTATTTGCTTGCTTTTATTTTGCTAAAATGAGTATTCCTGAAGTAGAGGTTCGTTATTTTAGGCAACAAGGGGGAGAAAGTTTAAAAGATGCTTGGTATAGAATAAATGATGCTCATAATAGGTGCACAAAAAAATATTCTACCCTGATACTCCTGAGAAATTTTTATGTTGGTATTTCTGGCTGGTATAGGCATGTGTTATATAATCTTACATGTGGACATTTTCTAGGAACTCCTGCCTTGGAAGCATGCAATTTGATTGAAAGTTTAGTAGGAGACCCCCCCCCCCCCCGTTACAACTGTTAAAACTAAGACCACTTTGGAGGATGTTATTAATAAACTAAACTCTTTGGAAATGAAATTACCAATTTTCCTTGATAATGCTAGCAAAGTTAATGAATCAATAAGTACTATTGATAAGAATCACTTCTCTAGAAGCTAGCAACACTCATGATGATCAAAATTTTAGGATTGGTAAACTAGAGGAGGCTATGGGAACCTTAAGCTCAAATTTTTCGTCTCTTAAATTAAAAAAGGAGAAAGCATTTGTGGGGAAGGAGCAAAGATTCATGTATGTTCCCAAGATAACTAAACCTAAATCTCAGTATGTGCTGAAAATTGCTAAGAAAATTAATGAAACTAAGAGTGACCTTCATGTTGAATCTTCGGAAACACCTAGAGTGCCTAATGCTGAAAATATTGGAAGTTATTGATGTTGATGTTTATTCACTTGAAAATACTTGAGTTGCCCTTTTATGCCCAGCTGAAAGGCGTTAAAGAAAAGCGCTACCGGGAGACAACCCGTTTTATTTTGCTGTTTTAAACCCGTTTTCTTTTGTTTTCTTTGGTGTGCTTTGCACCTGGGTATTGTCTATTTTCTTAGTGACCCCGCTGTATATTTTCTTTTGAGTTTTTGTTGAGCCAAGTAAAGCCTCTAGTGGAAAGATGAAGCTATATTTCGGATTTCTGCGTAGGAAACAGATTTATGTTGTCCACTGTTTATTCCGTATAAAATCACAGAAAATTCAAAATTTCCTGAGTTTTTTTGTGCGTAATACTGATCTGTATACACAACTTTTCTTAGTCGACCACTTTTTGATTTGAGCAACATAAGATTTTCGGAAAAATCATCTTTACCCGATGTCCTGTTTTGACAGATTTCTGCCAATAATTGCATTTGCTTCTTAATCGCTTTCTTTTGGTGTTCTTTTGAGAAAAAGAGTTCTAAAAGAATTTGTGAAATTAGCTAATGTGTTTTCGAGTGTTAGAAATGTGTTGAAACTGAACCATGTGAATTTATTATTTTGATTTCACTAACGTTGCTAATGAAGATTGTGAGAAGTTTGGTGTGAAGTAAGTTTTCAAGGGTCAAGAGAAGAAGTTGATATGATGTGATCAAGAAGAGTGAAAAGCCTAAGCTTGCGGATGCCCCAGTGGTACATACCAAAAAAATTCCAAGAAGACTCAAGCGTCTCAGCTTGGGGATGCCCAAGGCATCCCCTTCTTCATCGACAAATTATCAGGTCACTAATAGTGAAACTATATTTTTAGTCGGTCACATCTTATGTGCTTTACTTGGAGCGTCTTTTATTTTTGTTTTCGTATTTTTTTGTTTTTTCTTTCAGTTTGTTTTGACTTTTTCAATAAACTTGGTTGGACCCCCAGCATTCTTTTATTGGAGAGTGACACGCTCCGCTTTTTCATGAGAATACTTTGTATTCTTAATCTCTGTCTGGCTGCTGCATTTATTTAGCTCTGGTTTTGCATGCATATCTTATTAGAGCTGTTAGTTTTAGTAGTATTATGTGAGTACTCTCATGTTTGCTTGATGTAGCATTTAGAGATTTTTTTGTTAAAACATATTATCTATGGTGCTTGTTTGGAGAAAGAAACTGTTGTTTAAAGTAGAATTTATACTGGTGCGAGTAAAGGCTTGTATAGACTGTTGCTAGAATTTTTCATACCATGCTAAATGTTATTTTAGTCCTAAAGCCTTGTGATGTTGAGTAGCATGAATAGCCTCAAATATCTAAGAGTGTTTAATATGTCATTGAAAGATTCATGAGTTGTTCTTGTCATAAGGAAGCATAATATTTTGGTTTTCTCTTTCGAATGTTTTATTTGGTTGACTTGGCGCATGCTCTCACCATGTTTATGAATACGAACCAGTCACGAATAGACTCCATAACCAGTTAGTTTTTGAACTATGATACTGCTTATGCTTTAATTAATGCTGCTTATGTCGCTATGCATGATTATGGCTCTTATGCTCTCTTGATTTTTCGCTCCCAGTCTTTTGCTAGCCTCCAACTGTACTAACTATGAGCTCTACTCGTTCATCCTACTCCCTTAAACCAAAGTTTTTCCCATTGTGTCCACCATACCTACCTACATGTGGTATTTAACTGCCACTCCAAGTAAATTGCTCATGTGTTACCTTTAAAACCTTCAAAATTACTCCTGCTTTATGTTTCTAATTTTTGCTCGTGAGGTCGTAAATAGAGAATCTTTATCTCACTTGTTGATTGGATTTGACACCCTGGACTAGTGGCTTCATCCGCTTATCCAAATGATAGAAGAGCTGGCGGCGGGGTTCCCAGCCCTAAATTAATACACACAAAATCTCTTCACTATTTTTGCCCCTGATTTATCAGTCAAAGCATAATTGTGTAAACAAAAGAGAAAGAGGGATGACCTTCTACCCAGATGTGTCCTGCACATGGGAGCCTGTCTTGTGAATCCAGTTGTCTTGTGACGTACTGTATTTTCTGTTTACCATTCGTTGACTTTAACATACATCTCCCAAAATATAGACACTCCTCCACGGTATGTGACTGTTGGCAGGCACCCGAGGATTCAGTTAGCCATGGTTTGTGAAAGATGGCTGGGAGGAGTGTCAAACTTTTAATACCTTTGTTTAATAAAATAAAATCTCTAGCACATGAGATCCCTGCTTCCCTCCGCGAAGGGCCTTTCTTTTACTTTTATGTTGAGCCTCCATCTTCTAACTTTATGCACAGTTGAGAGAGCATTTTTGCCATTCTTAGTTCTACATGCATTGTCCCATGAACATCAATAATTACTTCATGATGTGATATCATTTGTTCTTAAATTATTTTCCCTAGTCTTCCTCATGAACTTTGAAGGTGTCCTGGCATTTATGTTTTGCCCCATTCTTAAGGACTAGCGAAATATCACTTTGCAATGCTTTCTCTATACCTGAAACAGACGATTATCTTTCTTTGCATTGTTTCTCATGATCCTTTATTTGAGATACTCTTCATGATGAAAAGTTATCGCTTTGCTTTATTATTAAAGTTCTATTTATCATGTTTGTGTTTGAAGTTCTATGATCTCAGATTGCATATGCCTTTACATTTTTATGATCAAGATTATGTTGGTAGCATGTCACCTCAGAAATTATTGTTTTATCGTTTACCTACTCGAGGACGAGTAGGAACTAAGCTTGGGTATGCTTGATACGTCTCCAACGTATCTATAATTTCTGATGCTCCATGATGATATTATGCCAATTGCTACATGTTTTCTCCCTTCTTTATGTCATTTTTACACATTTTCCGGGACTAACCTATTTTCTGTTGTTTTTGGTTTCAGAAAAGTTGTTCTGGAAATATTCTCTGAATTGGACCCCACAAAGCCCGAAGTGCCTATTTTCCCCGGAAGCATCAAAAAGACCGAAGAGGAGACGAAGAGGGGCATCAGGGGGCCCACACCATGGGGTGGCGCGCCCCCCTTGGCCGCGCCGGGGGTGGTGTGGGGCCCCCAGAGCTCCACCGCCTCTACCCTTTCGCCTATTTATTCCCCCCGGATGGAATACCCTAAACACCTGATCAAATATCCCCGAAAAGTTCCGCAGCCGCCATCACTGTCAACCCTAGATCGGGGGGGGGTTCTGAACTGTCTCCGGCACCATGTCGGAGAGGAAATCATCACCGGAGGCCTCTCCATCACCATGCCTGCCTCCAGAGTGATGCGTGAGTAGTTCATCCTTGGACTACAGGTCCATAGCAGTATATAGATGGTTGTCTTCTCCTCATATGCCTCTATGTTTAGATCTCGTGAGCTGTCTAATATAACCGAGATTGATCTTATGTAACTCTATGTGTTGTGTTTGCTGGGATCTGATGAATACTGAACTTATGCCAAGTTGATTATAGTCTTTATTGCATATGTTATTTGTGATCTTGCATGCTTTCCGTTGTTAGTGGTTGCTCTAGCCAAGTAGTTGCTAGTGACTCCAAGAGGGAGTATTTATGCTTGATAGTGGGTTCATGCCTCCTCTTTGCCTTGCTCGAGTGACAGAAACGTGAAGGGGGAGGATGTGCTATTTCCATTAGGGAGAAAACAGCGGTGAGAGTGCCCCCGTGCATAATCATTGCTTACATTACACACTTTGTTTAAGGCAGTTATCTGTTTCTTGCAACTTAATACCTAAGGGGTTCAGATGATAACCTAAGGGTGGATTATTAGTCATAGATGCAGTGGATTACGGTCTATGTATATTGTTGTAATGCCCGCACTAAATATCATAATAGTCATCATGTCATGAATGTGCACTACGGTGCAACCTTTATTTGTCAATTGACTAGCTTTAATTTGTTCACCCAACATGCTATCTTTTATGGAGAGAGACCACGAACCCCGGTCCATTTTCCTACACTGTTAAATAAACCACCACAATTTCCTGCTTTCTTTACTTACTGCAAAAATACCTTATTTTCCACACTATACGTCTAATCTTTGTTTTCAGCAAGACCGGTGAGATTGACAACCTCACTGTACCGTTGGGACAAAGTATTTTGGTTGTGTTGTGTGCAGGTTCCATGTTGTTGCTGACACCGGTGAGCCATCACCACCGTCAGTGGCATCAACCTTCAGAAGGTCCTTTTTCTCCTACTGGATTGATAACCTTGGTTCTTAACTAAGGGGAATTTCCTACCGCTGTGCTCATCACACCCTCCTCTTGGGGTATCCCAACACACAACATCAGGGTCTTCTGGTGTTTTAGGACCAATGGGATCTTTTCTGGGAAATTTCCCGAAAGTTGGTTTTTCTGCACAAAAACGAGACACCAAGGTAATTCTGCTGAAAACAGCGTTAGTCCGTGTTAGTGGTATCCAAAACTCAAAAGTTTAGAAGAAACCAATAAGAAAAGTGTTCGAAAAAGGAGATACATTTTGGACGTATCAGCATGCGCCAAGTCAACCAAATAAAACAATCGAAGGAGAACACCACAAATTTATGCTTCAATATGACAAGAAGAACTCATGATTCTTTCAAAGGCACATTAAACACTCTCAGCTATTTGAGAAAAATCATGCTACAAAATAACTTCTAGGATTTAAAATTAAAAATAACATCTAGCATGACATGAAAAAGTTTAGCCACAATCTATACAAGCTTCTAATTGCACCGTTATAAGCACGAAAACTGTACTACTGCTTTCCAACACCAAGCATTTCATACTAAACAAGAACTCTCCAAGAGATACAGAAATGAAACAAGAGAGTACTAACACAATTCTACTAAAACTAACAGCTCTTTATAAGATATGCAAGAAAAACATGAGCTAAACATGAATTTTGCAGCAACTAGAAGAAAAACTAAGAATGCGAGCATAACAAGTATTCAAATGAAAAAGCGGAGAGTGTCTCTCTCCCACAGAAAGAATGATAGGTTCCAACAATATTATTGCAGCAAGGAAAACAAAATAAAACAAAATAAAAACAATTAGACGCTCTAAGTAAATTTCATATGATGTGACCGAATAAAAATATAGTTTCACTAGAAGTGACCTAATAAATTGTTGATGAAGAAGGGGATGCCTTGGGCATCCCCAAGCTTAGATGCTTGAGTATTCTTAGAATTTGCTGGGTTGAACCACGGGGGCATCGCCAAGCTTTGACCTTGCACTCTTCTTGATCACATTATATCACCCTCTTCTGTTGACCCTTGAAAACTTCCTTCACACCACACTCAAAGAGTAATTCGCATTAGAGGATTAGTGAACCAATCCAAAATTCATGGGTTATGCATTAGAACAAGTGCTATTGATACTTTTAAACATTATCTACAACCACTAATTTTTTCTGAAGCAAAGAAATCCACTTGACATCATAAAAGAGCAAATGCAAGAAAAATGGCAGAATCTGCCAAAACTAGAACAGTCTGTAAAGACGAATTTTTTCAGGGCACTTATGTTGCTCATATAAAAAAACATAAAGAACAAAAAAGTTTTGGAATTAGATGAGGAATAAACAGAAAAAAAATAGGCCATTTGGATCTTTTTGGAATATATACAATTTTTACGGTGAACAGCAGAAATATGTTTCCCGCGCAGAAATCCAAAACCAACTCCAACTCTCGCTAGAAACTTTACTTGGCAGAACTAAAACATGAAAATAAAGATACAAAGGAGTTTCTACAGAAGTATACAACCCCTTGACTCAAAGAAAACAGAGAAAAACAAAGCAAAAAAATAAAACCATGGGTTATCTCCCAAGAAGTGCTTTTCTTTAAAGCCATTTAGCTAGGCATGATAATTTGAGAAGATGCTCACATGAGAAATATGAAATGAAGCAAAAGAGAGCATCAAGAAGCAATTGTAAAACAAATTTAAGTCTAAACCACTTCCCATGAAAAAGAATCTTGTATTAAACAAGTCATGAAAGCACAAAGTGGCTAGCATAGGAAGACAAAATAAGTGCAACTTCAGAAATTTCAACATGAAGAGAGGAAACTTGATATTGTTGAGATGCATAATACTATGTTTCCCACTCTCATAATAACTTTCAGTAGCATCATGAATGAAATTAACAATATAAATTTCATAAGAAACATTCTTATCATGAGCCACATGCATAAAAGAAAAATTAATACTCTCCGCATAAGCATAGTCATTCTTATTAATAACAGTCGGAGCAAATTCAACAAAATAGCTATCATTATCATTCTCATCACCATAATCATCAAATATAGGAGGCATATTGTAATCATAATTAATTTTCTCCTCAATAGTAGGTGGACTGAAAATGAGATGTTCATCATTGTAATCATCACAAAGAACTTCAACATGATAGACAAGTTGTATATTAGGGAGATGGTTTAGGTAATCCCTCCACAACTATGACAAATTTCATAAGGATAATTGTAATTATAGCCTATGTTATAGTATTCTTC
Source organism: Alopecurus myosuroides (assembly GCA_028641055.1). NCBI lineage: Eukaryota > Viridiplantae > Streptophyta > Magnoliopsida > Poales > Poaceae > Alopecurus > Alopecurus myosuroides. The sequence continues at coordinate 693,293,509 of CM054057.1, forward strand.
ATAATTATCAAATACCGGGGGCATAATATCATCATTAGCAATAGAATAGTTATCTTCCAAAGTGTGTTCATTTGTAAACATATCATCATTTTTACTAGAAGGAGATGTATAAAGCATATAATCATCAGTAGCAAAAGGATTTTCAAACACATCATCCACAAGCTCAGAGCTTTCTATATCATCATTGCAAGGAACATGGATGGTACTAATAGTACTGCAATTATCATCATTTTCAGATTTGGTACCAAAGAGATTTTCAATATCAAAAGTAGTGTGTTTCTCCCAATCATGATCATTTTCATAAATAACATGCATAGGAAAATCATCGAGTTCAGACTCATCAAAAAATAAAATAGGAGCAACGTGCTTAGGGGGAGATATCGTTACCTCTCTCCTTTTACTCCTCCTCTTCTTCTTCTTTCTCTCTATAGGAGGGAGAGGCTTGAAAGGAAGCTTCTCCACATACCCTGGTTTATTGTCAGAACCAATAGAAAAAACCTTGGAGGATTCCTCCTCTTCATTAATAAGATGAAAACAAATATTCGCCCTGTCATATTTTTTGGTAAAGTCTCTTCTTTTATAATATTTTGTATGTAGATATTTGCGTGGCAATAATTAACACAATAAAGATGACAACCATGTAGGACACTATTCATATCAAGAGCATTCATATCTACCAAAGAAGTTTTTCTTGATAACTCTTCACACCCTAAAAATAATGTAAGTTCATCATGCTGATTAGAAGTGATCATGTCATCACAATACAAACTTGCAGTACTCATAGGATTCGAATGGTCATTATTACAGCCTGAGCATTGTAAATTGAAATGACCCACTTTACAACAAAGTTCACAAATAAAATGATAGAGGGCACAAACTTTTTTACCAAGATCATCTAAAACCCTGTCCCGCTTTCTAGTTTTTTTATTCCTATGATGGTGTAACATCCCAAATTTTGCTAACAAAGGGTTGTTTTGTTGTGCTCAAGTCATTCATGCATGAAACAAAATTGGAACCAATTTAAATTTTAAATTTAAATGGAAATTGGGAAATTCCACAAATACTACTTAAAATGTTTCCAAAATTTTGAACTGAAAAATATTTCAATTTCACCAAAACAAAACATTGTGAGGTTGGAAATTTTATAAGGCTTCCAAATATAATTTTTGCAAAAAACATTGTTCGCAAAAAGGCCCTCAAAACAATGTTTTATGTTCTGTTTTACAATAGAAAAGGACCTACTTGCAAATCTTAAAACTCCAGGTTTTTTTTGCAGAAGTTCCATTTTATCGTCTTCCTCGTGACAGAAGGACGGAAGCTCGCAGCCGACTCCGTTGCCACGTCCTGCTGCCGCCGTTTCCGTGAGGAGAAGGCCACATGGGAGAGCGCCGTGCCCCCTCCTCTCACTTGCTCCCTCTGTGTTCCTCCCTCTCTCTGTAAACTAGATGATACCCCGCGCGTTGCAGCGGGACACTATGGGAACAAAAGTATAGAACTGAATTGTTTATGTTCATAAGAATCATGGATGGAACTGAAATGCTTTTATTCATAGAAGCATGGATTTACAAACTCTTAATATGACATCGATGGTATATATGTAAATGTGCCTTGACGGAACAATGGGTATGTTAATCCACTACAATGCACTTCCCACTCGCATATAAGAAACTTGAAATACCCGGTTATAGCCAATTGATGTTTATAACCATTGTAGAAATAATGATGGCAACAACATTCATTTTTATTTTAAGTCAGTAGCTTCAACGGCTCTTTGGTCTTGACCTGCGAATTGGATTGTTGTAACTATTTCAACATAATAGCTGGACCCATAGCAGAAAGACTTCCCGCATTGTAATTAGAAAATGATTGATAACCCACTTGAAACACAAAATGAATCTGAAATAATAGATGTACACATGATTTCCTGTATAAACTATAGTATAAGCATAATGTTGCAATATTTTAATATATATACTTTCCGTATTTATAGCCTATTACCGTCATCATAAAACATATAGTAAACACCAAATTAAGCATGACAAAACAAAATCATTCAAAGGATAAAATGTAAAGAACAGCATGGGTTTACCTATATTCCATTGTCGGATATTGTAGCCCATCACAATATATGTAAGTTATGTATTCATGTCTGGGATGAATATGGTCTATTTTTGTATGAAACAACCAAATTGTATATACACCAATATTATGCAAACATGGTCATATAATTCACAGTTGGTGCAGCATAGCCGAGTTAATTCGTACGTACTCGGTTAGTACAGATGTACCAAAAATTTTGTAGCATAGAAATTTTGATTGTCATTACAAATTACCACTGTTCAGTTCAACCAGGGATATTTCTTACCCTTAAGATGCACCCAAACATAATATACTTGCCAACAAATTCCTTGATTTAGTGTGTATGTCAATCATAGAAACAACAGAAATCAAAAAGAAATCATATCAAATGATTGTTACCATGGAGGTTAATAGACCGATAAGATTAACTGATGGAATCAGTGCCTCCAGGGCATTCAGAAATTCAGAGAAATAACCATGCAGAAATAAGAAAAGTACATCTTGATATCTAAACAGGATAATTTCCCTTCCTCTATGGATATATAGCAATTGAATGAGTGCCTGCAAAATTTGTCCAGGGATGCTGAAATAGATACGACAACCATGCATGTGAATTCCTCATAACAGTTATCAGTACACGTAAGTGGTAGAAACCAATATGAAATAGCACCAGATTGTTTCAAAAATAGACTTTAACCAGGAGAATTATGACTCTAGGAGAATGTAGATGGTCGGCCAGAGACCTGTAGGACAGATAGGCATCTGAACCCGTGAATGATCAGCCATAGGAGAGAGCAAAAAATTCAGATCCGGTGGTACCTTTGAGAGGGGCAGGGAAGACATGAGGCATTTGTATATAGAAGAGACGTGAAAGAGGTCCTGTGGACTTGCTAGTCCGCCGCAGTTTATGGTAGTGCTATGTACTTCTTAATTCTGCATGTAGCATAAATGAATTGTGCCATTAAACCCAAGAATATATCAACATCATGTATACATCTGAATTCAGAGATCGAATTGTGGCTTACGAAGTCATGCCGTAACAAATCAATAGGGAAACTCAGTACATGATGACAGGTTGGGGGAACTTCCGAACTGACCTGATTTGGCGAGCCACCTACAGCGGCAATGGCTCTAAATTATTTCCAGCCACCATGCGCGTAGAACCCAGCGATTAGCGTGGATGACAAAAGCTAGAAAATTCGTTCCGTCGAGCAAAAAACTGCTAAATAATAGGAAGGCGACCGCTCACCGACAGGGAATCAGATCGGATCATTGGGCGCGTGCGACTGCGATTCGCAATCTGGCTGAAGAAAATTTGTGGAGAAATATGGAGGCAGCCAGGCAGGGATGGGGATTGGGGAAGATGGTGGATGCAAGCCTCCATGTATATTGCGGATGGGAAGAAATCAGAGCGAACTCGTCAATGCCTCACCAGTTTTTGTTTCTGGCGACATAGTGGGGAGAGGAAGAGAGAGAGGCATCACATCATTGATGGTGAAGGAGAGCAGGCGTCAATGGTTGTAGACGGTGGTATTGTTGGTTCAGTGTCTGGTACATGAAGACAATTGACAAACAGTGCTGGGCTCGAGGAGTGTGCTCGAGGTGGGCTGGAATAATGAGATGGGCTGCTTCAGTTGGTGTTCTCTTGCAATTTTTTTGTGATTTGGTGAGGACCAACAACGGCACAACGCCAAACTGGTACGGGACAACAGAAAACAATGGAATGGGATAGCTGAAGTGGCACATGTGGTGAGGTGTGTGGCTGCATGCTTAGAGAAATAGGTTAGTGGGTTGCCTCTATTTAGTTATATAGGATCCCACGAACAGGAGAAACCCTAGCTTCGGGCCGCCGCGGTCCATCGCCGTTTCCGGCTACCTCGAGCTTCCCCGCGCCCCGTTGAGCCCTCCGGGAGATGCTCCGTCTGCTCCTCTTCGTCCTCAAGAACGCACGCACGCGGAGGATCCCTTCTTCCCCGCGGCCGGAGAAGCTCCACCGCCATCAATTCGCCGCCATCGGGCTCCCTCCGGCTTCCCCGATGGTTCCATCGTGCTCAGGGTGAGCCACTGGTCCTCCGGGACCCCTTCCCCTCGCCCCTAACCCTCTGCTCCTCCGTTTGCGTCGTGAACCGCCACCATCCGCCGCAGTTCATGCACGGCGTCGTCGCTCTGGCGACCATACCGGGGCGGCGCCACCACAAGGAGGTAGCCCGCGCCTCCCGCGTCCGAACGAGCCTAACCGCGCTCCCCCACGTGCACCCAGTCGCCGCCGGCGACCACGGTTGTGGCTCTCTGGCCAGCCGCTGGCGTCACAGTGACGTCAGCGTGACGTCACAGCGGGTAACACCCGTGAGGTTTAAATTTTTTAAATGAAATGTTTTAAGAAAAAGATTTACACTGACACATGGGCCCCAGTGTGTAATAATACCAGAAAATGAATAACTGTAAAATTAATATCTTTTATTCTGTTAATCAGAAAAATAAAATAAAAATATGGTTTTGTTCAGAAAATTATTTCCAACCCAAATATGTCACTTTCATACATGTTTGAAAAAGTTGAAAATTGAACATTATTCGAATTTAATTAATTCATTTAAAATAGAGAAAATAAGTTTTTATTCAATAAAATTAGAAAATTACAAGTTATATACCAAATTGATCAAAATGAAAAATGCAATCCATTTATGATGTTTTCAAAGCCATTTGAGCAATTAAAATTGTACTCACTTTCAGAATTGCCCGAAGTGCCCCTCTTGGGTCTATTTCGGGCTAGTTCCTATTAAATTGCATAACTGACATACGAACCCTAGCAACCGAACGAATATGTTTAGTGATTTATTTTAGTGCATTAACTTTCTCATGCATACATAGTGTGCATTGCATAGATGCCATGTGTTGATTGTTCTTCTTCTTTTCGATGTTGTTTTCCCCTCGGTAGAATGCGACTCCAAAGTGAAGGTCAACAACTCCTTTCACGAATACTTGATCCTAACCGACAAGTCAATCGCTTATTCCAGAAGATCTTTATATGGTTTTCTTAACTAAGGCAAACATAACCTCCTATCTACTCATATACGTTTTCCAACAACATTTGATTCTCGTACTTTGCATTCGATTCCAAAGTATTTGACGCTAGTAGATATAGTTCACATATATACTACATTGCCTCAATATCCTGATCCACTGCTCCTAGTCGCCATATATTTGCTTGTGCGCATCGCCAGAGCCTCATATCTGCTTCGCTTAGCTTTACATGTTTGTTTACCTCTGCTCTATCCGGTTGATGAATCAGAGGTGCGATAACCTAGTATAATATGATGACGTGGTGAGATGAGCATTGTGTGGTTAACCTAACTAAGGCTTGGATGGGAGTCCACTTGGAAAGTGGTTGTTTGCCCTATACTTGCTAACCCTAGGATTAAGGTTTCGGGTGGAAGTCAAGACTGAGAGAGCAACCACACGCGGGGCCTAACAGACCGCGCTCGACTAACTAACTTGTTTGGTTCTATCCGTGAGTCACGTACTTTGGGAGTTCCATCTGCGTGTGAGTCAAAAACCTTTTGGAGGTGTTTAGGGAATGACCGGGAAAAGTGATGTACATACACAGGTCTTGATCCCGCCTCACAGAACATGTGCCGTCAGGAGGTGGCCAAATCCCTGTTGACGGGGTGACCCTGTTTGGGTTGACTCATGGATAGGGCTCGACAAGGTAAATGTCGTGGCCAAACCACCCTCTGTTGCACTCCCAAGGAGCGTACATGTGGCACTAAGAGTCGGTTGGTACGTCTAGGTAAAGTGTACCCCCTGCAGGGATAAATCTTTTCGAAAACCCGTGTTCACGGTTAAGGACGACTTGGTGAATGTAGAGGCCATAGATAACTTGAACCCGACGTAAAAGATGTTGACAATGATTGAAGGGTGCCTCCTCGGAGATGTCGAAAGGGGTGATCCTTGTAGCATGTGAGATGCTGGGAAAGACTATTGGTGGAATGAAAAGACGATGATTACAGTAGTTGAGTAGATTTCTCATCTGTTTTGAAAACACTCCTTGAGACGTGCTATTCTTCGTCAATTTGGAAAACAAACTTTGCTTTACCCAAATCAACCTTCATAAAACCCTTTTCCGAGTCAACAGATATATAATAGGTTAACTAAGTCTTGTTGAGTATATCCCGTACTCAGGATTTCTTAATTTTGGTTGAGGTGAAGTTTCCACTCTAGTGGTGGTGTTTCCGACATGGACATTGACGAGTAGTTTGGGGTTCCCAGGTAGCAGCCTAGAATCTATGGGTTGGGATGTCGCCTTATGTTGCGGCCTCTTAGGCCTTTTTGGTTCTTGTTGATTAGCAACATAACTTGCCTTCCGTTGTCTGATGTAATGTTGGGTCATGTGAACTCTGTTTGTACAACTACTCTAGTAATACATGTTTAATATAGCTTCCATGTATAGAGTGCTGCTTTGATCGGTTGTTGGTTTCGAGCTCATTGTTATACAGTTTTGGCTATGCCTGCATAGTTTTAGCAGTCGAGGGGTTGTGGAGCCGATGATCCATTTTCGAGTACGCCTGCCGATGTGATTCAACCTGGGGCTTGGTAACCCTAGTAACCTTCTATTGTTGTTGCACTTTTTGGACACATAGCATCTATGTATAGCTTTGGTCCCGTTCCTTCAGTTTCATACGATTCGCGGACGCTTTGATATGCATAGTTGGTTATGACTTGCATGGACACAAGGAGTAGTAGCACCATGGTGATCGGGCATATGTGCCGATGAATTCGGTCTTCCTGCCGTTGTTTGTTGCGGCCGAGGCTGGTATCCCTGAAGCCCTTGTGGGTCCACGACTAGGAGCGCATAACAGTATGTATACCTTTGGGTCCGGGGTCGTGACAAGTCATGGTATTAGAGCATGACTGCCTGTAGGAAAACCTTACTGCTTGGTCGATGTCGAGTCTAGTGTTTGTGAAAACTACTTTGAAACTTCAAATGGGCTGTGAAAGATCTTTTTAGGATTCTTTTTACTCCTCATCTGGTGTCACTCTAACTCTGGGTCATCTTACCTGTTTTGATTTGAAAAGGTTCTGGTCATTCAAAACCTAGGTGCCTTTTTGGCAATGACGTCTTTTACCCAAGTTGACCTAGTGTTGAGTTTCTAGAGTCGTGTGCGTTCCATATTCCGTTCTCTCTTGTTTAAACTGGGAGATTTCCTTTCCATCCTAATCTCTCAGAGCTGTGTGGATTCCATGTTCTCGCGTTCTAAAGTCCCAAATCCTGAACCTCGAGATCTGTTTCCATCCCGAATGTATCCTTTATCTTCCACTCCAATTCTTATGGAGTTATGTTTGTGTTTTGAAAGATTCTTCGTGATTACTATTCGTAGTGTCCTTCAAGGCACTAAGATAGTAGTTACTCCTTTCTTTGGGTTTTAACCCTCGGACTTGAACCGAAGGTCCCGGACTGTGCTGAATTGTTGTGGGTTGAATCATGTTGTTTTATAACCATGTGGTGCTCACTCCATCAGTACAGGATGCTGACCTTTAACCCAAGTTCCTTTTTCTTGGCCTTGAGGAAAATCTTCTACCTCAGGATGGCTAGTTATTAATTTCAACTCCAGTAGCCATAGGCTTTTGTTTGGAACCAAAAGGGATCACAACAAGAGTGGTTATCATGAATTCCAAATCTTCGTTCTTGATTCAGCTATACTTCTCCTCTTGGCATGGGTTCTATAAATGAGTATTACCCTGTGCAATCAACGTGATTCTAAGATCTCCCCTAAGCATGATTCTAACCTTCAGTTGCTCTCAATTGTTCATCCATTGTTTTGGACATCAAGTTGCATATGTGTGTTGGATATTCCCATGCATTCGCTCTTGTTTTCCGTCATAACATTTCACCTTGGGATGTAAGGAGAAACAAACTCTAGTACCTTGTTCATCTCTAAAACCAGGTCAAAGTTTTGTAATCCATAGAATAACAAGTTTCATTAGCTTCTGTTCTGTTCCACCTTCGAGTATCACACTCTTTTGCATCAAGAGGTTGTGTTGAGTTTCATGGCCTTATTGATGAAGTGGTGCTCTTAAACATCTTCACTCCACCTTCCTCCAAGCTTGAATGCTCGATAATGTTGGGTGTGCATTGATGTGTGTATCAGTTATTCCTAGCAATTCATATTGTTTTGAAAAATCTAAGAAACATCTGTATCCTTCTTAGCACTATTGGTCACCCGGTCTCTACTTAAAGTTGACTATGCTACCAAATCCGTTCATTCTGGTGCACATATTTGGTCAGAGAGTTAGGTTATACCAAAGCTCTTAAGATCATATTGGTTGCTTCCAAAAGCAAGATTCCTTCCAAACTCCGAGACATATCGGTAGGTTGTGATATTCAGGTTGTCTTTCTAGAAGTATTACCAGGCTTGTCACCTGACCGTGATGTCTAAATAAGGGTAGTTTGAACTACTCCTTTATCCAAGAAATTTTAATGGATACCCTGGACTAGTAGGTTGAGCTTAAACAATAACTTGGAGAGTTGAAAGACGAGAGCTTTTCCTAACTTGTTCCTTCGCAATAGGATGTCTAGTTCTCATCCTGTTGAAGCATGAAAATATCCCCCTCGTGGACATGCTATCATTCTACCCTTGATTTGATTTGGGCTATCGTCACACCAAGATCAGATCCAAGGACTATCTTGATGGTGTTTCCACTCATGGTATTTTAACCGAGTACACCTTCGTGTTCTTTAGTCTAACCAATATTTTGCCTTGTTCATGTGTTATATGAATACCTCTTCTTGGAGTGTTTTGATAAGTGTGTTGTTGAGCTCATCGATGAAATTTCTAGCCGTCCAAGTTGCAAGAGGTTCATGTTGAACAATTGGCACTAATGTTGGAAATTTTTTAAAACCATCTTTAGGTCATTACGAAGTTGTGTTCTGGATGTTTGACGTGGCTTACTCTATTCCATGTGATTATGGTGAAAGTTGTCGCCATGGATCCGAGTAAATTTTTCTTGTTCTTCGGGAATAATCCCGAGTCGGTCAAGCATGTGTGGACCATTCTTGAGATGGTAGGTTGTTGCCTCAATTTCCTCCATAAGTTTCCATCCACACCCAACAATTGACTGATCGTTCGTGAAAGGGAAGAAGTCCAAGAACTTACTTACCTTTGTAATCATCTTGTCAACAAGGACTCTGATGTGCTCCTTCACAAGTAAACCATGTAGGTGCAACCATCACGTAAGTTTCTAATACATGAGTTCTGCAATCATGCTCATCTTTTCGAGCTTGACATCATAGTCCATGTCTTGAGAATCTAGTAAATATATCTCGTTGATAACCGGTGCAACCTCTGTAATCAAACATGCTGAATCTGAATCATTCTCCCACTAACCAGAGCTAAATCTCAAGAAGCAACGATGGTTGGTTCTTCCTCAAGGGTAACTTGGAAGTTGATCTTTCAAATACCTCACTATTGATTCTCTAGACCTCTCTTCTAGTGGAAACAAGTTCATCATGAGAATATATCGTGGTGTTTTGTAACCGCCATTGATTAGTTCCCTTTTTCAAGTTGTTTGCACTTCAAATTCTGTTCATCTCACACATTGTGTGAAATTGTCAGTCACTTCAGCCATGGGATTTTAACCATGTGGTAAACGTATTGCTACGTTCGATCCATAATAGTAAAGAGATTCATTATTCCCTTCTGGTGTTTCAAACCCCGTTGGTTACCCAACCTTATGGTGTGACCAAGAATTCCTCCTTAACTAAGGTGTTCCAACATCCTTTGGTTACTCATCTTCCACTGTGAAGTAACATCCCAATCCTTGACAAGGATTTCGAGAACTGCATCCACTCCGAAGAGAGAAACTTCCTCAGTTTGCAAACTTTCTCTGACACATGATTTCCATGTCTTCCCGTGTTTACCTCATCTACGGATATTATGTTTTGGTATCCAAGACCATTCTCTCCATTTTGGTATTCTATTTGAAGAAACCTCTATGTCACAAGTTGTTCAACCTTTCTTTTCTAGAAGGATTTAAAGTCTTGTGCAAAGCTCATTCTAAATCCTTTCAAGACCAATCGTCCGCAAATTTGAAACCTTCTTCTACTTCCTCCGTTACCTTGATGTATTTCATGGTTGCTAACTCATGAGTTGTTTGTGAAACTGTTTTCCTGAGTTGGCCATGAGATACTCAATCTTCGTGAAGATCAATTCCTAAGAGTTTTCCCTCCACCTAAGGTGTAGCCGCTGGATATCTTCGCAAGTGTTACGGATCAACTCCTTCACGAAGAGAATCGTAAGGTTCGAGAAGATCGTTCAAAACTGGTGTTCCCTCTTTCTTCTCCTCCAGGAATCTCGGGACGAGATTCTTGTAAGGGGGGTAGATTTGTAACAACCCAAATTTTGCTAACAAAGGGTTGTTGTGTTGTGCTCATGTCATTCATGCATGAAACAAAATTGGAACCAATTTAAATTTTGAATTTAAATGGAAATTGGGAAATTCCCCAAATACTACTTAAAATGGTTTCCAAAATTTTGAACTAAAAAATATTTCAATTTCACCAAAACAAAACATGGTGAGGTTGGAAATTTTATAAGGTTTCCAAATATCATTTTTGCAAATTTTTCTGTTTGCAAAAAGGCCTTCAAAACAATATTTTTAGTTCTGTTTTACAATAGAAAAGGACCTACTTGAAAATCTTAAAAATCTAGGGGTTTTTCGCAAAAGTTCCGTCTTATTGTCTTCCTTGTGACAGAAGGACGGAAGCTCGCTGCCGACGCCTATGCCACGTTCTGCTGCCGCCGTTTCCGCGAGGATAACGCCACACGGGAGAGCGTCGTGCACCCTCCTCTCACTTGCTCCCTCCGTGTTCCTCCCTCTCTCTGTAAATCCCATGAACATGCGAAACCCTAGCTTTGGGCCGCCGCCGTTTCCGGCTACCTCGAGCTTCCCCGCGCCCCGTTGAGCCCTCCGGGAGATGCTCCGTCCGCTCCTCTTCGTCCTCAAGAACGCACGCACACAGAGGAGATCGCATCTGCCGGGATCGATCCCTTCTTCCCCGCGGCCGGTAAAGCTCCACCGTCGTCGATTCTCCGCCATCGGGCTCCCTACGGCTTCCCCGGTGGTCCCATCGTGCTCAGGGTGAGCCACTGGAGGACCCCTTCCCCTCGCCCCTAACCATCTGCTCCTCCGTTTGCACCGTGAACCGCCGCCGTCCACCGAAGTTCATGCACGGCGCCGTTGCTCCGGCGACCATACCGGGGCGACGCCACCACAGGGAGGTAGCCCGCGTCGCCCTCGTCCGAACGAGCCTAATCGCGCTCCCCGTGTGCACCCAGTCGCCGCCGGCGACCGCGACCGTGGCTCTCCGGCCAGCCGCTGGCGTCACAGTGACGTCAGCGTGACGTCACAGTGGGTCCCACCCATTAGGTTTAAATTGTTTTAATAAAAATATTTACATAGACATGTGGGCCCCACTGTGTAATAATTCCAGAAAATGAATAAAACTAGTAAAATTAATATCTTTTATTCTGTTAGTCAGAAAAATAAAATAAAAATATAGTTTTGTTCAGAAAATTATTTCCAACCCAAATATGTCAATTTCATACATGTTTGACAAAGTTGAAAATTGAACATTATTTGAATTTAATTAATTAATTTAAATTAGAGAAAATAAGTTTTTATTCAATAAAATTAGAAAATTATAAGTTATATACCAAATTGCTCAAAATAACAAATGCAATCCATTTATGATGTTTTCAAAGCCATTTGAGCAATTAAATTTGTACTCACTTTCAGAATTGCCCAAAGTGCCCCTCCTGGGTCTATTTCGGGCTAGTTTCTGTTAAATTGCATAACTGACATACGAACCCTGGCAACCGAACGAACATGTTTAGGGCTTTATTTTAGTGCATTAACTTGCTCATGAATACATAGTGCGCATTGCATCGATGCCATGTGTTGATTGTTGTTCTTCTTTTCGGTGTTGTTTTCCCCTCGGTAGAATGCGACTCCAAAGTGAAGGCCAGCAACTCCTTTGACGAATACCTGATCCTAACCGACAAGTCAAGCACTTATTCCATAAGATATTTATCTGGTTTTCTTAACCAAGGCAAGCATAACCTCCTATATGCTCATATACGTTTTCCAACAACATTTGATTCTCGTACTTTGCATTCGATTCCAATGTATTTGATGCTAGTAGATATAGTTCACCTATATACTCCATTGCCTCAATATCCTGATCCACTGCTCCTAGCCGCCATAGATTTTCTTGTACGCATCACCAGAGCCTCATATATGCTCCACTTAGCTTTACATGTTTTTTACCTCTGCTCCATCCGGTTGATGAATCAGAGTTGCGATAACCTAGTATGATATGATGACGTGGTGAGATGAGCATTGTGTGGTTAACCTGACTAAGGCTTGGATGGGAGGCCACTTGGGAAGTGGTTGTTTGTCCTATACTTGCCAATCCTAGGATTAAGGTTTCGGGCGAAAGCCAAGACTGAGCGTGCAACCACACGCGGGGCCTAACAGACCACGCTCGACTAACTAACTTGTTTGGTTCTATCCGTGAGTCACGTAGTTTGGGAGTTCCATCTGTGTGTGAGTCAAAAACCTTTTGGAGGTGTTTAGGGATGACCGGGAAAAGTGATGGACATACACGGATCTCGATCCAGCCTCACAGAACAGGTGCCGTCAGGAGGTGGCCAACTCCCTGTTGAGGGGGTGGCCCTGTTTGGGTTGACTCATGGATAGAGCTCGACAAGGTAAAGGTCATGGCCAAACCACCCTCTGTCGTGCTCCCAGGGAGCGTACATGTGGCGCTAAGAGTCGGTTGGTACGTGTGGGTCAAGTGTACCCCCTGCAGGGATTAATCTTTTCAAAAAGCCGTGTCCACGGTTAAGGACGACTTGGTGAATGTAGAGGCCATAGATAACTTGAACCCGACGTAAAAGATGTTGACAATGATTGAAGGGAACCTCCTCGGAGATGCCGAGAGGGGTGATCCTTGTAGCATGTGAGATGCCGAGAAAGACTATTGGTGGAATGAAAAGATGATGATTACAGTAGTTGAGTAGTTTTCCCACATGTTTTGAAAACACTCCTAGAGATGTGCTATTCTTCTTCAACTTCGAAAACAAACTTTACTTTTACGCAAATCAACATTCATTTCCGAATCAGCAGATATAAAATAGGTTAACTAAGTCTTGTTGAGTACCTCCCGTACTCATGTTTGCTTAATTTTGGTTCGGGTGAAGTTTCCACTCCAGTGGTGGTGTTTCCGATGTGGACATCGACGAGTAGTTTGGGGTTCCCAGGTAGCAGCCTGGAATCTATGGGCTGGGACATCGCCTTATGTTGCGGCCTCTTAGGCCTTTTTTGGTTCTTGTTGATTAGCAACATAACTTGCCTTCCGTTGTCTCATGTAATGTTGGGTCATGTGAACTCTGTTTGTACAGCTACTCTAGTAATACCTGTTTAATACAACTTCCATGTCTAGAGTGTTGCTTTGATCGGTTGTTGGTTTTGAGCTCATTGTTATACAGTTTTGGCTATGTCTGCATAGTTGTCGCAGTCGAAGGGTTAGGGAGCCGATGATCCATTTCCGAGCACGCCTGCCGATGTGATTCTGCCTGGGGCTTGGTAACCCCAGTAACCCTCGATTGTTGTTGCACTTTCTGGACACATAGCATCTCTGTATAGCTTTGGTCCCATTCCTTCAGTTTTATACGATTCGTGGACAATTTGATATGCATAGTTGTTTATGACTATCATGGACACAAGGAGTAGTAGTACCGTGGTTATCCAGCCGACGTGCCGATAAATCCGGTCTGCCTGCCGTTGTTTGTTGCGGCCGGGGCTGGTATCACTGAAGCCCTTGTGTGTCCATGACTAGGAGCGCATAACAGTATGTATACCTTTGGGTCCGGGGTCGTGACAGATGGATGCAACATTCTTCTTCGATATGATTCTTTTCACAAGGTCTAAGTGCTTCACAAAAATTAGCATGCTTATTAGAAATAGTACTTTCAGAAGTTTGAGCATGTTCATTGCAATCATTAATAACAATTTCATTTTCATGCAAGTGTCTTTAAAAGGTTCATGATATATGTCCCCATTTACTTTAGGAACATTAATATAAGAAGCAAAGGATCTATACCAACCAACAATCATTTGCGGATCAAGACCATATTTAGCGCTAAGATCTTGAAAATCAGCAGTTTCAGCGAAAGACTTAATGCAATCATACTCGTAGTTTATACCTGATTCTTTACCTTTGTTGTTATTGCAACCTTCATTATTGTTTTGAATTAATTCAAGAAGATCCCATTTAGCTTCAACCTTCTTCCTTGAGAAAGAACCATCTGACCAGTCATCTAGATAATCCCTGTAATGTCCCGAAAGCCTTGCATAAAAATTAGTAACAATTATTTCCTTAGGAAGATCATGGTTAGGACATTTGAGTATTAAAGTTTTCAGTCTTCCACAAGCTTGAGAAATGCTTTATCCATAAGGAGGACAAAAATTATAAATGTAATTCCTATCTAAATACAGTTCATGAGAAGAATAAAGTTTAGAGTAAAATAGAGATTCAAGCTCCTTCCACTCCAAATGATGAGGATCATCTAGTAGCTCAAACCACACCCTTGCTTTGTCTTTAAGTGACAAAGAGGATAACCTCCTCTTAACTTGGTCCATTGAAATACCTGCACACTTGAACAACCCGCATAATTCATTTATAAAGAGTAAATTATCACTAGGATGGACAGTTCCATGTCCAAAATAGAAGACACGTTCAACAATTTTCATAGGTATTTTAAAGGAACACTTTCAGCAGGAGGATTTAAAATATCACAATCATCATTAGATTTATCACATATGGGAGATAAAGTATCGTCAGAGCAAATTTTATCCTATAAAGCCGGGGAACTAAAAAGATTATAAAAACTAGCTTCCCCAAGCTTAGAATTTTCCATAATATTAGAAATAATGGTATCCAAAGAATTAATGCTAATAACATCGCTACTACCATGCAAATAAATCTCTCTCATATTTTTTTTGTTTTCCATTAAGACTAACTAGTAAAAATAAAAACAAGGAATAAGTAAAAATAAGCCTAACTAGTGAAAATAAATACAAGAAACAAAAATATATAATTGCAGAATCTAAAGGAAATAACTTCGAGCACTCACACCCGAGGATGTGAGTACCTTTTACCTTACCTCCCCGGCAACGGCGCCAAAAAAGAGCTTGATGTCTAGGCACGCTTCTATTCTTATAGACAATGTTGGGCCTCCAAGTGCAGAGGTTTGTAGGACAGCAACAAGTTTCCCTTAAGTGGATCACCCAAGGTTTATCGAACTCAGGGAGGAAGAGGTCAAAGATATCCCTCTCAAGCAACCCTGAAATTACGATACAAGAAGTCTCTTGTGTCCCCAACACACCTAATACAATTGTCAGTTGTATAGGTGCAATAGTTCGGCGAAGAGATAGTGAAATCCAAGTAATATGGATGATTATAAGTGGCAATAGCATTCTGAAATAAAAATGGCAGCAAGCAAACATTTAGCAGAACCGATTGTAAACGGTATTTCAATGCTTAGAAACAAGGCCTAGGGATCCTACTTTCACTAGTGGACACTCTAAACAATTATAACATAATTGAATGCATAAATACCATCTCTTCACTATGCTACTCCGAACCACTCTCCGGTCGGATAACAAACACCAATCCATGCGTAGGGCTGTAACAACACTCCTCAAGTATGCATTCCCTCTCTAGAGCACCCCACACTGTCACTATGAGCGCCCCAAATTAGTACTAAACAAACGCCACAATTTCATAGGGTCTTCTAGCACAAGATATAAATATCATGCTAAACCACACGGTGCACACACTGTCACCTTTACACTATGATCAAAGTTTCTACAGAGATCTCATAAGAAACCACTTGAGTAGCATAGATGAAGGGTAACATCTACTTATTCAACTAGATTACAAATCTCATGATCACATAAAGTTCACACCATGGGAGAGAGAGATGAAACACATAGCTACTGATAGAGCCCTCAGCCCCGGGGGAGAACTACTCCCTCTTTATCATAGGAGACAGCAACAACGATGAAGATGGTGGTGGAGTTGATGGAGATGGCTTCGGGGGCACTTCCCCGTCCCGACAGGGTGCAAGAACAGAGATTTTTGTCCCCTGAAACCTGTCGGCGGCGGCGGAGCTACGGAAATTTTCATGGAAAAAAGGCTGATATCTTTAGGGTTTTATGCATTGGAGGGCATATATAGGCGAAAGGGCGATGGCGGTGGGCGCCCGAGGGGCCCACACCACCTCCCGGCGCGGCTAGGGGCCCACCCACACCCAGTCATGGTGTGGGGGCTCCAGGGCCCCCTCCTGGTCTCGTTTGGACTTCCTTGACCCTCTGGGTATTCTAAGACTTTTGGCTTCCAAATCATCCAATTTCGAGAATATTTCTAGAACAACTTTTCTGAAACTAAAAACGGCAGAAAACATGAACTGGCTTTGTGGCATCTTGTCAATAGGTTAGTCCCAAAAAAACGATCAAAATGACATAAATTGTAAGGGAAACATGTAGAATATGACATGAAAATAACATGGAACATCAGAAATTAAGGATACGTTTATGACGTATCACATATCCTGTTATTATTAGTTCTAAACTTTCAGATGAAGAAGAGGAAATGTTATTAAGAATATTGAAGAAACACCGTGGAGCTATTGGATATACTCTTGATGATTTGAAGGGGATTTCTCCCACTATATGTCAGCATGTTATTAATATTTAACCAGATGCAAAACCAGTAGTTGAACATCAACGTTGTTTACTTCCTAAGATGAAGGAAGTGATAAGAAATGAGGTATTAAAACTCCTTGATGTTGGTATTATTTTTCCTATTCCTGATAGTAGATGGGTAAGCCTTGTGCATTGTGTACCTAAGAATGGAGGAATGACTATTGTACCTAATAAAAATAATGAGCTCATTCCTTGGTTATAGAATGTGCATTGATTTTAGGAAAGTTAACAAGGTTACTAAGAAAGATCATTATCCTTTACCTTTTATTGATCAAATGCTAGAGAGGTTGTCTAAGAAAACTCATTTTTTGCTTTCTTGATGATTATTCAGGGTTTTCTCAAATTGCTGTTGGGTCACAAGATCAAGAGAAAACAATTTTTACTTGTCCTTATGGAACTTATGCTTATAGACGTATGCCTTTTGGTTTGTGTAATGCTCCTGCTACGTTTCAAAGATGCATGTCTGCTATTTTTCATGGTTTTTGTGAAGAAATCGTGGAAGTATTCATGGACGATTTCTTCGTCTATGGAACTTATTTTGATAACTGCTTGCACAATCTTTATAAAGTTTTTCAGAGATGCGAGGAAACTAATCTTGTTCTTAATTGGGAGAAATGCCACTTTATGGTGAGTGAAGGAATTGTTCTTGGACATAAAATTTCTGAAAGAGGTATTGAAGTTGACAGAGCTAAAGTGGAAGCAATAGAGAAAATGCCCTGTCCCAGGGATGTTAAAGGTATTCGCAGTGTTCTTAGTCATGCTGGTTTTTATAGTAGGTTTATTAAAGATTTCTCTAAAATATCAAAGCCTCTTACTAATCTTCTTCAAAAAGATGTGCCTTTTGTTTTTTATGATGATTGTAAGGAAGCTTTTGAAACTTTAAAGAAGACTTTAACTACTGCTCCTATTGTTCAACCACCTGACTGGAATTTTCCTTTTGAAATTACGTGTGATGCTAGTGATTTCGTTGTAGGTACTGTTCTTGGACAACGAGTAGATAAGAAATTGAATGGTATTCATTATGCTAGTAAGACTCTTGATGCTGCTCAAAAGAATTATGCTCCTACTGAAAAGAGTTCTTAGCTGTAGTTTTTGCTTGTGACAAATTTGGACCTTATATTGTTGATTCAAAAGTCACTATTCATACTGATCATGCTGCTATTAGATACCTTATTGAAAAGAAAGATGCTAAGCCAAGGCTTATTAGATGGGTGCTGCTTTTACAAGAGTTTGATTTGCATATTGTGGATAGGAAGGGTGCTGAAAATCCTGTTGCTGATAACTTGTCTAGATTGGAAAACATTGCTTATGACCCTATTCCTATTTATGATAGTTTTCCAAATAAACAGTTGGCTGCAATAAAAGTAAGCTCATGATATAGTCCATGGTAAGCAGATTATGCTAACTTTATTGTTTCCAAGTATTTGCCTCCAACATTTATAGCTCAACAAAGAAGAAAATTCTTTTATGATTTGAGGCATTATTTTTGGGACGACCCACATTTATATAAAGAAGGAGTATATAGTATTATGTGAAGATGTGTTCCAGATCATGAACAACGAGAGATATTGAGAAAGTGCCATGGTAGTGCTTATGGAGGACATCACACTCGAGATAGAACCGCACAAAAGGTTCTACAATCAGGTTTCTATTGGCCTACTCTCTTTAAAGGTGCATGTAAATTTGTTTTATCTTATGATGAATGTCAAAGAGTTGGTAATATTTCTAGACGTAATGAAATGCATATGAGTTATTCTCTTGTTATTGAACGTTTTGATTGTTGGGGATTTGACTTTATGGGTTCATTTCCTCCTTCGAATGGTTACACTCATATTCTTGTTGTTGTTGATTATGTTACTAAATGGGCAGAAACTATACCTACAAAAAGTGTTGATGGTGAAATCTCTTTAAAAATGCTTAAAGATGTTATTTTCCCTAGGTTTGGTGTGCCTAGATATCTTATGACTGATGGAGGTTCTCACTTTATTCATGGTGGTTTTAGAAAAACCCTTGCTAAATATGATGTTAATCAATAGAATTGCCTCAGCTATCATCCTCAAACCAGTGGGCAAGTAGACTGATCAAATAGAAAAATTAAATCTACCTTGCAAAAGACTGTTAATAAATATAGCAAAAATTGGTCTGATAAGTTGAATGATGCTTTATGGGCTTATATAACTGCTTACAAAAATCCTATGGGTATGTATCCTTATAAAATGGTTTATGGAAAAGCTTGTCACTTTCCTTTAGAATTAGAACACAAGGCTTATTGGATAGTGAAAGAACTTAATAAGGATTTTAAACTTGTTGGTAAGAAAAGAATGCTTGATTTGAGTTCCCTAGATGAATGGAGAAGTGAAGCTTATGAAAATGCTAGAATATTTAAATAGAAAGTTAAACAATGGCATGATAGGAGAATTCTTAAAAGAGAGTTTCGTGTTGGCGAGAAAGTTCTATTGTATAGGTCTCCTCTCAGATTTTTTGCAGGAAAATTACTCTCAATATGGGAAGGACTTTATGTTATCGAAGAAGTGTATCGTTCGGGTGCAATAGAAATTGCTTCCCTCAAAGATAACACTACACAAGTGGTGAATGGGCAAAGACTCAAACATTATATTTCCAGGGATTCTTATGATGAATATGTTGATATTATTCAAGTGGTGACTCCGGAGAAGTTTATTAGCGAGAAGATTCCATAAACTGCAGAGTCCGTTTTCGAATAGCTAATAGTTCTATTAAGAAAAAGTTCGCGTATCGCTTTCCAACTTATATTTTTATCATTCAGGGAAAATATGAAAAATATTGAGCCGAAGAAGGGTAGGAGGCGGTGCCTGAGGGCACCACACCACCTAGGGGCGAAGGCACATGCCTAGCCGTTCCTGCCTATGGCGTGGGTGCCCGGGAGCCCCTCTCTGACCCGTTTTCGCACTGCACATTCCTTTTGTTACGTATGTTTTTGCTATATAATCCCCCGGACCCCCTGAGGTCCGTATATCGTTTTCTCTTCGTGTTTCTGTGTTGACCTGTTTCTTCTAGGATCTTTTTTCAGTTTTAGAAGCACCATGGCCTCCGCCAACAACAACAAGGGGAAGGAGCCTATGGAAGATGACCTCCAAGTTTCCAAGCGCAAGAACATGGAC
This sequence comes from Alopecurus myosuroides, assembly GCA_028641055.1. Taxonomy (NCBI): domain Eukaryota; kingdom Viridiplantae; phylum Streptophyta; class Magnoliopsida; order Poales; family Poaceae; genus Alopecurus; species Alopecurus myosuroides. Next base: position 693,313,554 of record CM054057.1, read on the forward strand.
CAGGGCGTCAAAAGGGAAGCAAAGAGGATGTCATCAAGTAACTCTCGAAGTGTTTCTTCTTGTAATATGTAGGGACCAAGACAATCAGTTCCAAGTCTCAGCCCCATCCCTGGAGTAGAGGAAGCTCTTCGAGTCGAAATGAGTTCGGCGATTGATATCGAGATCTACGGACGGAGGTAGAGATACTTAAAGAGGAGAACGACAGATTTCGCGAGATGCTGGAGCGTTTCCATGCCTTGATTGAGAAGAGTTCACCACCACCACCGAAGAAATAATTCATCATTGGTATTGAAATCCCCTTGGCTCGTTCCAAGCTTGGGGGAGTGTCGCGGTATCACACCTTTATCTTTCACCTTTTTACTTTTTAGTAGAGTCATATCATGAGTAGAGAAGTTATCATATATGATGGTTTGTAGTATGGAAGTATCTCTGCTTTAGTTGGTTATCGATGCATCCCTTGGTTTGAGTTGCCGTAATGGAATATTAATGAGAAGTTTCATCACTTACTTTCTACACTTTATTTTAGTTTGCAATTTTTGTTATATGGTTGATCTTGTTATTAGTATTGGCATCAATATTGGAGTATCAAGTTGATCTAGTTGGTTTTGGCAAACTTAGCATTGGCCACTAGCAACAATATTTTGAGGCTTAAGTAGAAAAGAGGGAGTTGCATGTAGATATATTATTCCATGATCTTTCTTTCTTGTTGGCTCATAAGCTTAGTATTCTCAAGTTAATATTGTTTGTACTTCCAAGGAAGATTGCATGATTGGTTCTACCATATGTATATTTGTTTGTTTTCTCTCAACTCCTATGCTTACTACCCAGCCTTGCTAGCCTTCAAAATTACACCTCTTTTGTGCCCCTATTTTAGCTCATGAGGACGCAAATAGAGAATGTTTATCTTTCTTGTTAATTGGACTTTACACGCCTGGACTAGTGGCTTCATCAGCTTATCCAAATAATAGAAGAGCTAGAAGCGGGGTGCCCAGCCCCAAATTTAATTACTACAAATTCTCTTTACTATTTTTGTCCCTGATTTATCAGTCAAAGCATAATTATGTAAACAAAAGAGAAAGAGGGATGACCTTCTATACCAGTTGCGTCCTTCAATGGGAGCGCTCTTGTGAAGTCTAGTTGGCTTGTGACGTACTGTATTTTCTGTTTGCCATTCATTGACATAAACATACACCACTCTCAAAATTGTTTTCAATACCTCTATTTATCAAATGAAAAGGTCTAGCACATGAGTTAATCCCTTCTTCCCTCTACGAAGGGCCTATCTTTTACCTTCATGTTGAGTTAGTAAACCTACTATTTTCTGTCTTAAGCAAGCATTTGAGTTGTTGTGATCCATCCATATATATGTTGATTTAGTCAATCATGTCCTTTATCCTTCCGTGTTTAGTACAAATGTTCTTATTTGAATGAATACCACTTTGAAAGTTATCAATGGCTGCAAAGAGACTGTTATGATTGAGCATGATAAACTCTGCAATATAAGCTCTAATATAAAGACTCTGATCGAAAGATAAGTACAATTTGTTAATTGTTCTTTGACCAAGAACGAAGTTTTCGTTCACCAATTATGATTTCTTTTTTGCACCTTTATTGTGATTTCCCTCTACTTGTTTCTAGTTTAATTATATGAGAGGAAGTTGTTGTCTAGAATGACTTGTGTATTGATAGATGTGATGCTTCTTGTCCGTATTTTATTTATCGACACCTCACTCCATAAACATGTGGTCATGTTTACTGACTTCAGTTTCGCTTGGGGACAAGCGAGGTCTAAGCTTGGGGGGAGTTGATACGTCCATTTTGCATCACTATTTTATATTGTAATTTTCTGTTATTCATCGATATATTTCATATTATGATGCATTACTTATGTTATTTCATCTTATTTTGCATGTTTAATAATTATTGGAGAATAAACACCGGGACCAGAAATGTGATGGAAAACGAACCGTCAAGATACCATATTTCAGAAGATCAGAAGAAGAAGGGGTGCATCAGAGAAGTCTTAGAAGTACAGAAGAGGGAGCCAGCCACGAGGAGACCCGGAGGAGGGACACCAGGGGCCCACACCACTAGGGGGAGCGCCCCCTTGGCCGCGCCTTGGGGGTGGTATGGCCACCCTGGCCCACCTCTGGCCGCCTCCTTTCGCGTACTTCATCCCGAGGGAACCCTAAGCCTCACAGAACCATCGAGGAAATATTTCTCCGCCTCCTCGGGGCAGAAAACAACAGAGAGAGAAAAGCTCTCCGGAGAGGGTAAATCATTGCCATCGTCACCGTCATCGCTCCGGGCATCATCAAGATCGTCATCGTCATCATCATCATCACCAGCACCCTCACCCTCACGATCCATCTTCATCCCGCTGTAACGATTAGGGTTCTGTATCATTGTTCTTCACTAGATCTCTCTCCCGGTGTGGATTACTTGTTAGTAGTTGATGCTTGTGAGATTTATTGGATTTTGCACTTTATGACCAGATTGCTATTCATCATTATATCACCTCTGATTATGATCCATATGATGTCTTGTGAGTAGTTAGTTTAGTTCTTGAGGACATGTGAGAAGTCAATATGTTAGTAGTGGAATTATGTTGAAGTAATATCTAGTGGTTTGATATTTAAGTTGTGGTGTTATTCTTCTAGTGGTGTCATGTGAATATCGACTACATGCCACTTCACCTTTATGGGCATAGGAAGATGCATTGTGTATTTGGCTACTAATTGTGGGATTGCCGGAGTGACAGAAATCTAAACCCCTGTTAGGAAACCGATGCACGAGGGAGTGTAGCATCCCAAAGTTCAAGGCTGTGGTTAGATTTATCTTAATTATTTTCTTGTAGTTGCGGATGCTTGCAAGGGATTTAATTACAAGTATGTATTAGTCCTAGTTGGGCGGTGCATTAGCATAGGTTCATCCACACAACAGCTATCAAAAAAATAAATATTAATCAACTGTATGAAACGAAAGCGCTTGACGAAGTTCCCATGTGTCCTTGAGAACGTTTGGTAATCATAAGTAGAATAGCCAGCTTGTCCTTTGCTCTCAAAAGGATTGGGCCACTCGTTGCAATCATATTTACTGTCTTTTATTTACTCGCACTTTATTTATCTGCTATATCAAAAACCACCAAAAACTTGTTTGCTAGTGTTACAGTGAATCCTCTATCCAACTTGCTTGTCAACACCTTCTTCTCCTCGTTAGGTTTGACACTCTTCTTTATCGAAAGTACTACGATACACCCCCTATACTTGTGGGTCACCAACCATTTATTGTGAAGGCTGGTTCTCTCCCTTTCCTCTTCCCTGCAAACTAGCCATGCCACTTGTGTGCCCATTGTCTTCATACTTCGTCCTTGAAACCACCACATCCGGAGCTCCAAAATGAGTACTTTCCCTGTAGGCCTAAGATAAAGGAGAAGGGGAAGGGGTGTGAACCATCTATTACATAAAAAACCCTAGCCTTCGTATATGTGTCCTTCCTAGAGATGAATTGATGCGGGCATCTACTGGTTAGCACGCTAGGACAATAAATTACGATGTATAACGTCTAAGGCCTGCGAGCCGCATGTGTTGGCCGAGCCTCTAATAGGCCGGTTTGTATCGTGTCGAGTCTAACTAGGTTTAGGGTTCGAGTCAGTTTTGGTTTGGGTCTGTCCAAACCGACTAGGGTTGGCCTCTTATATAAAGGAGCCAGCAGCTAGGGTTTAGGGGGGGTTAGAATTTTGAGAGTTTAGACACCAAGTTGTGTATCAGGTGAAGCATCCCTCCGGGGACGGCGCCGCCGTGTTACCAGTTTTAATAAGTTGCGTGAAGGTTCTTGTGTGCATCAAGAATCATCGTGTCGTGGTTTGAGGCGTGGTGATCATCGCCCCGTTGCTTGCTGGATTCGTCCCTGTTCTTCAGGTTGCGTTCATCGCGTGATTGGAAGAATTATTTATCTTGTTTACTCGCTGTGAAAGATTGGGCAAAATCTACGGATCTTCAGGTTGATCCGTATCATGTGGTATCAGATTTCTGGGTTGCTCACAACGAGTTCTTGTTGATTGCTCTACTCGTTATTTTCCCTTAAGATATTTGTTCCGCGGAGAGGTTGCTACAGAGAAGGATTTTGTTTCATTTTGATTCTGCTGGGAAGAAGTTTTCTTGGATCGAGAAGATCATTGTCTAACTCTTGGCGTTCCTATCGCTAAGAGAGATCTCAAGGGAGGACCATCGGCGGCGCTCAAGTTGCTATAGATCACGGGAGTCCTTCCTGCATACAGATTCGATTCTGAGGAAGAATAGAAGAAACGACACGTGCAGATTTTGTGGAGATCGGATTAAAATAATAGCGGATCGGATCCGGCGTTTGACTTCCGTATCGGGGCAGTATCTGCATCTAGGCATCATATTTTGTTGGCTGGAACAGAATAGGAAGGGCACGTATAAGGAAGTTATAGAAAAAAAAAGGTATGGATCCGATCATCTCTTGGCTTGTACGTGGAAATTTTGGAGTATAAAACAAAAGGAAAGGAAAGCTGATCGTGGAGTCCCCTCTTGCTTTGATTGGTCTTCCACGTTCACAAGGGAAGCAAATCAATTTTGGGGAATCGGTGCATTACCTCCTGACATTTTCTTCTCTTGCCGTTACTAATCAGTTCTGAGTTATTTGACTATTGTTGTGGCTGCATCTACGTGACAAATTCTATTGGAGGTGTTTACGGCACATACGTGACGGACACTTTAGAAAAAGAAAAATGTCAACCGAGGCAATATTTGATCCGGCTGTCGAAATTGCAAGGGCTCACGCACAGGCTAATCATGATTCGGCACAGTTAGTCAAACCTATGCGTGTGATATTTGCAGAACTTGAGGCGACATTGGCTTCTATTAAAAAGAGGTCCGAACAAATGACGATAGTTCAGAGGGATGTTGACAAGGTGGAGGAAGTTGTACCGTTGAGCGGGCTGAATATGCAACTCAAGCGGGCATATACTGATACTTGCACGACCGTTGATAGAGGACAGCGATGGAATTTATTTCAAACGCAGTGCATGATCAAGGGCAAAGCGTGCAAACTGATGATCGATGGAGGTAGCTGTACCAATGGCATACGCAAGGCAATGGTGGCGTCATTGGGGTTGTCCACATGGCGTATTCCTGAACCAAAACATCTCGAGTGGTTGAATAGTTGCGGCATGCTTAAGGTTACACACAGAGTGCGGGTGCCATTTACAGTTGGCGAGTATGCTGATGAGGTGGAGTGCGATGTGTTGCCATTGGAGGTGTGCGGATTGCTACTTGGGCGTCCATGGCAGTATGATCGCAATGCTATGCATGCTGGAAGATTAAACACATATTCGTTTGTGCATGATGGAAAACAACGGACGTTGAAGCCAATGATGGATGAGCACATTCAGTCTGATGTGGTGCTAATTGTGGGCAAGGAAAAAGTGCACAAGAAGACGCCGCAGCTGAGAACAGTCAAGCTTCCACACGAGGTGCAAGATGCAGGGAGCATCAAGAGACATGTTGATTCAGCTGTGCTGGGTAATGACAGCCTATTGTGATGTTGGTAAGGGTTGAAGTCCAGCCTCTTAGTGGTGACAAGATGGTTGTGATTGTTCATGTCCAGTTTGTGTCGACAAGGACGTTCAGACTGAAGTTGTTCGTGTTGTTCGTGGTTCGGTGCACGTGGAGTCACCGGTACTCGGCCGCAAATTTTTTAGAGCAGTTGTGTGGAACGTTGGGGCAGCAGTGCGCATGCACACGGGCAAGGATGGATGTGTTCGTCAGTTGTGTGGCCCGGGTATTGCACCTGTACAGGATCGTGCTCAGAAGATACATGTCAACGTCAAAGAGGCTCCAACAAGCATTGAGAAGAAGAAGGATGTGGCACACCGATTTATCCGTATATGGAGAAGAAAGGAGGCGCCAAAAACCATGTCAAGTTCAGCTAGCAGCGAGGGAGGAGGTGATATGATAGGCCGACACAACTTGATGATGGAGAAGAGTCATGGCGATGTGAAGATTCGACGCCACACACGCTGGAGAAGACCTTCCGGCGTTGAGGACAACGCCTTCCTAAGAAGGGGAGGATGATGCGGGCATCTACTGGTTAGCACGCTAGGACAATAAATTACGATATATAACGTCTAAGGCCTGCGAGCCGCATGTGTTGGCCGAGCCTCTAATAGGCCGGTTTGTATCATGTCGAGTCTAACTAGGTTTAGGGTTCGAGTCAGTTTCGGAGTTGCGTGAATGTTCTTGTGTGCATTAAGAATTATCGTGCCGTGGTTTGAGGCGTGGTGATCATCGCCCCGTTGCTTGCTGGATTCGTCCCTGTTCTTCAGGTTGCGTTCATCGCGTGATTGGAAGAATTATTTATCTTGTTTACTCGCTGTGAAAGATTGGGCAAAATCTACGAATCTTCAGGTTGATCCGTATCATGAATATAGATTGTTAATGAGGGTGTTTCTTAGATGGTCTAATTATTTTGCTTGTTAAAGGATATATGTTTTGTCCTTACAACTGCCACTATCGAACCACCAATACAACCAACATCTCTAATCCTAGGAGGCGGATGAGAGGGTACGAATCCTTACTCTACGCTAACCTTCGCCGTTACAGTCTCCACTACAGATGAAGAGGGAGCATAATGATGCCACATTCGGTCGATTGTCCCAGTAATTGTTTCTTGTGTGTGTGCTAAAAATGAAACGAAATAGCACACCTTTGTGGTGAATGCAGATGCTCCTTGCCTTGTGTGTGCGCCAAGAGTTCAGTTCGCTAGAAGATGAGACACATTTATTTTGTCCAGTTGCCAACAAGATGTGCAGATTAATGTGTAAGTGCATTCTTAGGTTTGGGGGCGTGCTTATGAAAATAGTTGTGTTTATTCCGTGTAGACTAGTACTAGGACGCATGGGAGGTGGAGTGACCCTTTGTTTCCGTAAAACCTAAACATTTTCTGTTCGCGGGTTTCTTCGGAGATGAAGAGGGAGTGTTAATGAGGTCACACCTAACGGTATATCGTCTAAAAGGAGACATCATATCAATAACACACAAAATGCAACATTGGTCAATTTACCGAACGAATTTGCACGTGTGCCAATTGTTCGTATTTTTCGTATTCAAGATTACGGAATTTGCACGAGTTGGTGGAGTATGCGACACATGCTTTCCGTTTCTTAGACCAAACAGACACACAATTGCTCATATTTGGGATATTCAAGTTCCAGAATGTTCTTTGAAAAGCACTGAGTAAATAATTAAAGGGGAAATCCCTATAGATAGCTATAAATAAATACAAAACATTGATTCCAAGATATAAACAGTTGACGAATTAAAGACCTCTACTTATCATTTATCACCGTCGAACCAACATGAGGATAATCCGATCGATATTTTCTCTCTTCTTCTACTCATTCTATCCCCCTCTCCAACTACATTGTCGAACCACCAATAAGGGAAACATCTCTCTAAGCCTAGGAGGCGGGGTTAGTGGGTGGGAATCCTCAACCCTAACTTTCTCCATTGTAGCCTCCACCGGAAAGGATGACAGAACATTTATGATGTCACAATAAATCGATTTTATCATTATTTATTCATAGCATGTGTTATAAAAATGAAATAGAGTAAGGAACATTTATCGTGAAGGCCGATTCTCTCCCTTTCCTCTCCCTTGCAAACTAGCCATGCCACTTGCGTGTCTATTGTCTTCATACTTCGTCCTTGCAACCGCCACAACCGGAGTGTAAACATGAGTATTGTCCCTGTAGGCCTAAAATAAAGGAGAAGGGGAAGGAGTATGAACCCTATATTCCATAAAAAAACCATAGCCTTCCTATATGTGTCCTTCCTAGATATGAAGAGAGACCGTTAATGAGGGCTCATTCTTAGATGGTATATTATTTTTCTTGTTAAAGGATATACTCCTTGTCCTTACAACCACCACTATTGAACCACCAACACAACCAACATCTTTCTAAGCCTAGGAGGTGGATGAGAGGGTAGGTATCCTTACTCTACCCCAACCTTCTCCGTTACGGTCTCCACTAGAGATGAAGAGGGGGCATTAATGATGTCACATTCAATCGATTGTCCCAGTAGTTTGTTATTGTGTGTGCTAAAAATGAAACAAAATAACACACATTTGTGGTGAATGTATATGCTCTTTGCCTTGTGTGTGTGCTCCTGCAAGATGAGACACATTATTTTCTCTAGTAGCCAAAAGGATGTGCAGATTTATGTGTAAGTGCATTCCTAAGTTTAGGGGTTTATGAAAATGGTTGTGTTTATTTTGTGGAGACTAGGACTAGGAGGCATGGGAGGTGGTGGGACCCTCTGTTTCCGCAAACCCTAAACATTTCGTGTTCGCGGGTTTCTCCAGAGAGATTCAGAGGGGTGTTAATGAGGCCAGACCTAATGGTATAATCGTCTGAAAGGAGACATCATATAAATAACACACACTTCTTTGAAGATGCAACATTGTTCAAGTTACCGAACGGCTTTGCACGTGTTTTCCGTTCTTAAGCAAAAGAGGCGCCAATTGTTCGTATTCAAGTTTACCGACTTTGTACTAATAACATCAACTCGACGAGTTGGCGGAATACACGACACATGCTTTCCGTTTCTTAAACCAAACATACACAAAATTGCTCATATTTGGCGTATTTAAGTTCTACTAGAATGTTCTCAGAAAAGCAGTGAGTAAATGTTTAGAGGGAAAAGATCCCTTTAGATAGCTGTAAATAAGTACAAAACATTGATTACAAGATATAAACAGTTGGCTAATTAAAGACCTCTACTATCATTTCTCCCATCGTTAAATCCTAGCCGTCGAACCTCAACAGGAGGATAATCCGATCGATATTTCCCCCTTCTTCTACTCAATCCGTCGCCTTCTCCCCCGCTCCACCTTCAGTTACGATTCCACACCATCTCATTCATCCCGGTCGCCCCTCGCCGTCTTCCCTCCCGGATCCCAGGTACGCCGCCGCAACCAACCAGACTCCTTCGATTCCTAACCTACCGAGGCGGCTCCTACGCCGACGCCCCTCGCCTGCCGTACCGTACCGTCACCGCCGACGCCCTAATCCCACCGCCCCCGGCTCCGTACACCCCGCCTATCACGCCGTCGCCGTTCCTTTTTTTCCTCGTCGGCCCATCGGGATCCTGCTGTTCTCCACCCCGTCCGTCCGCAAGTCTCTGACGAGCTTTTTTCTTTTATCCAGCGATTAACTGAATCCCACCGAACCTTCGCAACCTGTGGGTGTGCCGCCGCTGCACACCCACCTGGCACGCCACCTAGATCCGCCCCCGTGAGCAGCCATGGTGAAGACTCCCAATAGCACCCCCAAGGCCAAGGCGAAGGCTGCCTCCGCCAGCGGTGTGGCCAGACCGTCCCAGGCGAACGCTTCCAGCCCTGGTTCGGCCAAGATGTCCAAGTTTAAGAAACGGAAGGCCAATGGCACCCCGGCGAAGGTTGCAGCAGCTGCTTCTGTGGTGGCGGACGACGGGGCAACCTCTGTGGGTGCGTCCGCGCTGAAACCGTCCACCGCTTCTGAAGCATCGCCTGCCGCATCCTTGAGGCCAACTGCCGCAGCTGAAGGATCATCTGCTGCCCAGGCACCGGCACCAAAGCCAGACATCGCTGAAGCATCGGCATCGGCTTCAAAGCCGAAGCCGAAGCAGGCTGATGCTGCAGCTGCCACCAGCAATGGGGTGGGTGCTAGTTCTGGTGATGGCAAGAGGAAGAACAAAAAGGAGCGGCATAAGGAGAGGCTTATGGCTTGGAAGGGGAAGGGAAAGGAGGAGGAGACACATGGGAAGAAGGAGAACAGGAAGGAGGAGCGGGGCAAGAAAGAAGCGGGGAGTGGTAGCAAGGGGGACGGGCTTATATTCATGTGCAATGCACACACTAAGCCTGAGTGCTTCCAGAACCGCTTGTTCGGCATGCCCATGGGGAAGAAAGAGATGGTGGAGAAGGTCCGACCAGGGACAATGCTATTCCTTTATGATTTTGACTTGAGGCTGCTATACGGAGTCTACAGAGCGACATCAAAGGGCGGGATAAACCTTGAACGGAATGCATTTAATGGAAAATTCCCTTGCCAGGTAATCCTGTTCTTTCACCATCTAGAATAGATCCATATGTGGGGAATATGGTAGCGGGCTGAGCTGTTTTGCATTTTATGGTGTGTGTACATTGCTCTGAAGGATGTTTGTGGCTCAGGTGCATCACTAGTTTTTCTATGCAAATGAGTAGACATTAGATGCGAATAGAGATCTTCCTGGTTCACACTTCTTAGGAATATAGGCTCTGTTTTTGGTTTTGTTCTTTCATTATCTACACTAGATCCATATGTGGAGAATAGTAGCGGGCTGAGCTGTTTTGCATTTTATGGGTGTGTAAATTGCTCCGAAGAATGTTTGCGGCTCAGGTGCTCCATTAGTTTTGCTACGCAAATGACTGGTATACATGAAATGTGAGTGGAGATCTACCTGGGTTATGCTATATCTTAGGAAGATAGGCTCTGTGACTAGATCCATATGTGGGGATTAGTAGCGCGATGAGCTGTTTCACATTTTGTGGGTGTGTACATTGCTCAAGATTTTTGCGGCTCAGGTGCTCCACTAGTTTTGCTACGCAAATGAATGGTACACATGAAATGTGAGCAAAGAGATCTTCCTGTGGGTCAGGTTATTTCTTAGGAAGATAGGCTCTGTTTTAGGTCCAGATTGCATTTTCAATTTTATAAGGTTCATCTGGACACGACCAGTGGTTTTAGTAATGAGCGGAATTGTACATCCTAACTTCTATTATGAATTTGTTTGGTAAGTTTTTTATAAATAGCGGTATTGAGGATGTGCGCCTTAAACCCTAGAAAAGTATCAGTGGTGTGTCCAAGGCGGTATTTAGTAGAGTAATGACACTACTCCTGTTTGTCGGATAGTATGTGCACGTGTCATATATCTGTAGAGGGTTCCTTGGTTGTGGCGTTCGCCCAAGTTATTATGGAAGATGTAGCTAGAAATCAGGCTTTGGGCTAACCGTCATCAAATCATAGTCCCATCTATCAGTTATATTGCGATGCATTCCTGTAGCATATAAAAATGTATGGCAGACATGACACATGAGTAGAAATCTTACTGGGTCACACTATATCTTAGGGTGATAAGCTCTATTTTAGGTCCAGATTGCATTTTTAATTTTGTAGGATGCATTAGGACACGACCAGGGGTTATAGTAATGAGCGGAATTGTACATCCTAACTTCTGTTATGCATTTGTTTGGTAAGCTTTTATAATCATAGGTATTGAGGATGTGCGCCTTAAACCCTAGAAAAGTATCAGTGGTGTGTCCAAGGCGGGTATTTAGTAGAGTATAATGACACTACTCCTGTTTGTCGGATAGTATGTGCACGTGTCATATATCTGTAGAGGTTTCCTTGGTTGTGTGGCGTTCACCCAAGTTATTATGGAAGATGTAGCTAGGAATCATGATTTAGGCGAGCCATCATCAAATCATAGTCCCATCTATCAGTTATATTGCGATGCATTCCTGTAGCATATAAAAATTAATGGCAGACACACATGAGTAGAAATCTTCCAGGGTCACACTATATCTTAGGGAGATAGGCTTTGTTTTAGGTCCAGATTGCATTTTCAATTTGATAGGATGCATTTGGACATGACCAGGGGTTAATAGTAATGAGCGGAATTGTGCGTCCTAACTTCTACTCCCTCCGTTCCATATTAGATGACTCCCAAATAGTTGTATCTAGTACTAAAATATGTCTAGATACATCCATGTGGGAGTCATCTAATATGGAACGGAGGGAGTATTATGCATTTGTTTGGTAATCTTTTATAAACAGCGGTATTGAGGATGTGCGCCTTAAACCCTAGAAAAGTATCAGTGGTGTGTCCAAGGTGGTATTTAGTAGAGTAATGACACCACTCCTGTTTGTCGGATAGTATGTGCACGTGTCATATATCTGTAGAGGGTTTCTTGGTTGTGTGGAGTTCACCCAAGTTATTATGGAAGATGTAGCTAGGAATCATGATTTGGGCTAGCCATCATCAAATCATAGTCCCATCTATCAGTTATATTTCGATGCATTCCTGTAGCATATAAAAATGAATGGCAGACATGGCACATGAGTAGAAATCTTACTGGGTCACACTATATCTTAGGGAGATAAGCTCTATTTTAGGTCCAGATTGCATTTTCAATTTTATAGGATGCATTTGGACACGACCAGGGGTTATAGTAATGAGCGGAATTGTACATCCTTACTTTGATTATGCATTTGTTTGGTAAGATTTGATAAACAGCGGTATTGAGGATGTGCACCTTAAATTTCCCTAGAAAAGTATCAGTGGTGTGTCCAAGGCGGTATTTAGTAGAGTAATGACACTACTCCTGTTTGTCGGATAGTATGTGCACGTGTCATATCTGTAGAGGGTTCCTTGGTTGTGTGGCGTTCGCCCAAGTTATTATGGACGATGTAGCTAGAAATAATGCTTTGGGCTAACCATCATCAAATCATAGTCCCATCTATCAGTTATATTGCGATGCATTCCTGTAGCATATACAAATAAATGGTAGACCTGACACATGAGTAGAAATCTTACTGGATCGCACTATATTTTCGGAAGACAAGTTATATTTTAGGTCCAGATTGCATTTTCAATTTTGCAAGATTAATTGGTACATGGCCGGGGGTTATAGTAATGAGTGGAATTATGCATTGCAACGTCTATTCTGCATTTTTATGGTATGATTTTATAAACAGCGTAATGAGGATGTGCGCCCTTGCTTGTAACCCTAAAAAATATCAGTGGTCTGTCCAAGGCTTTATTATGTGGAGGGTTCCTTGGTTGTGTGCGTCTTTCAACCAAGTTATTATAGAAGATTTAGCTAGGCGAAATATTTGGGCTGGCCAGTATCAATCGTAGTTCCATCTTTCAGTTATAATTGCGATGCATTCCCATGCCATATAAAAGGGCCAACTTATGCCTCAGCGTGTTATTTTATGTTTTCTCAGTCTCTCTGAGAACTAAATAGTCTCTTCTTTAATATTATCCATCAATGAATTTCCTTCCCTTTTTTGATGCTTGAGTTTTCTTCAGCAGTAGACTTCATGATTACTTTGACTCGCAAGGAACATTGAAATTCAAAAAAATTGTGTCATAATAAGTTGCATTTAAAAAAATTATGTACCAGATATATGAGATAATGCCGTTAACCTACGCATTGGTTTTCTCATATAATCTCACGCAAACGGGTCGTTTTTGAGATTTAGTTAATATTATGAGGGCTCTGTTTAGGAAGTGATTGAGTGTACATAGTCTTAAGTTATGTGTCAGCCCTTATGCAGAAGGTCTAGTTAGAATCCATTTCTTGGGTGGTAGCATGCTGACCCATCGCATGAATGGTTGGTTGAGATACGGATGGTTTAGATTAAGAGGCTGCTGAAGACGCAACAAATGGAAACTTGTGATAACCCTCGTATGCATGTTTATCTATGAAGCCCAACTGATTATAAAATAGGTCCTCTAAGTTTCCCATTGAAGGATGAAAGCTAGCTAGATATTTTCCTCATTTTTTACAAAAGTATGACAGGACCTAACATCTCTTGTGGACGCTTCCTTCATTTAACTTGGTTTGGTTTAGAGTTTCATTGGCGCATTGATGCATGCTTCTCTCGGTATTTAGTGATTTTTTTTTCACTACGTGTGAAAAGATTGGTTGTTTAGCCCTATTGAAGGATGTTGGCGAGGTGGCAACAAATCTTATAAGAACTGATGCTTCTCATCCAACTGTTAAGCAATGCTGTAAATTGTGCACTGAATGAACTGATGCTTTTTTTTTTTTGATATAATGAACTGATGCTTTTCATCCAACTGTTAAGCAATGATGTAAATTGTGCACTGAATGAACTGATGCTTTTCATCCAACTGTTAAGCAATGATGTAAATTGTGCACTTAAATTCCAGTACTAATGCTAAATTGCCATTTGTGGTGATATTGACAATGGCCAATCTTTATCATGACGAGAACTTGATGAATCGAAAATGAAGAGGGCATGTGATATGGCGGTGGAAGTTCCATAGATAAAATGGTTGACGGTGTTTATCATAGTTGTATCTTTTACACAGATATAGTTTTATGCTTGTAGTTGTATTTACTCTCAAGTGTCAATTTTTTTGGTTGCACTTGGGTTATAGTTGTATAACTTAGCTAGGTCCTCTAAGTGGCCCACTGGGTGGTTGGAAGGTTGCCGTGAGTAAGGTTTGGATTTTGGAGCTCATATATTGAAGTTTGAAAAATTGTATGTTGGACTGGTTATCTTACCACCCTGTTAGGCCTATAACATAAAATTTTAAGTTGCATAGTGGACCTAGACAGTGGCATACACAATTTTTCTGATTACAATGGCCAAGACTAATTTGTGGGATCATACACGACCTTTTGATTGAAACGGGACCTCATGCCGGAGTAGTTAGTACTGAAGAGTGGTGTTCTTGTTGTACTAACTAATTTTATGTGTTTGATGTAGGTGAAATTTAAGACCGAAAAAGACTGCCTTCCGCTTCCCGAGAGTAGTTTCAAGCATGCCATCAGAGAGAACTACAGTGCAAGCCGCAAATTCGACCCCGAGCTCACATCTACACAAGTGAGTTTGTCGTTGGATTTTTTGTTGTTGTTTAAATACACGGTTAATCAACATAACTCTTGGGGAAGTTTCAGTACCCTTTTTTACCTTGTTCTATATCATATTATGTGATTTATGCAGGTTCGTAGGCTAATGGCTCTATTCAAGCCTATCAATGTACCTCAGTCAGCCCCAGAGGAAAGGCAGCGCTATGAAGAAAGAAGGCCTCTTCGTCAATATGAAGATAGGGTACATGCATTGCCTGTTGAAGAAAGACGCCAACAGGTGGTTGTACATGTTCCTCCTCCTGAGGACTCATATAGAGCATCACGCTTTGCTCCATATCCTACAGAATCTGGACAAGGTCAATTTTTGACTAATGTCCAGGATGATCATATGTATTATCAACAAGCACTTCCTGCAGCTGAGTCTGGACACATTCTTCGGGCCCCGGAGGCTCGCCATGCTCCTCTTGCACTAGGGCCTCAACATGTGCCTTCTATACCAGAGCCTCGTCATGTCCCACTAGCGTATTACCGCCATTTGGCTCCATCATCTGATGATTCATACTACCGCTCTCGAGTGGATCCAGTGCATGAGCGGTAAGTTCACAGACTCCCCGAGTTTTGCTAGAATCAAACTGATAGTAAAATATAGTGTGCTTACTACAAACACTATCGTGTCTTTACTGAAGCTATATACTGTGACCTTGACTAACAAAATTCTTGAATTTCAGCATTGCTGCCAGAACACCTCCAAGGGATTATGCATCACAGTCTGGGGAACTGTCTGCTCGTGCTGACCGCTTGGAGGATCTCTACCGGACTGGTAACTTTGCTGTTCGTGGTGCTCTCCTGGAGGATCCTTACCGCCCAAGAGAGGTTGATGCCCGTGGTGCTCGCTTGGAGGATCCTTACCGTCCAAGAGAGACAGATGCCCGTGCCGTTCGTGTGGAGGATCTCTACCGTCCAGGAGATGTTGCTTCTCGTGGTGCTCGTATGGAGGATCACTACCGCCCAGGAGAGGTTGCTCCTCGTGGCGCTCGTGTGGAGGATCAGTACCGTCGTGTGGAGGATTTCTACCGTCCAGGAGAAGTTGCTGTCCGCGATGTTCGTGCAGAGGATGTGTACCACCCAGGAGGGGTTGCTGCTCGTGGTTCTTATGGGGAGCTCCACCGTTCTGACCAACTTTCACTCGTGCCATGGATCTCCCGCGTTATCCCTATGAGACCTCCAACCATGCTTATGCTGAAACCAGTCAGGGACCTGTCTCTACAACAAGGGCTACTGGACCTGGCGTGCCCGTTTCGTCGCTCTATTCTTTTGCTGGGGCACCAGCCTACCGATGATTGGTACCCCACGACGTGCCTTTGAGCCGTCTGTAATTGCCAATGGAGTTGGATGTTTAGTTTTTGGTTAAATTGTGTCTAAACTGTAAGAAGTCAGGATGTTGTGTCTGTCTTGTATACCTGTTGAACGTCGTATACCTGTTAAACTGCTCAGTGGATGAATGGCATTCAGGTTCAAACCTACCTTTTGGGTACATGCTGCTGGTTTGATGTGTTATGTTTATTATGTACTTTTCTTGTGCTGTTATGTTTATGTAATTTGTTCTCAGCAAGCACAAGTGCTACCGAAGCTCAAGCAGTTCTGCCTGTTGTTCCGCAGCATTTAGGCTGATAAGGTTCCCTTGCAGGTTTTTGCAGGTTGGAGTAGTTCTTGCTTGTTTTGGGTGAATATACTAACTAGTTCTGCGCCTCTTTCCAGGAAACTGTACGGACGGACTACAAAGATTAAGACGCCTAATTTGGAACTCCAACAGGTATGTTTACCAAGTTTTGGAAAAAAGATGTGTCAAGACATAAAATCTTGGGAAGCATTTTTTAAAACATAAAGTGCTTCCTAGCAACAAATGAAAATAGTCAAACCCCATTAGCCTCAGTTGCCTGGAATATCTATCAAGTCCACCTTCAACTACAGCAGCAGCTCAAGTCATTACTAGCTACAAGATGATGCACTCACCTTCTCGTCCTCCTTGTGTCCAATCCATCCACCCAGAAAACCAAAACGCTCCGATGCAGAATCAGCTGCTACAAATACACACAACAAACCATGCCATTTACCTGCTGTATCTTGCTTTTGTTACTCAGCAATACCATCGGCTGTCTGTAACATTACTTGCTCAATCACCATCTCGCCTGTTACACCACTACGTACAGCAGGAGCCTTGCCAAACTTGCACTACAGCAGCTCATTCGCTCTAGTCATCCATCGCTAGCTACCTCATTGACACAGAGGGAGAGGGAGAACAAACCCAAAATGATCCACTACCACTCACCTGTCCACCTAACCACTAACAACCAAAACCAAAACCCAAAATGCTTTGCCTGCCCACTCTAATTAAATGGCCAGGCAAATCACCGAACCGAACATGTAGTCATATGTATACACAATAATTCACGAGACCGCTGCAGCCACGGTGGTGGCGCGGACGCCGTAGTCGTATCCGCGGCAGTGCGGGCTGTCAGCAAAGTCACCGAGCGGGAAGGAGGTGGAGACGGGGCCGATGTAGAAGCTGAGGCGGTCGCCGGCGCGGTCGACCTCCGAGACGGGGATCCAGAGGAAGAGCACCTTGACGTAGATGCCCTCTAGCGCCGCTAGCTTGCCCGCTGTGGCTGTGCCGGCGATGCGGGTGTTGTACTTGACGAGCCACTGCTTCCCTAGCAGGAACTCGCACTCCCGCGGGAAGTACACCTCGAAGTCGCCGTCCGGACTGAGCTCGTAACCCTCCACCCCTTCCGGCAGGATGCCCCGCGGGAAGTCGTACCGCTCCAGCATCTCGTAAGCAGTCGGGGTCGCCTCCGCCGCTACTGCGACGGCGGCAACAAGGAGGAGGAGGGCCAGGAGGGGGCAGGTGGCCTTGCTGGGTGCCATGGACGGGAAAGTTGTTGGTTCCTTGGGTTTGATTGGGTCCGATCGAGCTGGCGACTGCTTAGTTGACAAATGAGAATGGAGTACTATGTTTTGCTAGAATGGTTTCATTAATTGGTGTATAGACTAGTAGTAACATATTTGACCAATCATGGAACAAGTTGTAGTTGTTAATTAGTATGCGTGGTGCATATTTAACTGCTTAGGTGTAGCCATCTTTATGTAGTACTCCCTACGAGTAGTTTGCAAGTGCACGCCATCAATCGTTGCCTCCTTTTGTAGTTGTATTTATCATTACACATGTACTAGGAAATACCCAAACATGAATGTAAAATGGTTTAATAAAATACATATGACTACACTGTTTTGGGAAGAAAACTTACTCACAGTACAAAGTGATGTTTACATATGCTGAGTACATCTACGGAACGGAATACTGCTAGCTGATTTTGCCATGCACTCCACTCAACCGATCGATGTACTACTCAAATTCATTATTTTTGTTAATCCCGGGATCAGTGACATGACGACGTAGAAAAATTAAACATATTTATCCATTCGCAAGTGGAACATTTGGGACGACGACCTACGGATTTATTTAGGGATAGAGAACCTTACGGAACAACGCCGGCGAAAAGATAATTTATCAAATTACAATGCCGAATCAAAGGGGGATCAAGAAAATAGAAGAGACACGAGGGGGCATAGATGTGGAAAGAGATGGGAAGGAGAGATATCCCAACCATTTTGTTCGAATATTCTCTCCTGGAAGAGCATGTGGTTAGTTGATTGGCTTGGCCCACATGAACAGCGCATCAAGCGCGGCCGTCAACGGCACGCTTTGAAGTCTCAACGGACCCACCGTCCGGTGCTAGGCGCATGACAGTATGACAATGGTGATTGATTAGCACTCTCTCCATATCAAAATATAAGATTTTTTTTTTAGAAATGGAGGTCTGCCCCCAGCCTCTGCATCAAAATGATGCACACAGCCGGTTTTTATTAAAAGATAGAATATAAAACATCATGTCTTACAAGTGGATACAACAAACAGTTAGACCTGAATCCACCAAACAAAACTCACTACCAGTAATGATGAAGGGGATGGACAATCGCAGAGCCGATACTCTGAGAACCCACCAACGCGCCTCTTCCAAAAGCCGAAGGCCTCTCCATGCCGCCTGATAGCGGACAACGGGCATAATCGGTCCAGCACACCGCAACGCGTATCGATATACACGCTCGGAAAGTAGCTGCCGCCGTCTTCCGCTCACCCGTCTTCAGGACAGCGATCAAAGCATCTATCATGTCAGACCTGCCGTCGATACCACCATGGCACCCGACAACACCACCTCCCTGCGCGCGTCCGCCGTCCCGCATACAACACCGAGACCCCACAACACCAAGCTGTCAAGAACCGCCGTCCTGAACGCGGTAGAAGAAACACCGCTTCCTCTCTAGGACCCTCCGGCCACAACTCCAAAACGATGCCCTCAAGAGGGAGAGTGACACCGGTGGCGTCACCATCATCCAATCCGGGAATCCCAGATTTAGGGTTTCCTCCGGAGCGGGCCAAAGTAAGGTAGCTTGTCGACATTGCCGTTGCCGCGTAGACCATCTAAGAACCTGCATCCACCACCATACTCATCCTCTGATCCCTTCGACCGGCGCACTCCTCCCTCCAAGAATGATGCCCCCAAGGAGGTAATGACGTAGAAGCGCCGCCATCATCCGATCGAGGATCTAGGGTTTCCCCCAGGGTTGACGGGAAGAACCGCGAGGCTTCCTCGATGATGCCTTCAGGAAGGGGACGCCACTCAAGATGTCGCCATCACCGGCTCCGAGCAAGGTCGGAGACGAGGTTTTCACCCGGAAACCGTCGCACTCCATCCACGTCGAAGGCGCCAGATCAACCACCATAGAGATCCGCCAAGCATGAGCATCGGCGCGACGGAAGACGTCGAAGGCGACCCACGGAGGGACGCCTTCGGTAGCCTTAGGTCCTCGCCACCACCACACCTCCACAGCGTTGACCACCGGAGACCACCGCCGTAGGGGGCGCGCTGGCCCGATGCTTGTCGGAGTTGGACGCGAAGGCCACCCACGCATGGGCACTGCCATGGATGGCGCCGGTGGCCCCGCCGCAGCAGGACCGCGCCGGATGACGCCCACCGCCAGGGCTCGGAACCCACGCGGATGCGGTGTCCGCCGCCGCAGCGGAGTGGCGGAACGTGGAGGTTCCACACCCAGCTCCCCGAAACGGCGGTTGCGCGGGGATCCGTCGCGTCCCCGGCCGTAGCAGCCCGCCTCCACAGCCCCCAGATGCGGCGCCTGAAGTCTACCCGGCGGCCGGCGACCTAGCCGCGCGCGCCCATGGTCCAGCGCGGAGGGTGCCTCGCCGCCGCCATCACGGGAGACGCGAGAGAGATCCCGACGACCCTCAAGCGGCGACGAGGAGAAGGAACGGCGGGCTGGGACGGGGCGGCGACGGCGCCCCCCATGAGCCGCCGCACGGGCGACGCGAGGGTTAGGTTACGCGAGGGTCCGTGAAGCACTTGAAGTATCAAAATATAAGATGTTTTAGCTTTTCGACTAGTCACAATGGGGAGTATCATACACTAGTATCATGCACATGATACTAGTCTATGTTACTACTCTCACAATGGGTAGTAACATGTTTGTGGTATTATATAGTGCTTCATTTATTATGATATAGACTCATCTTGTCTCGTAATGCGTTATGTTACGGTGTCTATCTATGATACCACTATCACCTCTCTCCTCATTAATTGCACTGTCATCTCAGTTTTTTGCCAACATGGCATGCATGATACTACCTATGATACCCCCATCATGTATGTACCGAGACATGTTTTAGTATGCAGATTCATATGCATCTTACACTAAAACATGTCTGTCGAAGAGTCATATCAATAAATCCCTCGGGTGATCCGGTAGGGTTTCGAGTAGAGGAACGATGTACGCGCTGGTGATCTCGACGACTAACATGGAGGCAAGATTTACCCAGGTTCGGGATCCTCGTAGAGGTAAAACCCTTACTCCTTCTTGTCTGAGATAGTCGAGATGTTACAATGGCGATGCCGTGGTGGTGTGTACGGGGTCTCCCGTGTATTGTCTAATCTAGTTGTGTCTTGTATTTTCCTCTTCTCCTTTCTAGATTGGATCTCAGATTGAATGATCCTTTTTCTCTCCTCCCTCCTGGTTTTATATATGCATCCAGGAGTGGGTTACACGAGTCCTAGTAGACTACGTACAGGAGTTCTTGTCTTGACACGCAAGTCTTGCGGGTGGGCCTTCGTTGGGCCTTCTAGTAGCGCAGGATAACACCTCTCTTTGGGCTGTCTTGGGCCTTGGACCGGGTAGGCTCACCCGATAGGTCCAGGAGTCATCCCCACGTCAGTAGCCCCCGGGTGCTTATTCGACTAAGAATAGTCGGGTAAGCACTTAAAGTTCGTTCTTGATTTCCTCGATTGGTCATTCAATCGCCTGTTTTTTAGGGTGTATACCCTGTGCGCGAAGCGCTCATGTACTCGAGCATCGAGTGATAAATGTGCCTTGTGTTGGATGTTTTTGCAGAAGCATGTGGCTCAGTCGCTTGGCTCTCCCGAAAGATCAGGGCCAATTAATTGCATTTAGGGAAAAAACGGATCTGGCCTACACGAATTCGAGACCTCCGACTCGAATCTGGCGAGGTGATCGTTGCGACTGGGCCATGGAGGTCTTACCGAGTCGAACTTAACCTAAAAGGATACCCGGCGCGTCCGCTAGGATTTTTCTTCGTGTTGTTGACACGGAAATTTTACTGGAGGACGCAGCTTGAGTGCGATTCCATGCCCACAGGAGAGATCCTTGGGTCTTACCTTCGTACTCCAAAGAATACGGCATCCGGATGTGCCTAGTCGGCCGAACGACCCAGGATAAAGATGTGTAAATACATCATGTGGTAGAGTTGCGGGAGCCGCGCACTCGCGATTTTATCTTAATCATGTTCTTGCGATTCTTCGGGTGAAGAGATCTTCCTTCTTGATCTTGTGCGAAAGAGATTTCGTGTTATATAGTTTACACGAAAGAAATTTCGTCTTGATGTGCCCATACGAAAGAGATTTCGTGTCAGGGTGACTATGCGAAAGAAATTTTGCGTCTTGATGTGCCCATACGAAATAGATTTCGTGTCAGGTTGCTTATGTGAAAGAAATTTCGCGTCTTTGATGTGCCCATACGAAAGAGATTTCGTGTCGGGGTGCTTATGCGAAAGAAATTTCGCATCTTGATGTGCCCATACGAAAGAGATTTCGTGTCGAAGAGCTTATGCGAAAGAAATTTCGCGTCTTGATGTGACCATACGAAAGAGATTTCGTGTCAGGGTGCTTATGCGAAAGAAATTTCACGTCTTTGATGCACATACGAAAGAAATTTCATGTAATGAGGTGCACAATGATGTCACCGCGCCCTCGCCTGCTCTCGTTGGACGTGACGTTGTGGGACAGGGCACGTAGGGCCCATCGTGTCAGCTTTTGACCGAACGTGATGGTGGTATACTCGACACGGCGGAGGGAGTCGACGCGGTGGAGGTGTACTCAACACGGCGGATAGAGTCGACGCGGTGGAGGTGTACTCAACACGGCAGACGGAGTCGACGAGGAAGTCGTGTAGTTGATGAGGCGGATGGTGTCGACGTGGTGGAGATCGTGTAGTTGACGTGGATGTGACGGAGTCGCACGACGACGTGGAAGTCGTGTAGTTGACGCGGACGCTCAACCACCTAGTCCATGGACCCGAAAAGCCTTCAAGATGTTCTGATTTCGTGAATTGGCCCACGTTGTCGTATGCGGCTCGTCGAGTCGGACAAGTTTGATGTTTTGCTTTTCTTCATCCGAGTTAATATGCGGTTTGTACGACCACAATAAGGACCTGGACGAAGAAATATGACAGAGCTCCTCAGATACGCAGCCAGCGTGTCAGATACTTCCGACTCGGTAGTACGTCGAGTGCGCGCGTAACGCTCGTCGGTTGCGCGACCAGTGCTCATTGGGTGTGCGGCCAGCGCTCCCGATGGGAGTAGCCCCCGAGTCTATGTGCGATTATTTGTAATCGGGCATAGACTCAAAGATCTTCTAACGTCGCATCTTCGATCTATCGGGTGCACGGCAGTGCTCCCGATGGGAGTAGCCCCCGAGGCTATGTTCGACTCGTAGAGTCGGGCATAGGCTCAAGTTGTTCTGAAGCTAACCCCGTGTGCTTGTCTTCTGTTGGCTCGCGGAGGAGGACATGCGTCGACTCCCGGTGGAGGATATGTGTCGACTCCGAACGGAGGATTGTGTCGACTGTCGACTCCGAGCGAAGAATTGCGTCGAATGTCGACTCCGAGCGGAGAATATGTGTCGACTCCGAATGGAGGATTGTGTCGACTATTGACTCCGAGCGAAGGATATGTGTCGACTGTCGACTCCGAGCGGAGGATATGTGTCGACTCGCATGAGCTGAAAATTATCGACTCCCAAAGGTGCAGTCGATGTTGTGGTTTCTGCGTTGCAGTTGCAGCCATATAAATGGATATGGTTAAATAATATAACGGTAGTGCTGTATCTAGCAAAATGTACAGAACGAATTGTTGCTCGGATTAATCTATCGACTCGCAGGGTCGAATATGGATGTTGGTAGGCAATGATTTGACCCTACGTGCCACTTTTGCATCGTACGCTGTGCCCTTTCGTTAGCCTGACAACCATTGTCTACGCTCCTTGCCGACCTGTTAGTTGCTGCTGCAAACCGGGTCGGAGTCAAGGGTCGACGTCAGGCAGTATCAGCTACTCGGGTTGTAGCATGTAAAATGCGGTAGTGTAACGCGCATCATGACGGGTCTCGAGTATTCATGTAGTTTGCGGGGCGCAGCCCCCCGAGTGTCAAGTGTAGCTTCACAACAGATTATAAACATAAACAGATAAATTTGTCGACTCGTATGAGAGGAACTTATCTTTGTGTGGCACTGCCGTAGTCGACAAATATCGCTGGAATCGATGAACCGGACTCGTGTGTCGAGTGCGGCTGTTTTGCGCCTCAACCCCCGAGTGTCGAGTGCGGCTGCGACGAATTCTCGAGTGCGTCTACTTTGCAACACAGCCCCCGAGCAGCGAGTGTGGCTGCGGTAAAGGACAGCCTCCGAGACGCTTAGTCGAGAGGATTCGATGTAGCGGAGTTGTGCGGTGGAGTCGCGATGTTTTCTGGATGGAGTCGTGATGTTTTCTGGAAGGACCCGACGAGGCGGACCGAGTCGACACGGAGGAGTCGCGATGCTTCCCGAAGAACTCGACTCAACGGACCGGGTCGACGCGGCGGAGTCGCGATGTTTGTACGAAGGACTCGACGCGGCAGAGTCACGATGTTTGTCCGAAGGACTCGACGCGGCGGAGTCGCGATGTTTACCCGAAGGACTTGACTCGGCGGACCGAGTCGACGCGGCAGAGTTGCGATGTTTACCCGAAGGACTCGACGCGGCGGACCGAGTCGACGCGGCGGAGTCGCGATGTTTACCCAAAGGACTCGACGCGGCGGACCGAGTCGACATGGCGGAGTCGCGATATTTGTTTGAAGGACTCGACGCGGCGGACCGAGTTGACACAGCGGAGTCGCGATGTTTGCCCGAAGTAGTCGACGCGGCGGACCGAGTCGACACGGCGGAGTCGCGATGTTTGTCTGATGGACTCGACGCAGCGGACCGAGTCGACGCAACGGAGTCGCGATGTTTGTCCGAATGACTCGACGCGGCGGACCGAGTCGACGCAACGGAGTCGTGATTTTTGCCCGAAAGACTCGACGCGGCGGACCGAGTCGACGCTGCGGAGTCGCGATGTTTGTTGTGTGTACACGGAGGGCAATATTGATGTCGAGCCCCCGGGCACTAGTATGGCGAACCCCCATGTTTTTTTGACGTTGGTTGGTCTTTGTGTCGACTCGCCAATTGCCGAAATAGGATGTGGATCCGCGATTTGAATTCGCGAACTCGCAGAGATTCAAAACGTGTCACAGTGCGCGAGCCGCTGACGGAGATCTAACGGTTGGAATTGATTCAAAAAAGAAAAAGTGGTGCAGGATTGTATTCCTCAGCTGTTCAATGGTGTGATCTGCGAATTGATATCCGAGTCGACTGTGAGAATTGTTTTCCCAAAGTCGCGCGGAGTTCTGTCAGGTTCTGACAGGGCTTTAGTGTTCGGGTCGTCCACGAAGATCTAACCGTCGGAATGTACCGATTCTTTTTGAAGCCGATAGATAATTTGATTTTGCATCTTTCCACCAAAGGAATTTTGTAGATGAGTTTCGAGCCGCCGTTGATGACGTCCGCAATTTGTACGTTGTTGTTGTCCTGCAACCTGCGCGTGAAGAACGATGTCGATGTAGACGATGAAGGCCGTGCGTGATGCCGGCGAGTGATCAATGAAGTTGAAGGAGCCGAAGTAGATCGAATCCGTGGGGTCGAGGACCCGAAGCTTGATGTATATGAGGCCGGCGAGACCGTAGATCCAGCGCGTGTCGTTCCCATAGACGGCGCCAATTGTCGAAGAGTCGTATCAACAAATCCCTCGGTGATCCGGTAGGGTTTCGAGTAGAGGAACGATATACGCGCTGGTGATCTCGACGGCTAACATGGAGGCAATATTTACCCAGGTTCGGGGCCCTCGTAGAGGTAAAACCCTTACTCCTGCTTGTCTGATCTGTATTATGACGAGATAGTCGAGATGTTACAATGGCGATGCCGTTGTGGTGTGTACGGGGTCTCCCGTGTATTGTCTAGTTTAGTTGTGGTTTGTATTTTCCTCTTCTCCTTTCTAGATTGGATGATCCTTTTTCTCTCCTCCCTCCTGGCTTTATACATACATCCAGGAGGGGGTTACACGAGTCCTAGTAGACTACATATAGGAGTTCTTGTCTTGACCCGCAAGTCTTGCGGTGGGCCTTCGTTGGGCCTTCTAGTAGCGCAGGATAACACCTCTCTTTGGGCTGTCTTGGGACTTGGACCGGGTAGGCTCACCTGATAGGTTCAGGAGTCATCTCCATGTCAATGTCCAGGTATATTTTATCTAAAAAAAGTTAAAACATCTTACATTTCGGTACGGAGAGAGTATGAAATATTTGAGTTCATTGCAGTAGAAACGTCACTCACAAGATCCAGAACAACGGAGCTCAAGGGCGGCGACGGATCAACCATACCATTCTGAGACATGAGCTGTGAGTCATTGACACCGGAAAGGATCTGCGAGTCCCCAAACGAAACCAGCGCCTGACTAAACTCGTCGTCGAATATTTCCTACATCGACGACGCAAGAAAAATGGCATGGTTAACTACGAACTAGAGAAGAGCACAAAAGTAAATACATATAGCATGAACACAGATCTACAGAGCACACGAAGAACACATCCATTAGCATGTTCTACCAACGGATCTACATAACCCTACGTCCACAAATCTGAATAATCACATGCACATGAACATGCTTGGTTTGATGACTTACAACCATCGGTGGTGCTGGAACGAGTAGAGGATAGAGCGAGACGATGAAGACCTTCCTCCATCGAGTCCGCCACTGTCGCCGATCGGAGAAGGATGGAGATAAGTCGCCCCTTACCTGCTCGGTGGATTGAGGAGAGAGCTCGGTGGAGGGAAATGGCGGGCTCGGTGAGGGCAGTGAGATTGAAGAGCACAAATAGGTGAGGGGTTTCGGTGGGAGGTGTGCGAATTTCTCCCGCCCCTCTTTTCGATGCAGCGCAGGAGCTCCCGCTAGGGCCGATCCTGCTATTTTGGGGTCCCGGGGGAGAAAGTAGAACATAGGGCCCCTTACAGATATATTAATGAAAATTATACGATTCTCAAAAAAGTTCTACCATAGCGTTATATCACTTAAAGTGGATCTAAACATAGTTTTAATGTGAACCAATTTAAAATTATTCTGTTAGAAAAAACTTAATCATATCTAGATGGGAAAAAATGGACGATGTTATATCAATTATAACACCGACAATTTTTTTTAAATCATGACATCGACTCTTTCGAGAATTTATCACCCCATGGTGGCTAGTGCCTAGTGGTGATGGGTTCAGTAAGGTCTACTCTCGACAACCAGCTCTTTCACCTCTTGGTTTGGCCGCGTGAGGCAACGATGGAACGAACAGAGCCATAATCTAACTTTGAATGGGGCTAAGATGATAAACCTAGTGTTGTAAGTTTCATGAGCGCACAAATGTGTCTAGATTACTAAGTAAGAATAATTAAATGCTTAATGTTCTTCACAAAATCATATATTTTGGTGTTCCATCTATGTCAATTATTAGAGGAGTTAAAGAGAAAATATCAATTAGGGCAAAGAAATGAAAATGCATTAATTCTTTGCACTCTTTTTTTAGCTGATTGTTTACATTCTTTGGAGTGTTGCGTCCAGCCCCACTCCAACTAATCCTGAAGCCAAGGGACAAGCTGCCTAGGTAAGGAAAGTAACAAAGAAGGCCCACACAACATGGAAAAAAAGTCCCACGTCTCAGCCCACGTGGATGAACCGGAGATGACGAGTCGTTCTTCGGCTCCTCGTAACCTAACAGAGAATAACCTCTCGATCCTCTCTAATGGCGGCACCAGACGAACTCTTCTCCACAGCATATGTCATACCTACAGGGGGCTCACCGATTTGGGGGCCCGGGGCGGCCGCACACCCCGCCCCCCTCAGGGACGGCTCTGGCTCCCGCATCTCCATGCTCGCACACGCTCAGCATAAGGGAATGGGGATTTTGCATCGGTGAGGTGCGAACGAGCCTGGCTCCATGAAAACAGACGATTCACCCATTCCCGGCGGGCATGGCCCAATGCTGCTTTAAAATTCGTGCGGAAGTAAAAAAATGGGTTGTATGCAACCAAACGAGAGCCCGTATGTGCACCCCTCAGCCTGGCCCAATCTCCTACGGGATATCAAACACGCTCCAAGTGACCCTCGCAAACGCCTCGATCAGAAATCCTATCCTTGCTAAAACCTCGGCGGCATTCGCGGCGGTCATTGAGGTGGTGCCGGAGGTTGGCGACGTTGGACCGTGCGGGCACATAGGCGGCGGCGCGGCGAGATCGAGCCGATCTGGGCCCTCAGGACCGAGATCCATGCGCTGGCTGCCGTGTGCTCCGTGTGTGCAGCACTGGCATGGCACAATCGCCGGCGAAAGTCAGAGGCGTGGGTTCCATGGCCTGAGAATAATGGTGGTGGTCCTTTGATGAAGGGATGGATCTTGCACCCTCCGGGTAAGGACACCCCGTCTTAAGCCCAAGGTTAAGGCCCAAGAAGGGAAGCCCTTGGAGTGTTCAGGAAGGCCCACTTGAAGCCTACCCACAATGCCTTGCGGGCTAAGTTAGGAAACTTGTAACCGACATAGGGTTAGAGTTCGAGTCCTCTCCGGGTAGGGTTTGAGACCTGGCCACTTATATAAGGCCAGGAAAACCACCGGAAGAGGGCCAAGCAATACCGCACCACCAAAGCCTTGAGCTCGAGATTGTACTCTCGACTTGAGCAATCATCATTGTAACCGATCTATTCGATAATACAGATCGACAGAGGAAGGAGTAAGGGTTTTACCCCTACGAGGGCCCCGAACCTGGGTAAATCGTGCCCCCTGTCTAGCCGACGATCGTCACCAGCGCTCATGGGTTCTCCTATTCGAAACCCTATGGGATCACCTGAGGGATTTGCCGAGTTAGAGATTCGACAATTGGCGCCGTCTGTGGGAACGACGGGCGCTGGATCTCCGGCATCTTCGTCTTCATCATCCAACTCGCATTGGAAACCCTCGACTTCGACTCCGACCAACCCTATTCGGATCGGATCTGTCGTGGTCACCCCTCACTCGCCGGAATCACGTCCGGTATTCAGCGATCTGGAAAAAAGCGTCACCTTGACGTTCGGAAGCTTGAAGTTCTACACCAACAAGGACGGGATCCTCCACTTCCCTGAAGAATCAGGATCTGAGTCAGAAGCCGTCGACTCGCGTCCCCATCTGGAGAAAAGTGGCGAGTCCATCCGCTTCAACACCAGCGACTACCATACCCTCTCGACAGAGGAACCTTCCCAAATCCAGAAAGCTTTCCGAGCTACGCCTAGGACGCACGAGCCACGACTGGCTCAGGTCTGCATGGCAGGATCGGAACAACCCCCAGAAACAGAACACAGCGCTGCAGAGCGCGCTGAGATCGGCGTCTCGCGGGACGCTTGGGACCGAGCCAAAGAAGCCTTGCCAACAAGCAAGCCGCCTGTGGCTGGAGCGCCACACGAAGATATGGTCGCCTACCACTATCATCTAGTGAGAGCGGCCACAGCTATCAAAGAAGCTCGGAAAGACCTGGCCCATCGGAAAAGGTTGGCGGATGAATCGAGTCAACGCCGAGCCGAGCTATCCCTAACACCTTCGGTCGGAACTCGACCCACAAGGAAGGGATACGCATCGAGAACGACATCCATGGACGCCGAGTCCCTGGGTGGGATCAGCAGGTCACTCGGACATTCCCTTATGCGGGTTGACGAGGACGGAAACATCTACCCGCAAACTCCTGCTGCCGCAGTCCTGGCCGCAGCAACCTACATGCGGATGAACCAGCCAGGGGAGAACGACCCTCGAGCGGAGCAGTACAAACAGATTCGGAAAGGATTGGGCATGGCGGCCTCAAGGCTCGCTTCCTACGACCGCAGGAAACCTGCCGAACAACAAGAGAAGGAAAAAGAAAAAGAGGCATCGCGCAAGCATAGGAGCACTTCGCCTGGGAGAGACAAATCACCCCGCCGCGGTCGAGGAAAAGAAGCTCGGCGACGCGGTGATAGTCGAAGCAGCAGCGAAGGTAGCCCGAGAAATAAAATCTCGCGACGTCATAGCAGCCGCTCGCGGAAGCACATCAAAGAGCCAAGGAAGGAAATTGATCGCGACCAGCCAGGATATAACGCGCGGTCAGATATCGCGCAAAATAAGGTGGACAAGGCAGGAGCTGCAAGGAACCGCGCGCTCCTCGTCCAGTTCTTCGGACGACGAGACCTGCGACGCTCTGTGTTTCGCCCGCAGCATCCGCGAGGCACCCCTACCCAGGAGATTCAAGCTCAGCATAGAAGTAACGAAGTATGATGGTTCACTCAAACCTTCGTCGTGGCTAAACGACTACCTCACGGCAGTAAAATGCCAACGTGGGAACAAGAACAGGGCTATGCAGTACCTCAATCTACACTTGGTTGGCGCGGCACGTAGCTGGCTAGAAGCGAGGCCAAAATCCTGTTACGCATCGTGGGACGACCTGCACTACGACTTCTGCAAGAACTTCCAAGCCACCTACAAGAGACCAGCAACCATTGAAGAACTGCGGGCCTGCAAACAGAAGAGTGGCGAGTCCACCCGCGAGTACATTCAGCGATGGACCACACTCAGGAACACCGCAGGAAATATCTCAGAGGAAGTAGTGGTTGAGGCCTTCGCGAAAGGCGCCCGACGAACTGCTTTCAGAGAAGAGCTGGGCCGAGCCGCACCCAAAACTATTGGGGAACTGATGATCATAGCTGACAAATGGGCTAATGGAGAAGACGCGGTGCGCAACGAGAGAACATCATCGCCCGCGCCCGAGGACGACCGCCATGGTCGAAAGAAAAGGAGGAAATACTACGATCATGACGATCGGGAAGAGATGGTAGCGGTGGAATTCACGCGAAACCGCGATAATGGACGCCGCGGAAGTCGCGAGTGGAAACCAAAAGCTGAAGACAAAAGTCCCGAGGAGGACCTTAACGCGTACTGCTCGCTACATCTATTTACAGATAAGCGCACGGGCAAAACTAAGGCAACACACCTCCTCAAGGATTGCCGAAAGTTCATCGACATCCACGAGGCCTTCTCGAAGAAAAGTAGATCAGCAGCTAGTAAAAATTACCCGCCACTTCCAGGAGGAGAACACCAAGGATTCCAGCCGCCACAACCCCTACCTCCACCAGGAAATCCAAACATGGCGCTAGCCGCACTACCTGCGCCACCCGCACCAAACGCCGGAGCTAACGCGTACCCGAACCCGGCTGGACAGTTAGGGATGATACAAAAAGTCTGCCCATCCCGCAGAGCTCAGAAGACAAACACGCGGCAACTGTGCATGGCTGTGCAAACCCCGCCAACAAGGCCCGAGTACATGAAGATGGCGGACCAATCGATCACCTTCTCGATGGAAGACCACCCACCACGAGTCTATCGACCAGGACACGACGCCCTGATAATCCAAGCGCAGATTGGTAATTACGAATTGGCTCGCGTATTTATGGACGGAGGCAGTGGCATCAACATTATTTACGCGGATACGCTCCGCCGGATGAACAGAAACCTAGATGGACTTGCGGAATCAGAAACATCCTTCCACGGGATAGTTCCAGGAAAGGCGATCCGTCCACTCGGAACAGTCAACCTAGAGGTTGTGTTGGGCAATCGACGCAATTACAGAAGAGAATTCCTCGACTTTGAAGTAGTCGACTGGCCCTCACAGTACCACGTCATTTTTGGTCGAACATCGTTCGCCAGATTCATGGCAGTACCACATTACATGTACCTGAAGCTCAAGCTACCCGGGGAATATGGTGTAATCACCATCGACAGAGATTTCCAGAAGTCCAACAAGTGCGACATCGAGTTCAACGAGATCGCAAAATCTTTCGGGATGCAAGAAGAACTGGAGGAGATAGCAAAGACCACGGACCACTCCGTGATGCCCCACACAAAGAAAAACGCGCCAGAATTGGAATTCAGCGCCAACAGTGACACTCGAAAACATCAGGTGCACCCGACAGACTCTGCGAAGACGGCGATGGTTTCAACTACCCTCTCGCCAGCATAGGAAAGCGCGCTCGTCGAACTCCTCTCTGAGTACTGGGAAATTTTCGCCTGGCAACCCTTAGATATGCCAGGAATACCCAGGGAGTTCGCCGAGCACTCACTTGAAGTCTTCAAGGATGCAAAACCCATCAAGCAGACCACTCAACGGTTCTCAGAACCCAAGCAGAAAGCGCTTGGAGAAGAAGTAAACATATTGCTAGCAGCAAAATTCATCAGGGAGATCAAGATATCCACTTGGTTAGCAAACCCAGTGCTGGTCCCAAAGAAGAACACGAACATCCTTCGAGTGTGCATCGACTACACGTCGTTGAATAAGCATTGCCCCAAGGATAACTTTCCCCTCCCGCGAATCGACCAGATCGTGGACTCCACCGCGGGCTGTCAACGCCTCTCCTTCCGGGACGCCTACTCGGGATATAATCAGATCCGGATGAAGCAGGAAGACGAGGAAAAGACAACATTCATCACACCCCATGTTGTGTACTGCTACACGATAATGCCCTTCGCGCTCAAAAACGTAGGCGCAACATATTAGCACTGCATGCAAAAATGGCTCGCCAAGCTCATTGGCAAGAACGTGCAAGTGTACGTTGACGACATCATCATCAAGACTCGAGTAGAGGATACACTCATTGAGGACATTAGAGAAACATTTGACGCTCTAAACGCATACAAGATCAAGCTCAACCCAACAAAATGCGTCTTCGGCGTCCCAGGAGGACAACTTCTCGGGTACCTGGTATCCGCCAGAGGCATCGAAGCCAACCCAGAAAAGATACAAGCATTCTTGACAATGAAGGAGCCAACTAATCTACGTGGAGTCCAATAGCTCGCAGGGCGACTAGCCGCCTTGAGCAGATTTATCGCACGATTGGGTGAGCAGGCGTTACCCTTCTATAAACTGCTGAAGAAGACGGACAAGTTTGAATGGACACCGGAAGCTAAGAAGGCATTCGTAGACCTAAAGCGATCCTTGCAGAGCAGGCGCATTCTGGCAACACCACAAGAGAGGGAGCCACTATACCTATACCTAGCCACAACAAACCAGGTCATCAGCACGGCCATCGTGGTCGAACGACCTGAGGAGGGCAAGGCATATGGAGTTCAAAGACCAATATACTACATCAGCGAGGTGCTATCACCGTGCAAACAACGATATCCTCACTACCAGAAGCTCGCATATGGAGTTGTTCTCATAGCTCGAAAACTCAAGCACTACTTCCAGGTACATACCATAATAGTGGTTAATGATGCATCACTCGGTACAATCATGAACAACCCAATGGCATCTGGAAGAATAGCGAAGTGGAGCATCGAGCTGGGCGCTTGAGACATCATCTATGCAGGGCGCAATTCCGTCAAATCCCAGGTACTCGTGGAATTCCTGAGCGAGTGGACAGAACTACAAACACCCGGGCCGCCGGAATACACGAGTAACTGGATCATGTACTTTGACGGATCCAAGAGAAACGAAGGAGCAGGAGCTGGGATCGTCCTCATATCACCCAGAGGTGACAAGCTGCAATACGTCCTACGACTGGATTTCCCACCCGACGATCCAGCATCAAACAACGACGCAGAATATGAGGCCCTGTTGCATGGGATGAAGATGGCAATTGCGTGCGGAGCCACCCGACTAATCGTGCAACAGACAATGAAAGAGTGCGACGCTATCGCTGAGAACATGGTAGCCTATCGTGACATGTACAACTTACTCGAAGGAAGTTTCAAAGGGTGCAAGCTGAAGCACATTGCAAGATCTAGCAATGAAGAAGCAGACAGGTTGGCGAACATGGGTTCCACAAATACACCCATACCGCCAGGGATATATTTCGAGCGGATGACTAGGCGACCAGTGAAAGTCAAGAAAACTGCAGGAACACCCGCGGCATTGGAAACAGAGGTCAGCCCGCAAATTGCTATTATCGAGCTCATCCATAATATTTCGCGACAAGTTTTTCTGGTCGAGCCAGTCTGGACGCAGAAATACCTCGACTACTTGTCCACCAAACAGCTCCCAGCAGACACTCGCGAGGCTCGACAGATAATCAGACGCAGCAAATCCTTTCGGGTGCTCAACGGCGAGCTATACAAACAGAGCATCTCAGGCATACTGCAACGATGCATAGCACCTGAAGATGGCAAGGAATTACTGCGATACATCCACCAAGGAGACTGTGGAAATCATGCTAGCTGGAAAGGAATCATGGGAAAAGCCTTCCGAGCAGGATTTTACTGGCTTACAGCAGCCAGAGACGCAAAGGAACTGGTCGACAGGTGCAACGCTTGCCAGCGATTCACACCAAAACCGCACGCACCCGCTACGGAACTGCATATGATACCCATCGCCTGGCCCTTTGCACAATGGGGGCTAGACATGGTCGGACCATTACGCAAGTCCACACCAGGTGGATACACACACTTGCTGGTCGCAGTCGATAAATTTAGCAAATGGACCGAAGCCATGCCAGTAACTTCAGCCAGCGCCCAATGCGCCGTCAAATTCCTCAATTCTATCGTATGCAGATTTGGAGTACCACACGACATCATTACTGACAATAGTAGCAACTTCATGGCAAAGGAAACACAACAGTTCTGCGAAGAAAAGGGCATCACTTTCAAATTCGCTTCAGTTGCCCATCCGCAAACCAACGGCCAAGTCGAAAGATCCAACGGATTAGTTTCGGCTGGCATCAAGAAACGTCTACTCGATCGCCTACACCTGGCAGCGGGACCTTGGGCAGAAGAGCTACCCTCCGTGCTATGGAGCCTCCGCACAACTCCAAATCGATCAACAAACTACACACCATTTTTCATGGTATACGGGGCCGAAGCAGTCCTTCCGGAGGACGTCAGGTTCAGCGCCACGCGGGTTGTTGCTTACAGCGAAGAAACCTCCAACAGGGCACTCGCGGATGATATGGACGCACTCGATGAAATGCGCGATATTGCACTCGCAAGATCCGTAGTATACCAGCAGTCGCTGCGAAACTATCACAGTCGCCGCATACGCCACAGAGCCTTCGCAATAGGAGATCTGGTGCTATGGCTCAAGCAGAAGGAAGGACACAAGCTCGAGCCACCATGGGAAGGACCCTTCATAATACACGAAGTTATCCCAAGTGGCGCCTATCGACTGAAGAATCCAACGACTGGAGTCATCTATTCCAACCCTTGGAATGTTGCACAAGTCCAGAAATTTTATCCCTAGATTCATTTTTACTCATCATAATAAGGCTATATTAGCCATCTTGTAGCTCGAAAGAAAAACAAATGACTTCTCAGTCATTGCAATAAAATACATGGTTTTTCAACCATAGATACTCGAGTTCTCCATCCTTACATGCTAAAAGCAACAGGTATACACCCCACAAACACACGGGGGCTACACCTAACAAAGCATCACATGAAGAATTTTGTATACAAGGTAAACACCTTACAAACGTTTTTTACAACTAAACAGCGCAACAGGATACATACATCCTACAATCACACATGGCGATGATCATTCTCAGCCGCCAAAACCCGATCTACCTCAGCCGAGGTCAATCGAATGATTTCCTCTGCCGCAGGTCGAACAACCCTATAATGAGGAGAAATGTCGACGACTGGACCATCAGGAAGTCTAGCTACGGAGTTGAAATTCACCTCAGGATGCCACAACCGGACGAAAGAGAGGGCCACTACCGAGCCGCAAATCATCTGATTGCGAACACACTCGTGAATTTCTCCTTCTCGCCCGAACACCCTGAGAAGATGGCTCCAATCCTCAGGACCCCTCTCCAACGGATAGAAAGCAGCGTTCATTGCAATCAAAACCTCGTGAAAGAAACTCACGAGTATCTTCGCCTGGATGACCTGGAACTTCAAGGTAGCAAGCACGAAGCCTCGACTACGATCGGACCAAAAGTTACTCACATGGGGCTTTGAGCTGCCAGCTTCCTGAAGGATGTGGTTCTCCACCCACTGTTTCTCACTCCTATCATCCGGCTGAACAACTGAAAAACAAAGGTATATGATCAAAGAAAGATATAGGACAAACAAGAATAGGGGGCTGAACTACTTACAGAGCAAATCCTTGGCAACAGACGCCAATTCATCCATCACAAACTGCTCGCGTTCAATCGCCAACTTTTGTTTGGACTTGGCTACATCCGCTACCCCACGCAATGTTTTTAGCTTGCGTTCACCATCCGCAACACGACTACGGAGGCCTGCAAAGGTCCCAACAGTGGCAACAAGAGGATTTGTTGGGGTAGCAAGTCCACCTGAAGACTCTGCAGCAACCCCGGCTACCTGGAAGAATACATGGAAATTGAAGGAATAAGATGCCCCATTCGGGATATAACAATCACCTATTCGACAGGTGCTCGGGGGCTACTCCCATCAGGAGGAAACACACAACAAATCAGTCACAGTAAGCATCTCAGAAAAACATCTCGATTAAACGATGAAAATACGGGAATGCATACCAAGGTTCATTACAACCGAAAGAGCGAAATACAAAGAAAATATAATAAGGAGCTGAGGTTGTGCTGCCGCTCACGACGGTGCCTCCCCTAGCACGGGCGAACAACTCGGATAACTTCCGAGCAAGGACTCCGGCTGGCTCGCCAAAACGACGAAGCCCTACCTTTTTGCCCGTAGAAGGA
This sequence comes from Alopecurus myosuroides, assembly GCA_028641055.1. Taxonomy (NCBI): domain Eukaryota; kingdom Viridiplantae; phylum Streptophyta; class Magnoliopsida; order Poales; family Poaceae; genus Alopecurus; species Alopecurus myosuroides. The sequence continues at coordinate 693,349,691 of CM054057.1, forward strand.
TCGACGGGAAGGTCCGAGTACGCCTCTTCCAAACCGGTGACTCCATGCGCCAGCGCGAACTAGATGGCGGTCTTCGCCCCAGACTCCGACTGCGCAACCGCGTAGGTGCCAAGAAGATTGCTCTCCGAGAAAATCTTCAAAAGATCACCCAGTGCAGGTGGAGACACGGCGTCGACTAGAAGGCGACCGTGAAGCTGCGTCAGCACTCGAATGTCATCGCCAATCAGGGTGCAAATCCCTTCGGCGTGCTTCCTGAGCTGGGCGCAGGAATCGGTCAGCGCATCCACTCGTTCGACCCCAGGAAGCTCCAGCAGGACGCCCAGAAGACCTGCAAAGGAAAATATTAAAATCCAAGGACCTATCAGACAACTAGAAGACGACAATAGACCAAAAGCAACTTACCCGCAAAACGTTCGGCCAGAGGACGAAGGAAGTCGACAAGGTCGGAGTCCGCCTTGGTGCCAGCCTCCTCCAGATTCTTCAGAGCATCCTGGGCGGCCGCAAGCTTTCCTTCGAGGTCAGCCGACATCATGCGGGAGGACTCAAGTTCCTGTCGAGTAGCTGCCAACTGAGCCTCTTGAGCAATTGCCCGAGTGGAGGCATCCACCTTCTCGGCCTTCATAAACTCAACTTGAGCTGCGCAGCAATGGTTATCAGAAACAAAGAAATTGGCAGAAATAAAGAGATAACGACGAGGGAAGGCGATAAACTTACTTCGAAGGAGCTCATTTTCGCTGGCGAGTCGATCACGATCCGACCGAAGGGTCCCGCATTCCGCTTCGGCAAGAACGACACGACGACCAACGGCCGCAAGGGAGTCGATCAGGGACTGCAAAGAACATGAAGATAGTAGAATCAGAAAAGAGAAATTTGAGCCTATACACGATTAAAAACATTCGAGTATAGCCTCGGGGGCTACTCCCATCGGGAGCACTGTCGTGCACCCGATAAAGCAAGAAGAAAGGACAAGGTCTACATCTTTGAGCCTGTAGCCAATCGCATGCGATCAACTACAGCCTCGGGGGCTACTCCCATCGGGAGCACTGCCGTGCACCCGATAAAAAACAGATCCAAACTAATAAAGCACTGAAGAAGCAAGCAACAAAGTTTACCTGGCCTTGGGCGATGGAAAGGGGATCCGCTGAGCTACCCGACACCTCCTTCGGAGTCGAGGCCCCAGAAGCAAAACTAGGAATTCTGTATTCCGTAGTCACCGCAGTGGGGGCTACACTCGGCGAATTCTGCACGGTGTAGGCGGTAGGGGTCCCACCCGCGGTTTCAACTTTCTTCCTCTTTTCGAGAGGAAGGGAAGAGAAGAATCTACGAGGGCTGGTAGCTTGCAGACTACAATGAAGACAGTATGTCAAAAGACGCGAAAGGAAAATGTTCGACTAAGAACAAGAAGAGAAACTTACTCGTCGTCATCTTCGTCGTCCAACATATCCGCATTCCAGGCGGTTTGGATATTTGGAAATGAAGGAGAAGGGGCGCGCGTGCGCAGTGGGGTCACGATGAGGGGCCCCTTCCCGAGCGATTCCTTGTCCAAAGAGTTGTCCTTGGAGGTGGCCTCATCGCCCTCCACTCGACGGCGTTTGCAGTGGAGGAGACCTCTACCCGAATCCTCCGCGCCATCCGAGGAGTCAGGCTCGGAGCTCGAGGAGGCATTAGCAACACTGGTGTCGGCTGGGCCGTCCAAGTTACTCGCCAACAAATCCGAGGCATCCTCCCCGGACATTGGCGGGTAGCAGGTGGCCACGGTTAGGCTCTACCAAAGAAGACAGAAGAAAAGCAAGAGAAAAATTCAGTCGACCAAATTTCAGAACAAGGAAAGAAATAAAGATAGAAGGAAAGACAAACTTACTTCGGGTGGCGGAGGCCTTGATGCCTCGAAAGCTGCGACCGTGCAGTCGGGGAAGGTTTCGCCCACCTTCAAGCTGGTGATGGCCGCGATCTTCTTCTCGAACTCGACGTTCGAGAGCTCTTCGCGGCTCACGCGACTGGGGTCTTCAGTACCCTGGTACTCCCACATCGTGGAAGGCCTGTCCTGCAGGGTCTGAATCCTGCGCTTGAGGAAGATGCTCGCCAGGTGCAACCCGTTCAGCATAACTCCGGCGGCTTGGTCCCGTAGGGAAGCCACCTTGGCGAGTAGCGGCATGACTACCTGGTTTTCTTCAGCCGATAGCTTATGCGCCCAGGACTTCCGCCTCTTCAGAACACCGAATGTGTGGAATTCCTGAATTCCATCCGAGCTGTTGTCGGTGACGTAGAACCACTTCTTTCTCCACCCTTGAGCGGAGTCGATGAAGTGCATCCCGAAGTAGCTGACGTCCGATTTCGCCTGGATTCCGAAACCGCCGGTGCGCAGTGGCTCGCCAGGCTCATTCACTACTCGCGACTTCTCGCGGAAGACACGGATCTTGAAGAGGGCCTTCCAGAGGCCCTAATGTGGGCGAATGCCCAAGAAGCACTCGCAAAATACAATGAAGCACAAGATGTGTTGCACTGCATTCGGAGGCAGATCGTGGAGCTGTATGCCATAGACATACGGCAATGCCACGAGGAAGGGGTGAAGAGGAAAGGAGAGTCCGCGCGACACATGGTCCGCGAAAACCACACGTTTGTTCCCGCGGGGATTGGGTACCTCCTCCTTCTTGCCGAGGCGCACCCGTTTCTCAGCTTCCGGAGGCAGCAACCCCTCCCGCTGCATCTCCTTGATGCTCTTGTGGGTGGTGTTGGGCGAGCGCCAATCGCCCGAGCGCGGTGCGGGTGGCGCATGAACTTCTTCTGACGCCCTCGACGACGAGACGGCGGCGCCGCGTTTCTTGCCTCCCGCCATTGGCACTAGTGCGAGCTCGAGGAGAGAGGAGGTGGAGAGCAAGGAAGACAAAGAACGAAGAAGACGAAGGCAGGGGAAATTTTCACTGTTTCACCCAAGGCTTGCATTTATACACAGAGCTAGTCGATCCTGACCGCTCACTGAGCCACGTGGCATCCATCGCGGCCGCCGGGTCCGAAGGCGAAACGAAAGGGTGGCGGATGCTGTTTCGTGCCACGATCCTAACAGTGGATCGTGCGCATTTACTGCGCGCATGTTCGCGTAAAAACCGGGAACGGCGTCTCGTTTCCGGTCAAAAAGCTGACTAGGTGGGCCAGCACTTATGCTCTCGTTCCGTCACGTCCCATCGGGAGGATAAAAGTGCGCCATGACGTCATAGAGTGCATCATCAAGCTGGAGAATATTTCGAATGAAAAGTCCAAACACGAAAATAACTTCGTATGGACAAATTATGGCATGAAATTTCTTTCACAGGAAAACAAGACCCTAAACACGAAAGCTCTTTCGTATGGGCATAAAACTCCAAACACGAAAATAACTTCGTATGGACAAATTATGGCGTGAAATTTCGTTCACAGGAAAACAAGACCCTAAACACGAAAGCTCTTTCGTATGGGCATAAATCTCCAAACACGAAAATAACTTCGTATGGACAAATTATAGCGTGAAATTTGTTTCACAAGAAAACAAGACCCTAAACACGAAAGCTCTTTCGTATGGGCATAAAACTCCAAGCGCGAAAAATCTTTCGTATGGACAAAAATATCTTGGTTTTCCTACTCGCGAAACCACAGACCTGAAACTCTGCGGGTGTGCAAATCCTGCCACCCCGTCACATGATGTCTACACATCAGAAACCTGGATTGTTCAGCCGACTAGGTACATCCGGATGTCGTATTCTTTCGAATATGAAGGTAAGACCCAAAAGATCTCTCTTGAGGGCCTAGAATCACACTCAAGCTGCGTCCTCTGGTAAAGTTCCGTGTCAACAACACGAAGAAAAATCCTAGCGGACGCGCCGGGTACCCCCATAGGTTAAGTTCGACTCGGTAAGACCTCCACGGACCAGTCGTAATGATCACCTCATTGGGTTCGAGTCGGAGGTCTCGAATCTGTGTAGGCCAGAACTGTTTTTGCCCTAGTTGCAATTAATTGGCCCTGATCTTTCGGGAGAGCTAAGCTGTTGTGCCACATCCTTCTGCGAAAAACAGCCCTAAAACACATGCACTTTCACTTGCTCGATACTCGGGTATAAAAGCTCATCACACGGGGTATACACCCTCCAAGTGGAAAACAACCATAATGGTTATCCGAAGAAATGCAAGACGAAAAATCTGACCGTCTACTCAACTGGAAAAATCCCAATCGAGAAAACGCTCGGGGGCTACTGATGAAGGGATGGATCTTGGACCCTGCGGGTAAGGACACCCCGTCTTAAGCCCAAGGTTAAGGCCCAAGAAGGGAAGCCCTTGGAGTGTTCAGGAAGGCCCACTTGAAGCCCACCCGCAATGCCTTGCGGGCTAAGTTAGGAAACTTGTAACCGACATAGGGTTAGAGTTCGAGTCCTCTCCGGGTAGGGTTTGAGACCTGGCCACTTATATAAGGCCAGGAAAACCACCGGAAGAGGGCCAAGCAATACCGCACCACCAAAGCCTTGAGCTCGAGATTGTACTCTCGACTTGAGCAATCATCATTGTAACCGATCTATTCGATAATACAGATCGATAGAGGCAGGAGTAAGGGTTTTACCTCTACGAGGGCCCCGAACCTGGGTAAATCGTGCCCCCTGTCTAGCCGACGATCGTCACCAGCGCTCATGGGTTCTCCTATTCGAAACCCTATGGGATCACCTGAGGGATTTGCTGAGTTAGAGATTCGACATCCTTAGTTCTTATTCGCGGCGAGATGATGATCTAACGGGTCCCCATTGATCTGGCTGGATGGCCGTGTTTCAGAAGGCTCCGCCGGCAAACTCCACAGAGCGATTCATGCCTAGATCGGATGGTATTCGATCGTTCACACCCGTTTCTGCCCGTTGGGTTTCAGAGGGAGAGCTTCGAAGCTTTGCTGGCTATTATCATGGAGTACGTTTTATCGTTCCATGTTGCTGGCGGTGAATGACATGAAAAGCGAGATCTGAGGACTGGATGGTGGTTCGAATCTTTTTGGCGATGAGGAATTGGCTTGGTGTTTCATGACTTGGAGCAGTGGCATGTAAGAGGGGTCGACAACATACGTGAAGTCCAAAGTCCTACCTTTCAGGGTGAAAATCCAAGGTCTCGCCTTAATTGGCTATGCCTGACAGTGGTCTTGTTGGAGACATTGTTTTGAGAGCGAAGATAACCTTCAGGGTGAAACCCAAGATTTGAGCTTAATTGGTTGAGCCCGACACTTCCTCTTGAAAACATTGCTTTTGAAGAACTGAACATCAGGTGCTGTTTTAGTGGTGGTTGTGCGGCTGCTGCAAGGACTATAACTCTGTGGCGGGACTTTTCTTTTTATTTCTTCGTTTCATTGTCTTTCGGCTGTGTGCGTCTGTAATGGCTCTGGTTATTGCGTTGTTGCAGAGGCCGAGTGTAATTTGTATCTCCGTGATATTATTAATTTATTATACATTTTTTATCTAAAAGAAATACACACGTGTAACAAAACACATATTTACATGTAACATGTTGAAACATGATATGTAACATTTTTTCCAAGTATGCCATAAAACATCAACATATATCCTCCTCGGATATTCCTTCATGTGATTTTTTTTATTTTTTTCGCTTTATAGCAGACAACATGTACTGCTTGGCTGGAAGTTGAAACCAGATGGAGCATGTGGAGTTGTGGACAACAATCACCGGACTAGGCGTGGTCAAAGGGCTGCGAGGGTCACTCACGTGGGAAGGCAACATGCAGACACACGAATATTTTTCTCCACGAGACGAGCAACGCGAGCGCGGGACATGGTCGCTCCATGCACGTGAGGGCGAGACATGGCAAGACGAGCCACGCGATGCGCGAACTCGGGCTGGAGAATTAGCAAGGAAAACGAGTCAACCTAGGCACGCGTGGCGCAGCGGCGGAACCAACGGATGATCGGTCGGTTGCCAACTACTCGCTCCGTTAAAAAATATAGCTATATCTAGGCACTAAAAACATGTGTACATACATTAATACGTAGACAAATGACTTTATTTTTAAACGCAGAGAGTAGAGTTTTGTGTACTTTTTGGCATTATCAGGTGCGAAACGGGCTAGTTCATGTTGTGAGATGCCGACTGGATTTGTCCTGGTCACTACTGCCTGTTCTGCGTCTCTTTCTAGGAAGCTGCACGGACGGACTACAAAAATGCATGCTTTACCACGTTTTGGGAAAAGGATATGTCAAGACATATATCATTTCAATTGTTGAAAAGTCTTGGTTGCCTGGCTTATCTATTCTTAAGTTATCACCAACCAAGCCTGAGTCAATACAAAAGGCCTGGTCAGGGAAAAAGTACGGACGGACCGGACAGGCCGAGACGCGTACTTTGAAACGTTACCAGGCATGCGTACCAAGTGATGGAAAATTAAAGATGTGTCAAGGTGTACTAATTTGGATTCTTAACAACAACTATATGCCTTTTAAGTATTGCGAACACTACAACACACGGTTGATTTTACAAGGCACAAAAAAGTGCCTCCAAAAAAAACAAAAGTGCCTCAAAAGATCATTAAAGGTATTTTAAAAAGTGCCGTGTGAAATAGGACATGAAAAAATCTTTTAAGTCATATTTCGAAAGTGGCTTTAAAAATTGATTATTTGAGGCATTTTTGACGTGGTATTAGCTTACTTTTGAAACTAGGCAAAAGACTTACAATTTCCATTGATTAAGAAGAAGAGAGGTGTCCGGTTAATTAGCGAGTACCCAGACGAAAACCGACACAAACATCCTCGTCGACCGTCACCCATCGTGACTGCCAAAAGTAGACCACACACACTGCTGAAGAAGTCGACGTCGAGGTTGACCAACAGGATCATCGCATAGTACCATCTAGAGCGACTCTGCGCTCACACTCCCGAGGGCGACTCTGACTTCACCAAAGAGATAACCGTCAACGAAGACCAAAGCAGTGTCGTGAAGTCCACATTGTTTAGTCTTGTTTTACTTATTTGTTTTTTTTATCAAAAACACAATACAATTAGTTTTTCAACTTTTAGTTTTTTTTTCTTGTTTTGTTTATCGTTCTTTTATAGTCGAATCAAATGCGGAGCAATCTATAAATAAAGGAGCGCTTTGTAGCAATTCAAGAGGAAATTGCCGGATTTTTAGTGGACAACGGCATAGATCAAAGGGAAAATTCTCGACCGGTTACACGGGCTCTAATCCCGCTTAAATCTCCATGTAAATGAATAAACGGGCTTAGTCCCGATTAGATCGATCTCCATGTAAACGAATAGAAGGACTCTAGTCTCGCTTGAATTATCATAAAGTATAAAGTATATTTTTATTATAGATAGAGATTTCTTTTATGAACATTTTATATGTATTTTTCTGATTTTTTATTAATTGACCATATATTGTTGCATTATTGATCATAATTTTAAAAATAAAAAGTTTGAGCTAGGAGGCTGCCACATAAGGACGATTTTGTCCCGAGTTCTCGTACAAACCGGGACTAGAGCTCCTCGATCAGAAACTCAGATAGGAGCATACGTGGCCTCCGTTTTGTCCTGGGACCTGGGTGTGCGGCCGGTACTATCTCGAAACCCTCACGACCCGAGGCTAATGCGCTTGTTTCTACCGGTGTGCTCCACTCTACTAGCAAGCTCGGAGATGGATAGATGGGAGGGATATTGAGCGTAGACTCTTCAAGGAAGGGAAGGCAGCACGTACTGTATGTACGAAAACAGAAGGACTAGTCCCCGCGCAATACTCGGTCCTACCAAATTCGTTCATGGATCACACTTTTATTTTTTCTTGCTACGACACGCCGCCTATGACCTCTTCGGTCAAACAATGTTTGGGTTTCTATTTTTTACGTCTCACGGAGAATTTCTGTTTTTTTTGTGCCCAAAAAAATGAAAGGAATTTCTATTCTTTCTTTGTGCAAATTATCTTTGACATGAATCATCAACAACTCTCACGGATGTGGACGTGGATCGAAAACTAGTCAAGCCATATCTAACCTGTTCCGAAACTTACCATTTATATTCGATTAAGGTTTTGGTTTCCAAATAATAAAAAATTATCTCGAGGCGGCTCAGAATTTCCGGTAACCGAAAAATCCTACATGGTTAATTACCGAACAAATTTAAATTTAAAGATTCTCAAAAAGGTTTATTTAGGCTCTAAACAATTTCTGGACGCAACCTTGACATCATGTACGGGCACATCCATAAAAAATAAAAAATATATACAACTCGAGTCGACGATCAATCGCTCTAGCAACCATAGCCGACATTACCACGGCGAGGCATCCAAACGCCAAGGTGAAACCGGAGCCGCCGCGCCGGCCCCGAGGCCACACCCCTAAACTAACCGACCGCCATGTTGCCCTAGCAACAAAAACCGACACTAAACACGGCGGAGGAAAACTCAACGCAAGGAAATCCTGGAGCCGCCGCTCCGACATCCATGCCCCAAAAGGAGCAGACAACCATGTCGCCCTAGCAACCATAGCCGACACTAACACGGCTGAGGAAAACCTCAACGCAAGGAGAAGTCCGAAGCTGCCGCTCCGACGTCCATGCCGGCCCTATGGCCTCGCACCACCTAGCTGAAAATGAAAAATCGCCGTTGCAACCACCAGCGCCCCACGAAGCGCCCAGCCACAGTGCCTCGAGGCTGCCGCCTCGACATCCACGCACCCCGCTTGTGGACAGACAAGCAAGGCAACACACGGCCAGGCATAAGTACCGAGACTCCAAGGCGACGCCCCTCCAAGGAGGGAACGACGAAGCCCCCGCCGTAGCCCGCTTTGTCAAAGACAATGTTGTTGTTTTCACCCGGAGAACTCAGGGAACTGGTGTGACCGAGAGATAGTTGGCACTCTACGATGACGCCTCCAAGGAGGAGGACGACGTCCTACGACTCCGTCGCAGCCGACACTGATCGAGACCGGTGCTAGGTTTTCACCCGACGCGAACCAACTACCACTGTCAACGCCGGTTCCACCAAGCCGAATACCACCAGCTTTCGAGACAACCCAGTGTTAGATTTTTTTGATCATCCAGTTTACGGTGTGATACTCTATTATACCAAAATGATCTCTACGGTGAACATCATCGTATATTCTAATGGTCTGAGGAAGGAAACAAAATAACCATCTTGTGACGATACTATATAGAGAAATATATCTCGTAGTATCTCAACTAACTGGGTCTATCTAGCCACAATGTTGAAACAACAATGTGCTCCCATTCATATTGATACAGCAAGTATCGGTCACCAGGAAAACATGGTCATCTAATATTAATGAGTTTTTCTATGAGGATTGACAAAGGGTTATGGCATATCCAGCCGTTCGGCTTTCCCAGGACGCGAAAACTGCCCCTTTTTTCCTCCACGGCGCGAAACGGGGCAATTCAGGAAGCTGGGAGGGGGGGGGGCGCATTTCCCAGCCGTGAAACCCAGGCCCCCCCCCATCCGGCGATTCGCCCATATTTGGGCAGGTAGAGTTTTGGCACACAAATAATTGAAGTTTTGCCACACAAATAAATAGATTTTTGCCACACAAATAAATAGTTCAACAATGTAAACAAAAAATAAATTACACTAGTCATCGTCATCGTCCTCAACATTGCCATTCCCCTTTCGCGCCCACAAATGTTGCACCAGGTCATTCTGCAGAGCATGGTGTGTTCCAGCGTGTCGAATCTCCTGTCGTTTGGTGAGGAAGTCTGCCCATGATGCCGGCACCTGGTGATCAAAAGTTGCAAGAGGGCCCTGCCGGTAGTATGGTGTGCTTGCCTCACTGTCAGGCACCGGGTCATCCCGCTCACTCTCAATGATCATGTTGTGCAAGATCACACAACACTGCATCACCTCCCACATATTGGACTTCATAGCTGGGTACCGGACAACAGCGAATCGAGATTGCAGCGCACCAAATGCCCGCTCAACATCCTTCCTGCAAACCTCCTGGCACTTGGAAAACCAAGCTTTTGCGCTTCCTGGGATAGGGTTGGAGATGCTCTTCAGAAATGTTGCCCACTTCGGGTAGATGCCATCTGCAAGATAATACCCCTTTGTATACTGGTGTCCATTGATCTCATAGTTCACAGGGGGGCATGGCCTTCGACAAGCTCGGCTGTAACATCCCAAGTATGAAAATATCCCCTAGAATGTTTGATTTCATGTTTAATTAAAGTATTGCATCATGTCATCATGTTTAATTATTTGTTTGCATTGTTTACTATTTGTTTTCCATCTGTTCTTAATTGTTTTCACATTTCAAATTCAAATTATTTCCAAACTTTATTTCATACTTGCTCTGTTACAACATTTTAAATGAAAATCTCAAATAAAAACAACTCATTTGTTGTCATATTATTCCTTAGTTATCAATTAATAAAATAGTACTTTTATTTCAAATAAATAATTCCCAAATTGCTTTCAAACCCAAATTCAAATTCAAACAGCACCAAAATTCCAAGTCATGAAAACTAACAAACCATTCTAATGTTTCAATCCAATTAATGTTAGGGTTCACCCTAATAAATTTGTTGTTTCAAATATTAATCAATTAAATTGCAAATTATTCAATTTCAACTCAATTGGCAAACAACAAGCATGAATTTGAATTTTACAAAAACCAAAGTGGACACTGATAGCTGTTACCCTATTAAGCCCACAGGAATTTTTTCCAAAATTTTCTAAACTATAAACCCTATCTTTTGTTTCCATTTCTCATTGCTACAAAAAAAAAACAGAAAAAGCAAAATAGAAAAAAAAAGAGAAACGCGCGCGCGGCAGCTAGCAGCACTTACCCAGCCCAACCCACCTAGCGCGCAGCCCAGCCCGTTTCAGCACGCGCGTACCGCTTCGAGCAGCGCGCCATCTTCTTTCTCCCGTACGGCGACGATCCGGTGGCGCCACGTCGCCGTACGGCCGCCTCCGACGGCCAGCAGCTGCGCGGGCACCCTATAAGTACCCCCTAGGGCTCAGCGCGCCGCCCTAAACCTAGCTACACCTCTCTCCTCCCTCGAGGCCGCCGCCAGTCTTCCTCTCATCTCGCCGCGTTCCTCTCTGTTTCCCTCACCGGCGAGGAGCTCTCTGAATCCGTCCACGCCGCGACCACCATGGCCTTCCACCACCCTACCTAAACCCTGGAACCAGACCCCCTCGTCATCCTCTACTGATTCGACACCCGAGCTAGCTGGGAGGAGCACGGGAGCCACGCCGCCGTCCTCGTCACCGCCGCAGCAGTCGCCCCGTCGTCGAGCTCGTCAGCGACCAACTCCCGGTGAGCGCCACCGTGCCTCTCACCTCCTCCTCTTATCTGTTCCTTGATCGCAAGCTGCACACGCCTCCCTGCACCAACCTCAGCAACCACGGGCACCGCACCAACGGCAGATCGACGACGGCGAGCTCGTAGCTGTCAGTTAGGTTCAGGCAACGCGCGTAATTTCAATTTCAGTTAACAGTGGTACACCTTACCTTGGCCGCGCGTCTGTTACTGACAAGAAACGCAGCGCAGCGCAACTGGTTCAGACTTTGTGCGCCGCGGGGGAGATCGCGGGTTCGAGCCGTGGCTCTCCCTGGGATAAAATCCCACACTTTTTTCCACGCCACGCTGACAGGGAGGGCCCCATGTCAGCCTCTCGCTAGCCACGCAAGCGCGCAGTGCCACGCTGTCCCCCCTGGCCCACGCGGCAGTGGCTAGGGTTAGCCCACAGCACGGTAACAAAAGTTTTCCAACGTTTCTGTTTTATTTCCAAATACTTTTAAATTGCAGAATTAAACCCTAAAACTAAAACTTGAATAACTTTTAATTTATAGCTCCAAATAATAAGAGTTATATATGTTTGCTGATCCAAATTTAATGATCTATCCAAATAATCCATTTGTATACTGATTTGAAATTTCCAAATGCATCCAAAATTCAAATTTGAATAATTCAAATGCAATTTTCTAAATTCAATAACTATTTCATCTTTAATCCAAATAATGCAAATAAAATATGTTTTCCATACCATTTCAACTCACCTTTTCAAATATAATTTTTGTTTCCTGTTTTGAATAATTTAAATTGCCTAAATAATTTAATCCTTATTTAATTCATTTAAATTTGATAAAATCATAACTTGCTCAAAATAAAATATTTTTGAACATGCAAAATATGTTTTCAAACTAGGAAAATATGAACTTTTCAAATGTGAATTTGAATTTATGTTTTGAACAAATAAAATTCAAATAAAATTCAAACTTGTTTTAAATTCATTTAAAACTTGTTTAATATTGTTTAAGTCATAATAAATTCATACTAACTCCTATTTCAAAATTTGAAACATGTAATCCAACTAAAATTTGATGTTCTTTTCAAATATATATTTTGTTAATTGTTTTGCACACTTCAACTTGATGAAAACAACAATTGTTTGTGTGACATGTTTAAGTAACCCAAAATTTCTAAACTTAGTAAATAATTTCCAAACTTGTGATATTCTTTTAACACTTGCATCTATTGTTGTTATTTTGTTGTTATCATCATGCATGCATCATGCTAACAACTTTCACATAATAATTAATTGTAAAACATTTGTTTCCACTAAATTCATGGGCCTCTTCTATATGCAATCTCATTGCATATGGGTCCATTTAAATTGTGTTACCATGTCACTTAGTTTATTTTGATGCATCTATTAAATTGACATGCCTCATCCCATGATTGTGCACTATGCCATGATAATGATTGTTTATATTTCTGTCTTGTTTGTTTGCTTCTTCTCGGATAGACGACGATGTTGAGACAGACGATCTTTACAGCACCCCTTCTGAGGATCTAGCTCAGTACCCGGCTGCTGAGTTTGCAGGCAAGTTATCACTCACATGAACCATTGTGTTCCTTTCAACCCTGGTTACCGATACTTTCCGTTGTCTATTTCTGCTAGCCTTAGTGGTAGTTGTTTCTGTTACGAACCTACCACATGAATCCTTTAACCCTGATATTGCCTCACCACCACTCCTACAACCCTATTGTTTGAGCCAGTGTCTTACTAGCATGCTTAGGTTATTTTGCTCGAGTCTGTTACCCGTTACTTTCAGTTACTATATTCTATTATGTTCTGGGGGCTCGATGATTAATCAATCAAACATGCTAATGTTAATGTTAATAATAATCTGATGATAAGGCACCGACAGGAGGCCCTGTGTGGTTTTGAGGCCTGCTAGTGTCGACCCTAATAGGAAAAGGGTCTTGTCTACTGATCCATGATGAGCGCACTACCCGCATGTGGGAAGCGAGTATGGGCGCCCCCCTCAATTTGATTCGATTCGCATCTCGTCCAAATCATCTCATTTAGTTCGTGTTTTCCATTTGCCGCATGCATGTTTTTGCGAGCCCAGCGCAGGGTGGAACTTTTGTAGTCGGCATATAGGGGGACATGGTCTTAGAGTGCTATGAGGGTCCCTTTTCTTCGGGGCTTGATTAGCCGTGCACCCAAGGTGCTTTGGGCTTGATGCGAAGAATAGTTGAGTTGTGTTGAGTGCCCCGCTTGGTGGGAGGCATCCCATCTGGCGGGTTATTCATACGTGTACGGCCAAATTGGTGCAACCCTGCAGGTATAATCTTCTCGAGAAGCCGTGTTTTCCGCGGTTATGGTTAACTTGGTGAAAGTACTGGCTAACAAGTACTCAGGACAACTTAAACCTAATGATTCACAATCTCACACCCCATGGTTAACAACTTGACTAGTAAAAGGATTATCAACACAATAACTTGATTCATCCTTAATCCAACCATGTGAGTTATCCTCGGATTGCTTATTTGGATAAGGGGCGAGATCCAGGATGGGTTTGTTTGAAGTTATCTTCAGTTGGTTACAATACTCGATCTTATCTCCTTTCTGTTAGACGGAAGTGGTAGAATCTCTGTAGTTGGTTAGCGCAGCCAGTTGCAGCATCTTTTACATCCCCTTCCTTCCGTTGAACCCAAGGCATCTGTACTTGGTGTTGACGGGTTATACTTTGGTGAACTGTGAGTCTTGCTTGCCAGTACGTCTATGTACTGACCCCTTTGGGGCTGTGGTTTCCGCAGACTACGCTTACGAGGATCCAGGTGACGGCTACTACGTGGAGTTTGACGAGGCTGCTGACGAGTAGTTAGCGGACCCGGGCAGGATCCGAGACATCGTGGATGGGCTCCGTCGTATTTCAGTTTCCGGCTTCTTAAGCCTATTTGGATTTGTCTGTACTCAGACCCATTTGAATGCTTCCGCTGAGATGTAATGATGTTATGTTGGGACATGTGCCCTCTGGATGATTGTATTTGCTATCTCTGCCCTAGTGAGGGCCATTTGCAACTTATTTCAATCTTTTGTGTCTTAGAGATATGTTGTGCTATCAGTTTGTTCAAAGCCGTTGACGTACCATGTGTGTATGGTATGAAGTACGTCAATGGTAGTGTCCTGATTTCTACGGGATAGTTTACATCGACGGTGAACAGTAGCGATGGGTTGTCACACATAAGTGTTGGCCTACTCGTAAGAGGACGCGGGTGCCGGTAAGCCCCGTAATCCCATCAGGATACTGTTCAGTTCGTACGGTGAGTATCCTTTAGAAGTCCGGGTGCGACATCGGCAAAGACATTCGAGCACTGCAAGACATTGATGTCATTGTGACTTCCAGGCATACCAAAGAATGAATGCCAAATCCATAGATCGTATGAAGCCACGGCCTCGAGAACCACCGAGCACTCTCCTTCCTTTCCCTTGTACATCACCTGCCAGTCAAATGGACAGTTCTTCCATGCCCAATGCATACAGTCGATACCGCCAAGCATCCCAGGAAAGCCTCTTGCTTCGTTCCCTGCGAGGAGACGAGCAGTGTCTTGGGCATTGGGTGATCGCAGATATATTGGGCCAAAAACTGCAACCACTGCCCGACAGAACTTGTTCAAGCACTCAAGGGCCGTGGATTCGCTCATGCGCAGGTAGTCATCTTGTGCATCTGCGGGAGCACCGTATGCAAGCAACCTCATAGCCATCGTGCACTTCTGAATAGAGGTAAAGCCTACCGTGCCGGTGCAGTCCTTCTTTAACTTGAAGTAGGTGTCGAGCTCCCGGATGGCATGCATGATCTTGAGGAAGAGCGTGCGTTTCATTCTGAAACGACGCCGGAACATCTTCTCGTCGTTGGTGGGATCCTCGGCGAAGTAGTCGGAGTAGAGGATGCAGTAGCCCTCGTACCGCTGCCTCGGCTTGCTCTTGCGGCGACCGGGCTTCGATCCAGCATGCCACGGCTGGGCGGCCTGATCTTCCTCGTCGAAGAGCTCGGCGAGCATCTCCTCGGCGTCGGAGTCCATGGCTCGGACAAAACGTCGAACACCTTGCGGGTGGTGGACGCGGTTCGCCAGGCACAACCTCTCCCGCGGCGGAGACGCGAGCAAACGGCGGTGACGGTGTGGTGGAGCTAGACGGCGGTGGTTTGCCTCGTCGCTCGTGTGTGATGGCGGCCGACGGCGGCGACGTGGGAGGTGGCCGACGGGGTGGCGACGACGAGGCGAGCGAGAGGAAAAGCCGAGTCGGGGTGGGGAAAGTGGGGCAAATGGCGCTCCCTCGCCGACAGCGCTTGCCCACACGCGCTTTTGCTTCCGCCGCCCCCCCAAGACGAACCCAATGGGCTGGGTTCCGCCTGGGTGCGACGGCGCTAATTTCCGCCGAAACGACGCTATTTCGGGTTCTAGGGGGCGGCTGGTAGAAAAACGGCGCTAATTCCCGTCCGCGGGGGGGGGGGGGGGGAGGGGGGGGGGGGGGGGGGACTGGAGATGCCCTTATAACGGTGTGTTTATGTCTCTACACGTGCATCTCGGTTTTCCTCTCAATCTCATATCAGTGGTCACAACAGTTATATCATAAAAACATAATACATTAATTTTGAAACTGATGTATCTTAATGTCTCTTGGTCATACATACAATATATCGGTGCACCATTGAAATTTAAAGATCGTCCACAAAGCATTTTATAATAAGATCAATGAGCACCCTTCCTCCGTAGTTGTACTTCTATAAATTCAACAAATTGGAGTCAACCAACACTGAGTGGAAATACTCTTCAACCAAATAATTTTATTTGCCATTTCTAGGTATAAAATAACTTCATCCGTCTGGACAGAAACAAAAAAGTAAGAAAACTCTATAAATATCGCTAGAATTACAAGTATACAGTGCGAGCTAGCGCGCCCCAACAACATAGAGGATTATTTATGCTAATTAAGGTGTGATCGATGTAGCCCGGCAGGTGAATCCATGCATAACCGAGGAGAAACCAATATAATCAATCGGACTTGCCTCCCCGTGCCGCCACAGCGTGCTTGAGTGGCCGCACCTCGAGGCCTCCTCCCTTGCGTTCTTCGAGGGTGTAGGGCATGTATGTCCCGAAGAGCTTGTCCCAGTGAACGAAGAATGGCTGCGCGAAGTTGTACTTGTTGCCGTAGAGCTGGTGGTGGATGCCGTGGGTAATGGTGTTGTTGCCGGAGCCGAAGACAAGGTGCAGCGGGTTCCAGGGCAGCCACATGCTGCAGTGGTCGTCGACGGACTTGAGGTTTGCGAGGGAGAAGTAGAAGATGGCGGTGCGGGGCGTCATCCCGGAGATGAGGAGGCCGAGGGTTGCGCTGGCGGTGTCCATGAGGAGGCCCTCGAGCTGGGTGCCGTAGAGCGCCCCGAAACCGTAGGGGATCACGAGGGTGTGGTGCTGGGCGTGGACGTGCTTGTAGAGGAACTTGTTGGTGTGCATGTACCTGTGCATGAAGTACTGGTAGGTGTCCATGACCAGCATGGCCACGATGCACTGCAGCGCTGCCACCGGCAACGAAGGCTGCTTCCTCGCCGGGCCATTATCGAGCTGCATGCATGGAATTTAACCGGTGTTTTAAATAGCTATTTAAAACTATGATTTTAACAAGTTGGTGAGTAAATCTTTGCGTAACTAAACTTGTAAGGGCTTTTGTTACCTTGATGAGGAGGAGCTGGACGGCGACCTGGCCAGCCTGCTGGAGGAGGACGGTCCTTAGGACGGTGGGCTTGGACTTGGAGGCGATGTTCTTGGTGTCCTCGTCCTCCTTGGGATAGAGCCGGTATTTGCTCGACACACCCAGCCCGTCCAGCGCCATGTACATGGCCGAGTAGAGCCAGTACACCGAGATGGGTACGAAGATGCTCAGCAGATCGTCCGACACCCCGAACGCCATTGCAGCTAGCTAGCTTTAATTACCCTGAGCTCAAACTGCTCCGGTCTACTAGCAAGCTCGGAGATAAATCGATGGGAGAGATACCAGCTGCTTCTGCAATTTATAGGGGAGAAGCAGGCAAATGGGGCGCGGTAGGTCGATCTTTGACGGACCGGCCGGGGAAGAACACATATGGGACATTCAGTATCGAGCTTAGAATTTGTAAGGAAGGGAAGGCAGCACGTACGTAAACAACAGAAGGACTAGCCCCCGCGCAATGGAGCGCGGTAGGTCGGTCTTTGACGGGAAGAATTCATTCATTGTGGAGCAACAGGTAAACACACAAGGACTAGTCCGCGCTCGGAATACTCCTTCCTGCTTCGTTCACGGATCACACTTGTTTTTTGTTTTCTTTTCCTGCTTCGCACGCCGCCTATAACAACTTTGGTCAAACGCTGTTTCGGTTTCCATTTTTACGTCGCACAAGGATTTCTGTTCTTTCTTTGTGCAAAAAGAAAAAAAAAGGAATTTCTGTTCTTTCTATATACTCCCTCCGTATCAAAATATAATACTCTCTCCGTCTGGAATTAAGTGTTACAAAGTTTAACAAAAGTGGATGTATCTACACTAAATTATGTCTAGATACATCCAGTTTTGTCAAAATTTGTGACATTTAATTTCGGACGGAGAGAGTATGTTTTAGCATTTTGTAGATATAATGTACCTAGACATGTTCTAGTGTGTAGATTCATATGCATTTTACACAAAACATGTCTAGCTACATATTGTCTAGCAAATACTAAAACATTTAATATTTCGATACGGAGGGAGTAGTACTATATATGTGCAAAATATCTGTGACATGAATCATCAACAACCCCTCACGATGTGGATATGTGGATCGAGAATTCGTCAAGGCATATGTAATCTGTTCCTTTCTTACAATTTATACCCGGTTAAGGTTTTGGTCCTCGAATTAAAAAATTCTTGAGGGGGCTAAGGATTCCCAGGTACGGTGGAAACCAGAAATCCTAGACGGTTAGCAGACAAATTTAAAAACAAAATTTTGAATATAAACTTTCATAGGAAGAGCTATTTAGCCTTTAAACTAGGGTTGCAAAGCGGCGCCCGATCCGCCCCCCCCCTTCCAGTATAAACTTAGAGCATGTCTAACAGACCCCCTAAATGGCCCAAACCCGTATAATAACCGCCGATATACGGGTTTGGGCTCTACCCGGCCATCTAGCACGCCCCGTAAATGGACCACCCCGGACGATTTTTTACAAGTTTGGGTAGGGGGCGGCCCGTCGACCCCTACATGTGCGGGTCGGGAGGAGATATAGAGGTCCAACCCCTCACCTTTTCCCCCATCGCGCGCGAACCTCCCAACCGCCGCCGCCGCCGCCGGAAATCCGCCTCCTCGCCATCCCCGGCCACCGCGTGGCCAGATCTCGCCGCCATGGACTCCTCGCAAGCCCCTCCCACCGCCGACGGCGCGGCACCCATGTCCGAGGTGGTGAATACTGCCACCGTCGACGCCGCGGCCTCCGCCGATGTCGCCGCCATCATCTCGGCCACCATGCCGATGAAGAGGAAGAGGATCCCGAAGCTCTTCTTCGACACACCGCCGGGGCCTGCGGTAGCGACGGCGGCGGGGGCGGCGGCGGCCACTGTTGCTACCGCCAAGAGGGTGAAGTCATTCGCGACGAGGGGGCGGCCGCCAAAGGTGAAGAAGGCCGGCACGCCTGCAGCGGACGATCCGCCCACGCAGGTGGTCGCCGAGGTTCCGTCACCGGTCGTTCTGCCTGCTCCCACGCCGCCCACGCCGCGGTTGCCCACGCCGCCGCCCGCTGGTGCCCGCCAGGTGCTCGACGATGTGCCTGCGCCTGCTGCCGCGACATCCTACATGGATATGCTCAACGATTCTGCGGTGGACTTGGATTCGGGCATTGGTGGCTTCGACGACGAGTACGGTGACTATGGCGAGGATGAAGAGGCGGACGAAGAGGTGGACGACGACGTGGTTGAGGTGGACGAGGCTACTGCGCGGCGGAGCAAATCGGAGAAGCAAACACTACACCGAGATTGAAGATGTCACATTGGTCCGTGCGTGGGGCAAAGTGTCTATGGATGCTGCCACCCACCGATCAAACCGGCAAGCGCTATTGGCAACGAATTGAGGATCTTGACCACAAGCTCAAGCCTCGCACGAAGACTTTGGCGGATCGGTCCTACCGCTCCCTTGAAGGCAGGTGGAACGCGATCAAGCCAGCTTGTTCTGCGCTGCCATGGACCAAGTGGCGGATAATCCACCAAGTGGATGTGTGGCAACGGACTACGTAAGTTTTGTGACAGATTTCTTGTGCAAACTATGTGTTCTTGTGTAAACATCACACTACATTGTTGTTCTGCAGCCCAAGTATGCTCAATTGCGGTACAAAGATATGGCCGGGTCAAAGAACAAGGAATTTCAGTTTGAGCATTGCTTCAAATTGCTCCAACACCTTCCCAAGTGGAAGTTGAGGGACGAAGAGCCAAAGTGCAAGAAGGAGGCAATGCTCAACATGGATGATGAAGAGGAAGACATGGGTGGTCGCAACGTAGGCAAGCCCGAGGGCACCAAGAAGGCGAAGGAGAGGCAGAGGCTAGAAGCCGAGGCAGCTAGCTTCAAGGACAAGATGGATCAGCACATTAGGGCAAAGGAGGAAATAGCATTCAAGACATTGGAGACCAAGGTCCTCATCACCGAGAAGAAAAAGGAGGTGAAGCTTGCCAAGGTGGCTGCAAAAAGAGAGGAGGCTATGCGCAAGGCCGAGTTGGATGCCCAAATGTTGGCTCTCAAACAAACCAAAGCCATGAAGGAGCTCTTGACCGAGGAGAAGGAGATCATGATGATGAACACCAAGGACATGGACGAGGATCAGCTGCTGTGGTGGAAGGAGAGCAAGGCCGAGATCATGGCGAGGAAGTTGCAGGCGCGTCAAGCTCGCGAGGCATCCAACCTTGGTGCTTCAACTTCGGTGAGTGGTGGTGCCGACGGTGGGCTGCAAGATTGATGTGGATCGCGTTGGTGGTGGCAGTACTTTTGGGAACCTCTATACCTAGAACATGACCTATGAACTTGTTGATCTATTTGTGATGTAAAACTATGGATTATGCATCGCATATCTTGAATCTGCCATATTTGATATGCTTGTGTAGTTGTGCTAAACCCTGCAAAACCCTGTTTTGTGAGGGGCCAAAAGCTCGTGCGAGCTAGCAGACCCCCTACCCCCACCCCGTAAAACAGAATATTCTGTTTTACGGGGTGGGAGTAGGGGGTCTGCTAGCTCGCCGAGTTTTTGGCCGGCGAAATGCGTCATGACCCAAATAATCAAAAAAATTATATATACATTATATAATATTGACTTTTTATAGTTTTATAAAATTACATAAGTTAAACGAGTAGCTCGCGAGCTACTCGCGAGTTTACCGAGCCGAACCGAGTTTTGATTTTGAACTCGTTTGTTGAACGAGTCGAGCCGAGCTCGACTCGTCAGTTGACCGAGCTTGAGCGAGTCGAGCCGAGTCGGCTCGGCTCGAATTCCAGCCCTAGCAGAGAGCTCGAACCTGGGACGGGTTAGAACAACATGCCGCTGGCCAAAAAAATATAAACCTTATGTCGCCGCTGCCGCCAGCCCTGATTACATACGACCTGACTAATTCTCCATGTACGTCGACATCAACTAGGTTGGTGATGATTCGCGTCACCCATATTTTATTTTGCAGCGGGAAGAAAATTCAGGACAGTAGTCCGTAAAGACTATGTAATTTTTCCTTTTTCGTCTTCTTCTAATACAGTATTTTCTTCTACTTCTTCTGACTGCCTTGGTGCCCAATGTCGGTGCTATTTCGACAGTATATATACTACTTTTTATGTAGTATGTGTAATTTTTCCACATACTACTTTTATACGTACATATATATCGATATTTTGAATATATAGTGCAAACTACATACTCATTTTATAATTTTCACGTAACTTGTTTTGGAGCATCTTAGATATAGTATATGAACATACTCGAATCTACATATATATATATATATATATATATATATATATATATATATGTATATATATATGTGTATATATATATATAAATAAATTAGGTTTTGGTTACCAGACGGTAAATCCGGTTAGCGACCGGTAATCGAGTTTCCTGAGCATCCTTTGTAAATGTTTTTACCGGACAAAAATCTCGTTGGCACCGACGTTCTAACTGTTGTACAACCCCTGCCGGCTGGCCGGTCCCGAGCGTGTACAATATAGGCGAAGTAATAGAAGGCATCGTAGATGTGAAAAACACATAAATACGTAAAGTAAAATTGACACATGGAATATTCCTGTGAGGGTGAACTCCACCTCCTTTTTCCTTTTTCTTTTGTTTCCCTTTTTCTCTTAAACGAAACATGGAATATTCCTATGAGGGTCAATGCGCCTTGACTGGGAGCCTACCTGCCAGCCCCTATTGCATGGGTGCGGTGATAGGGTGATTTTGTCCCCTTTCGGCACTTCCCCCTTATCGGTTTTTGGTCAGAACTCTTTAGGGTCCATATAATCACTATAGATAAAATCATCGAGTCTCTCTAAGGATGGTATAAATATATTATAAAATCTCTGGGACATCCATGCAATTGCTCCGTAAAGCGTGCAAAGTATTTCTCTCTCGTAGTAATTTCACCAAAACGGCTCTGATTAACAACGAAATTGTTTCTATGATATTGTAATGACATCGACCATTGCCTATTGATATCAGGAACATATTTCTAGCATCCCGGGACATCCCAGATTCTCCGTAATCTCTCTTGAATATTAATTCTATCACGTCAGAATTACCCGAATGATACTGGCTCTCCTCCAGACCAACCAATGTGAATAAATGACTTTGGCGCATTAAGTGTGTGACCCCTATAGGTTCGATAACTAGTAGACATCATTGGAAAAACATTTTCCTAATCAATAATTGACATCGGGACCATGGACGGCCATACTGATTCCTACAAGTTATACGAAAAAACTAATGAATCTGTTCCATGTTAAGTAAGTTGCTTGTACTTCGATACCAATCAATACCTCGAGACAAGATGAACGATAAGACTGTACTCATACCCTGCGGCGGCGGGTAAGGGTATAGGGTGGCTCCACCCGTACCCATACCCCGCGGGTGCCATCCCTACCCACCTGTGACCTCTTCGGTCAAACATTGTTTGGGTTTCTTTTTTTGTACGTCTCACAGAGAATTTATGTTTTTTCTTTGTGCCCAAAAAATGAAAGGAATTTCTATTATTTCTTTGTGCAAAATATCTTTTACATGAATCATCAAGAACCCTCACGGATGTGGATGTGGATCGAGAACTAGTCAAGCCATATCTAACATGTTCCCATACTTCCCATTTATATTCGATTAAGGTTTTGATTTCTTAATAATAAAAAATAAACTCGAGGCGGCTCAGAATTTCCGGTTACCATGGTAACAGATAAATTCTGAATGGTTAATTACCGAACAAATTTAAATTTAAAATATTCTCAAAAAGGTTTATTTAGGCTTTAAACTATTTCTGGATGCAACCTTGACATCGTATACACGCATATCGTGTAATCGGATTTTCTGACCAATAACCAAAGGTTTGTCTTTTATATTGATAAAGAATGAGCAAACAGGAAGGACGAGGCATAAAAAGAATAAGACGGTATCAGCATAAGACTGTATCCATTCCCGTCAGCGGCAGGGTGGAAGCCACCATCTTCGCAATTTGCCTTTTGATCCTGAGGAGATTAGCCGGCAATTCCCGGACGACGTCCAGTGCCTAGTTATCCCTAGGAATGGTGGCAGAATTGTCGAAAGGCGGAATCCATGTATCCTTTCCGGGATAAAGGACGTGTTTGCAGTAAAAGAAAGACCTTGTCTAGTGTTTGACGGAGGTTTTTTTTTTGAAATAGACGTTAGTTTCGGACAACCCATGGCGACTCCACCACAACCCCACCTCGGTGACCCCATGGCGATTCTCATCAACCCTAGGTCTCAACCCACCACCCATCCACCCCTCTTGATCTGAGGAGTCGGATCCACCACCAACCCTCCCTAGTTTCCACAAACAATTGGTTTTTGATTTTCGTCTCAATTTGGCTAAACAGGTTCGATCCCTTTTCTCTGTCTCGGTCACATCACCCACCTCTCCACCTGGCTTTCATCTTGTGGTCTCATTTGGAAGATCTGCTTTTCGTCTCACCACGGATCATGTTGGATGAGCATTGGAATCTTGTCTTGGTGCACTCCATCATAGCTTCAAGATCATTCAACTAGCTGATCAAGTTTTTAAGTTCACTGTCCGATCCAAGGCATTAGGGTTTTTCATCACCAATCTACGATGTTTTTCTTGTGATTTATTCAAATGCTATTTTCATCTCTAGGGTTTTGGTGGCCCAAATTGGACTCCTGAGGAATTGGCTTGGTACAAGCAACAAGATGCTGAATGGACTCACGTCCCAACACGATCATCATCTATGCATCGTTCATCTAAGACTCAACGAGGTAATTTTAAACAAAATTTTCTCATTGGATCTAATACAACCCCGATGGGACCTAGAATTATTCATGGTTTTCCTAGATCCAGTATCACATCTCATGATCGCAAATTTGCGGATCACGAATACTGACAAGAGCGGGAATCCTGGTCACCTTCCATGCAAACAAATTTGGGTTCCTATTGGATCAAATTCTATCACTATTGATGACCCAAGGCCCAATAATGATTTTCATCAGCCCACTGGGGATGCTCTTACTCGCCAGGTGAACTCTCCTATGTGCAATTTAGTTTGTACTCGTTGCCTTGCACCTGGTAAATTTTTTATGATTGTACCTATCAAATCCGCTGCCGAATTTTGAAAGGACATAGTTCCTAAATCCTATTTTCGGTGTTTGATCACAACATATGGAAGGTCTAATGTTTACCCTAAGTTTACTCAGAGCATATCATGGGTAAAATGCAACCATACATCCCCGTAGACACTCATACGATGGATAGCAAAAATGAAGAAAAGGTTAAGAAACGAAAAGAGAAGAAAGAAGAAGAAAAGGAGGAAATGGAGGGGAGCCGGCCTCCCTGGCCGGGCTGGTCGGGCGATGCGCCGGCCCAAGGCCGGGCTCCAGGCCAGGCGGCTCGGGCGGGTGCCCGGCCCTAGCTGCTCTCCACGCCGGCCCCAGGCCGGGCGGCTTGGGCGGGTGCCCGGCCCCAGGTTCGCCTCCACGCCGGCCTTCCTCCTCGCCCATGCTGGCCCCAGGCCGGGCTATCCCAGGCCGGGATGGGAAGGGCCGTTCGGCCCATGCGCTGTCCACGCCGCCCCCAGGCCGGGCACCTAGGGCGGGGTGGGTTTTGCCCCATCCCTGGTTGCTCCAGGCCGGCCCCCTAGGCCGGGGTGGGCGCTGCAGAGTGGGGGAACCCCCCCCCCCAACGACCATATTCTTGCCCCCGGGTATAAAAGGGATCTTTCTTCTACCTCTTCGAAGGGTCAATCCTACTCACTCTCTCTCCACCATTGATTGACCAAGCTCAAGCTCAAGAACAAGCAACTCCTCAAATCCCCAACCAAAGCTCGTGATACTTTGGGATTTGAAGGAGATACCTCCAATCTACAACTCCACCAAGTCGATTAGAAATCCACCCACTCATCCCTTAGGGATCTTGTCATTCTTAGTCCATTGGAGACAAGAATCTTGTTGCTCTTAGCTCATCGGAGCTTGGAGCCTTGTTGATATCCCCGATGCTCTTGTGCTCGTGGATCTTGCTTTCGGAGTCTTGGTGGCTCTCGGGATTTGGTGAGGACCCTCCAATCTTGTGGATTGTGCCTCATCCTTGTAAAGGTTCTAGTTGTCAACCTCAACGGCAACATAGTGATTCGAGCCTATCCACATCGGTGGAAGGACTCGAAGGAGATACGGTGTGGCATTTGAGGCCTACTCAATGTTCCACTTTGGTGGCACCGCACCGCTCCAACGGAGATTAGCTTCCATTGGGAAGTGAACTTCGGGATAAATCTCCGCGTCATTATGTTCGGTTATTCCTCAACTTACCTTTACTAGTTACTACTAGCTTAGTCATATATTCACCTTGTGCTAGTTGTACTTGCTCAACATATAGGATTGTTCACCTAGTTGCATAATCTAGAAAATTTATATTTGAGCATTACCTTGTTAACTTGAAAAGGAAGCTAAAATTTGTAGTTAACCTATTCACCCCCCCTCTAGTTAACCTCTCGATCATTCAATTGGTATCAGAGCCTCGTATCTTTATATAGGGCTTTACCGCCTAAAGAGGAGGTAATGATGGATGATGATCCCGTCACCCTGGATGTGATTCAAAAGCTAATCCAAGCTATGATTGATAGTTCCGAGAAGAAGATGGAGGGACTAATAAAAGAGTTTACATCCCCATCTAATAAATCTAGAGAAAAGGTTATCTTAGATGAACATGGAAACCCCATTCCAACTAAGGAAGGAAGCGCAACATCTTCACCTTTAAATGGTAGTGGTGGAAATTCCTTTGGCTATGCTTATAACAATGGTCCTAATGTCCAACATCCACATGTTAATCATCTTGGTCCACCTCCTATGGTGGATCGACATCGTTTTACTAATTGGAAAGCATCCATGAAGTCTTACATGTGCAGCTCTTCAATGCAAATATGGAGAATTGTTGAAAAAGGATACGAGCCAAAGGACCCCGCAAACTTAAGCTCAAGTGACGTCATAGATGAGCAACTCAATGCTCATGCTTTGCACATGTTGGAGAGGGCAATGGAAAAGGAAGGAGTTGAGCACATTCGGTCCTTCACAAATGCAAAGAAAGCTTATGATTGCCTTGTTGATATGTTCGACGACAACATCAACCTCCAAAGATCCAAGAAGTCAATCATTCAAAGACAAGTTGAACACTTTCACTTGAGTGATGGAGAGAACATAGAAGACATGTTTAGAAGACCCAAGGATCTTGTAAATGATATGAGAGATTGTGGATTCACGTATTGTACGGAGAATTGGTTCAAGGAGAAATTTCTACTCACCTTGATGCCATACAATGAAAACATGGTGATGAATGTACAAGCAAGGGCCGACTACTTGGACCTATCCCCAAATGATGTCTTGGGTCTCTTTATCGCCCTAAAAGTCATGAAGCAAACCTCCGATGATGTCATGGCCCGTGTAAACGGAATGAAGAGACCCTCTCTTGCCTTGAAGGCCAAGGCCATTCCCCATGAAGATAATGACTCAAGTGATGATGGTGGATCCACTCATGAGGTCTCCGAGAAAGAGATGAAGACATCACATGAAGAATGCTTGGCTCTTTCTCAACACAAGTGGTGGAAGAAAGGAGACTTTAGATCCAATGCCACCAAGAATAAAGGGAAGGAAGTCTGAAGCATGAATAAAGCAAGAACTTTGTTCAATTGTGGAGATTCCGAGCACTTCGTTGCCGAGTGCCCCTTCAAAAGTAGAATTGAAAATGGTGGAAGACTCATCAAGAAATCCACCTTCATTCCCAAGTCCAAGAACTTCATCAAGAGAGGCCCTCCTAGGGCATTGATTGCAAAAGAAGTTGAGTACACATTCGGTGGTGAAGAGAGCGACGACGAAGGCGAACAAGTAGGTATGGCGGCCATGGCTAGGGGCGTCGTACCTCCTAACTTAAGCTCTCTCTTCTCCAACCCAAATGACAACACGGGTCCTTCGAGTCACAAGTGCTTCATGGACAAGGGTATATCCCCAAAGGTGACTCCTACTCTCAAACTTGCAAACTCCTCTACTCCTTCACTATTAAATTGTGTTGAGGAAGACCCTTGGTAAAGTTTGTGGAAAAACTAGAAGGAGAAACTAAATCTATTTTTGTCTCTCTCATGGATCAATTAAGTGAGGCACATGGCCTCATTGATGAACATTAGGAGATAATAATGTTACTTGAAAAGTTTGCTCGTGATGATGCTAGTAAGATTGAGGAGCTTGAGAAATCTCTAGATGAATCACATTGCTTTAGAGAAAGCATAGAGGAAACCTTTGCAACTGACATAGCTAAAGTAAAACTTGATTGTGAACATGCTTTTGCTAAGGTAACAGAATTCATGGCTTTAAATGATGCAAATAACCAAGGTTATAATGAACTCATTAAGGATTTTGATAAGCTTAAAATTGATCATCGAACAATCTCAAATGAGCTCAAAACCTTAAAAGGGGTAAAAGTTGTGAATAAAAATTCTTGTGTTACTAAACCTTTGTGTGTCAAGGCAACTCTCATTGAGTTGAACAATAGGTTGAAGGCACAACTCAACAAAGGTCTTGCCACATGCATCCAAGAGAAAAAGAACCTTAATGATCTTTTGAGTAATCATAAGAGAGTTATTGGCAAAGAAGGCCTTGGTTTTGGTTCCACATCCAACCTGGATTACAAGAAGAAGTCAACTCCCTCCACTAACTCTATTGTTTTTGTGAAGGAGGGGGAGTTGGCTAATGATGAAGATGAGTTTGATATGATTTCTAAGAGTATTGTTCCTAGGAACACTACTACTCACAACAATTTTGCGGGAAAGTATAACCCATCTTATGTGCTTCTTAAATCTATTAATGGTCATGTTTATGCAAAATATGTTGGCACCTCATATGGTGATGATTACAAGAATGCTATTTGGGTTCCTAAGACCCTTGTGACTAACAAAAAAGGACCCATCCAAAAATGGGTACCTAAGACAAGAAGTTGATTCATTTAGGGTTGTATTTCCGGTGGGACATCATGGATAATTGATACTAGTTGTTCCGCACACATGACCGGAAGCAAAGAAGTATTAGAAGATTTGAAACTCCAACTTCTCAAATTTTCTCATGTAACTATTGGTGATCGCTCAAAACTTATTCATGGCAAGGAATTCATTCATTGAGAAATTGTATTGGCTTGGTCTTCTCCCGTCTTGCCTCTTTGACTTTTAATGTTTATTTGGTATATTATTTGGAGTCATGCTTCACTTCTCCAGCCTTTGTTATTGTGGAAAACGGTATGTACATAGTGGATTTCTTGGAAGAAACTACACATATCGCCACATGTCTAATGGCTAAATCCGACGTGGGGTGGCTTTGGCATCGCCGCCTAGGCCACGTCGGTATGAGAAATCTACAAAATCTTGTGAAGGGTGAGCATGTGGTAGGACTAACAAGTGTGAATTTTTCCAAAGATCGTCCTTGTAGCTCTTGTATTGCCGGAAAGATGCATGAGAAGAATCACCCCAAGAAATCAATCATCTCCACAACAAGGCCCTTTGAGCTTATTAATTTGGATCAATTTGGGCCTCCAACATATGATAGTCTTGGGGGCAAGAAGTATTGTTTGGTAATTGTTGATGATTATACAAGATACACTTGGGTTTTCTATATCAAGAAGAAGAGTGAGACTCAAGAAAGATTCATAACTTGGGCCACCAAAGTGCAACGTCAATATGACACCAAGATCTTGTCTATTAGGAGTGACAATGGGTCTGAGTTCAAGAACTACACCATGGATGAATTCTTGAGTGAAGAGGGATAAGACATCAATATTCCGCTGCATACACCCCTCAACAAAATGGTGTAGCGGAGAGGAAGAATCGCACACGTATTGATATGGCAAGAACTATGTTGGCCGAGTTTAAATCCCCATATAACTTTTGGGACGGAGCCATCACCACCACTTGTCATTTATCTAACCGACTCTTCCTTCGTCCGATGATTGGCATGACTCCGTATGATCTCCTAACCGGTAACAAACCCAACCTCAAATATCTTCGAGTTTTTGGGTGCAAATGTCAAGTTTACATTAAAGGAACTAGATTGTCTAAGTTTGATCCTAGAACTTTTGAAGGTATATTTGTTGGTTACGCCACGAACTCTCACACTTATAGAGTCTACAACATATCCACCGGGTGTGTTCAAGAATCTATGAATGTGGATTTTCATGAGGATAACGGCTCCCAAGTGGAGCAAATTGATTGTGATGATGTAGGTGATGAACCATCCTCCATAGCCATAGGAAGAATGGGTATAGTTCCACTTATACCTATTGAGGGACACCTTGTGGCAAATGAAGATGGGACTAGCTCTATACAAGTGGAGCCCTCTACATCAACCACCAATCAAATGGTAGACCAAGAACAAGAACAAGACCTTCAAGTGGATACCACTCATCAAGAAAGTGATCAAGGTCCACCCAATGATAATGGTGGAAATGATCTTGGTGATTCGTCACCAAGAACTCCACTCCGAATGGACAATGGTCTTGATGAAGGAAATGATGAGGATATTCCCCCCCAATGAAAATCCCGATGATGCACTAGTTCGTATAATGACTCGTCAAGCATCAAGATTGCAACAAAAGTCACTATACCAAAAGAATATCATTGGTGGCTTGGGAAGAAGTGTCTCCACTTGTGGACAAGTACTCAAGTTTTGTGGTATTCATTCATATGTCTCTCATGTTGAACCTATCAAAGTGTATGATGCTCTTGAAGATGAAGATTGGGTTCAAGCCATGCATGAAGAGCTCCATAATTTTGAGAGAAAAAAGTATGGTCACTAGTGGAAAGACCCAAGGATCATAATATCATTGTAACTAAATGGGTGTTAAAAAACAAGCAAGATTCTCATGGGCAAGTGATTCGCAACAAGTCTCAATTGGTTGCTCAAGGCTACTCTCAAGTCGAAGGACTTGACTACGGTGAAACTTTCGCTCCCGTAGCTAGACTTGAATCCATTTGTATATTACTTGCATTTGCCACTAGTCATAACTTCATCTTGCATCAAATGGATGTTAAAAGTGCTTTTCTAAATGGTCCTCTAAATGAAATGGTATATGTTAAACAACCTCCGGTTTTCGAGGATCCCAAGTATCCTAACCATGCCTACTTCCTCCATAAGGCTTTGTATGGCCTCAAACAAGCCCCACGTGCTTGGTATGATCATTTAAAGGAGTTCTTAGTGGATCGTGGTTTCGTACTTGGGGTAATTGATCCCACTCTCTTTACCAAAAGTGTAGATGGACATTTCTTTGTATTTCAAGTATATGTTGATGATATTATTTTTGGATCCTCTAACGTGAGTTATGTAGACCAATTTGCCAAACTAATGACAAGTGAATTTGAGATGTCTATGATGGGAGAATTGAAGTTCTTTCTAGGTTTTGAGATCAAGCAATATCATGAAGGGACTTTTATTTGTCAAGCCAAATATATTCAAGACATGCTCAAGAAATTTGATGTGAACAATGCCAAACCATTACCTTCTCCAATGCCAACAACCGTGAATCTTACTATGGATCACGAAGGTATACCGGTAGATCCAAAACTTTATCGTTCTATCATTGGATCTTTGCTTTATCTTTGTGCATCTAGACATTATGTTTAGTGTGGGTTTGTGTGCAAGATTTAAATCTAACCCCAAGGAAAGCCATATGATTGCGGTCAAAAGGATTCTTAGGTACTTGGTTTACACTCCCACACATGGTCTTTGGTATCCATCAAACACAACTTTTGATCTTGTGGGATATTTGGATGCAGATTGGGGAGGTGAAAAAGTGGATAGAAAATCAACCTCGGGTGCTTGCCAATTCCTTGGTAGGTCCCTTGTGTGTTGGTCTTCCAAGAAGAAAAATTGCGTTGCCACCTCCTCCACGGAAGCGGAGTATATTTCCGCCGCAAGTTGTTGCTCTCAACTCCTATGGATGAGACAATGTCTTAAGGATTTTGGAATTAAGATTGAGACAATGCCTCTTTTATGTGACCCGAGAGTGCTATAAAGATTGGTCACAATCCGGTACTTCATGGCAATACCAAGCATATTGAGATTCGGTATCATTTTATTCGGGATCATGTGGCAAATGGAGATATCTCACTTTCCTATGTCAACACCAAAGATCAACTTGCCGACATCCTTACCAAGCCTCTAGATGTGAAGAGATTCAAGCAATTGAGGAGTGAGCTCAATATCATATGTGCAACCAATTTTAGTTGATTCAAAATCTTGCATACACACACCTACTAGAGTCTTATTTGGATTCTAGATGTACGCATGGACATAGGGGGAGTGTAGCTCAATCAATGAGCCAACACTACCTCTATAATGCATAAATAAACAAATCATGCATAATGATCATTTCAAATGACATCATGTGCTTCAATGATGAGTTTCGACAATGCACCCAAGATATATCTTCGCGGTGTCATATCGAACATACTCATACATGGTGGCTAAGGCCACCGCCCAAAATTTGGTTGAATTTACATTGATGAGACATTTTTTTTGTGCTTCACTCATATGCATTTCCGTTCTTCACATTTCACTTTGCATCCAATGTTGCTTATTTCATCTTTTACCCTTCTCCGTTGGATGCAAGTGAGAATCATCATACTCATATCATAATACTCATTTTCTTTGTGCACATGGTCAAGTAAAACTTGCTACATAAAAATATGGTGCGCTCGAAACACACATAGGATACTTTCTTGTTATAACAACTAGTATAATTTTTTTTAAAGGGAAAGGGAAAATTCCTTGTTATAACACTAGTCTTTAAAAAAAGGGGGAAACAATTTTTTTTTAAAAACAACCCGGCCTGGCCGGCACCCCAGGCCGGCTGCGCCCGGCCCCGCTCTCTCCCCGCGCCGGCCCCAGGCCGGGGCCAGGCCGGCCTCCTCGGCCACTCACCCGGCCTCGCGCAGCCGCCGCGCCGGCCCCAGGCCGGAGGCCAGGCTGGCCACCTTGGCCACCCGCCCGGCCTCGCCCTCCCCCACGCCGTCCTGGCCGGCACCCCAGGCCGGGGCGCGCCGCACCCACACACAACACACGCACGCACATCACAGCCGCCCCCACCCCCCACACGCATCCACCCCCCACTTCTCCTCCTTCCTCCCACCAACCACCTCCATTAGAGCCCCATCTTGGAGCTCTCCTCCGCCCTCCCCCCTCCACCCTAGCCCACCCCTACCACTCAAATTCACGGATCTACAAGCCCTCGCCCTTCTCCACCCTCTCCTCCCCACAGATTTCTCTTTGGTTCACTATTGCGGGAGATTGGTCCACTTGATTTTTGGGTGATTTTTTTTGGAAGATGGCCACCAGCTCGGGTAATCTCTTGGGCCTCTACTATGTACCGTGTGTTTGGGCTTACTCTGTATCGGTGTGCTAGTGTAGTTCATTAAGTTAGGATGTCAATTTTTTTCCCTCATGTTCATGCTAGAGTTCATAGTGTTCATATGCCACTAGATTCGTTACTATGTCATGATATTTTTTTTACCTAGTATGCTCCTCATGATGTAGTCTCGTGGTACCATGATTTCTTTCACTATGCCATAGTTCACAATTACCACTCTCGTAGTATCATGCAAAATAAAAAAATATTATTCATGGAATAATTATACAATGCTATGTTATAGTTATGTTGTCCTCACTAGTCGTTTGTTTGTTTCTCAACCATGTCGCTATCCCTTATATTCATGGAATAACTTTTTTTCCTTCACACAAAGACCATGTGCACTCATTATCATTGTCCATATCCATGCATAATTTGTCTCAGGTGATTCCGATACCCACCGCTCTCTCCGTCCTCGCAAGAAGTGTGCTCCTGATGTTGCTGGGTCTACTCCCTCTCGGAGACAGGGTTCTTCTATTCCGGTCAATCCAAATGAACCCATGGTCAAGAACTGGGGTGGTCTCAGTACCACTGACTTTGAGAATGCTAGGCTGAAGTTCAACCCCTATGAGTTTGGTCAGAGTACTAGTGCCAACCTTCGGTTCAATTGCAAGATGCATCAGGTCATGTATGATTTCATTCTTGGCAAACTCCAGAACAGCTATGTGAACCAACACTTCTTTGATGTGGAGTCAGCTCGCACTCATTGGCCCCGTGTCATGGAACTCATGGATTTTCACGGTATCACTCCTCTCATGGGTGAAAATAATGCTCGTCCATTAGCCCCTGATTTGCTCAAGGAGTTATATGCCACTGTTTTCTTCTCATCTGGAGAGGGCTCAAGGAATCCTCGTACATTGGCTTGGATGAGCGGTGGTGTTAAGTGTGTTGCTACCATGGAGGAGTTTGGTTCCCTTCTTGGCCTTCCAGTGGTCAAATATGATGGTATGTACAACATTCACATTCATGGTGATCCCAAGAATATTATGAAGGCCAAAGATGGTATCCGTCATTGGTATCCAGAAGGTACCGGCTCTATGCACATCCCCAAAGTCAAGTTCTTCTCTTAGTATTGGTACATTGTGCACACCATTCTCCGCAATACCATCAATATCAAGTATGGTGAGAAGGGTGAGGTCCGCAAATGGCTGATCAATCTTTTCTTTCACATTGAAACTGCTATGAGGAACAATAAGCAATTGGACATTCTGGATTTCATGTGGCATGAGATGAGGACAGTGGTTCGTGACAAGAGGGTACCCATCTATGGCTCCTATCTTCAGATTCTTATTGAGACCAAGATCCCAGTTGGTCTTATCAACAACTATGCCAAGGTGACTCCCAAGAGGTCTGTCCTTATCACTGAAGCTGAGGCTGAGTTAGCTACTGCTCAACGCCCTAAGCGTACCCGCACACTGTCCTCATCACCTAGTACATCTCAGGGTGTCCACCGCTCTCCTTCTCCTGCCCCTACTGACCCTACTACTGACACTTTCAGCATTAAGAGGGCACTCCAGAAGATAAACTGCTTTTTCATTGACAAGCAGCAACAGGACTATGAGGCAAATCGCAAGGGCAAGGCCTCTAGTCGCCGTCAGCGAGCCATCATGACAGATCTTCAGATCCCCCTCAGCCCTCCTAGCTCAGATGAGATTCCAGAGGATAAGTGGAAGTCCGAGAACACATACTGGCTTGGTGATGACACTAGCTCTCTCGGCTCTTTTGCGGCCCACTACACTACTACTGCTAGCTCCAGTCATGCTCCTCCTGAGGACTTCACTGCTGAGGATGATGAGATGGAGGGCGACGAGTGATTGGACTTGCATCTTTCTCCCTTTTTGGTGTTTGATGCCAAGGGGGAGAAACACTCACGCATTGCATTGCATTTCATGCATCCATTTGCGTTTTATCCTCGCTATTTGTTTCCTTTGCTCTTAGTTGATGCTACTATTTGTGTGGCTTGTTGAACCTTGGTATTATTGTAAGACTATGTCTTTATTTACTTATTGTACTATCTATCTATATATTATGCGATGTGATATTTGATATGTTGAAGATCATAGCAAGACTATTATGTTATCTATCTACTCACTATTTGATGTGTTGAAGCCATAATGAGGGTAGTCTTTATCCATCTACCACTATGAGAAGAATGCCATGGTGAGATCTATCTTGTGTACAATACTATCACTCATCTAAAAGATAACATTATGCCTATACATTTGCATCTATAATGATAAATCATGATTGGATAATTCTCACACTTCACATAGGTATATCATGGTTACATCACATACCCTATTTTCCTATAAAACATAGTGTGGAAGTAAAATTATGTTTGCTACACTCCATATGATAATCAAATATATATGTTTCATGTTTGGGCACACAAATAGGGGGAGTACCATTATAATTTTTTTCTCATCGCAAATAGCCATGATAAATTGCTCTTTATGCAAATCCGTATGTTGTCGTCAAACATCAAAAAGGGGGAGATTGAAAGGACATAGTTCCTAAATCCTATTTTCGGTGTTTGATCACAACATATGGAAAGTCTAATGTTTACCCTAAGTTTACTCAGAGCATATCATGGATAAAATGCAACCATACATCCCCGTAGACACTCATACGATGGATAGCAACAATGAAGAAAAGATTAAGAAAAGAGAAGAGAAGAAAGAAGAAGAAAAGGAGGAAATGGAGGGGAGCCGGCCTCCCTGGCCGGTCTGGCCGGGCCCCTAGGCCGGGCTGGTCGGGCGATGTCCTGGCCTTGCCCCTCTCTACGCCGGCCCCAGGCCGGGCTTCAGGCCGGGCGGCTCGGGCGGGTGCCCGGCCCCAGCTTCTCTCCACGCTGGCCCCAGGCTGCCCCCCAGGCCGGTCGGCTCAGGTGGGTGCCTGGCCCCAGCTTCGCATCCACGCTGGCCTGGCCAGCCTCCCAGGCCGGGCCAGTGGCACGCCGGCCTTCCTCCTCGCCCACGCCGGCCCCAGGCTGGGCTATCCGAGGCCGGGGTGGGAAGGGCCGTTCGGCCCGTCCGCTGTCCACACCGGCCCCAGGTCGGGCACCTAGGCCGGGGTGGGTTTCGCCCCAGCCCTGATTGCTCCAGGCCGGCATGGCCGGCCCCCTAGGCCGGGGTGGGCGCTGTAGAGTGGGGGAACCCTCTCAACGAACATATTCTTGCCCCCGGGTATAAAAGGATATTTCTTCTACCTTTTCGAAGGGTCAATCCTACTCACTCTCTCTCCACCATTGATTGACCAAGCTCAAGCTCAAGAACAAGCAACTCCTCAAATCCCCAACCAAAGCTCGTGATACTTTGTGATTTGAAGGAGATACCCCCAATCTACAACTCCACCAAGTCGATTAGAAATCCACCCACTCATCCCTTAGGGATCTTGTCATTCTTAGTTCATTGGACCCAAGAATCTCGTTTCTCTTAGCTCATCGGATTTCGGAGCCTTGTTGATATCCCCGGTTCTCTTGTGCTTGTGGATCTTGCTTCTCGGAGTCTTGGTGGATCTCGGGATTTGGTGAGGACCCTCCAATCTTGTGGAGTGTGCCTCATCCTTGTAAAGGTTCTAGTTGTCAACCTCAACGGCAACATAGTGATTCGATCCTATCCACATCGGTGGAAGGACTCGAAGGAGATACGGTGTGGCATTTGAGGCCTACTCGGTGTTCCACTTTGGTGGCACCGCACCGCTCCAACGGAGATTAGCTTCCATTGGGAAGTGAACTTCGGGATAAATCTCCGCGTCATTATGTTCGGTTATTCCTCAACTTACCTTTACTAGTTACTACTAGGTTAGTCATATATTCACCTTGTGCTAGTTGTACTTGCTCAACATATAGGATTGTTCACCTAGTTGCATAATCTAGATAATCTATATTTGAGCATTACCTTGTTAACTTGAAAAAATAAGCTAAAATTTGTAGTTAACCTATTCACCCCCCTCTAGTTAACCTCTCGATCATTCAAGTTTGTTACAACTACGGTCATATATCCTATAATTTCATGTCCAAGACAAGGAAGAAAACCATATACAAACGGAAAGATCCCAACAAACAATTATTTATTGTACGTGGAAGCCGAGAAGACCAATCTATCATTGCTATTGCCCCTGTTCAGTCTTCCTCCACCCCGCCTCACCTCGACAGCCACAAAAACCTCAATCCCCTGCTTCTCCCTACACCAGCCATGGCGAACTATCCTTGCGACTTCCTTCCCCATTTCCCCAATGGGGCTGGATTTATCCCGCCTAACAACCTATGTCCACAGAGAGGCTACGTTGTGGTTGGTGGGAATCTACCGCACAGCTGTGATGACTGGGCCATCGTCCACATTACGCCTGAGCCCCACCCTGCTCTTTTTCAACGGCACCGCCACGCTCATCAGGCACCACCTCGAGCATGTCTGTCATTACATAATCCGTGAAATCTCGCCATCTGGTATGGGTGCTGCACTTGTTCGATTTCAAGATGTTAGTGATAGAGATCAAGCCATCCAACACAGTCCTTATTTCATTGGTGACACGGTTCTTAGAGTCATTGCTCATAATAGGGGTAGAAACCATCGTGCTGCCACCTTTACGCATGACTGTTGGATTATGATCATGAACTATCCAATTGAGTGCTGGAATTTGGATACCATTGTTAAGACTCTTGCACAATATGGCCGTGTACTTGTTTGGAACAGAGATAATGGCAACAGAGCTAGGATCCTTGTGAAGATCATGGTTTATGACCTGGACCATATACCACTGAGTATGGTTGTGATCCAGAACCAATCTGATGAAGGTAATGGTGGCTCCTGGTCATGCCCCGCAATTATCTTATCTGCCACTATGCTTGGAGTTATTGCTGGAGATGAAGATCCTCTACCACCAGATGGTGCCAACCCAAACCCAGTACCCATGGTAGTTGAAGATTTTGACATCTGGCATGCTGATCATGAGGGCATTGTGAATCTGAACAATGTTGCACCAAACCCAGTTCATGTTGCACCTGAGCATGGACATGCTACCTGCTGCTGATGGTGAACCTGCCATGGTCACCCCACCACAGAGTCCACAAGCACCTGCTCCAGACAATGATGCACCTGTTCTCAATGACCCACCTGCTATGGAAGAAGACATGCATGTGGAAGATAACTCACAGAACAACAATAACATGATGATGGATCTTGAACAGGTTGATCACAATGTCCCCCACATGCCTACACCATCTTTTCAGCCATCTGACAACACCTTCACCATGCATATGGATGAAAATGGACCCAACTCATCGGCCATTTCCACCACTAGGAATATTCAGAAGAAGAAAGGCAAGGGCCCAGTATCTGCCACTCAAGTCAGAAGGAGCAACAGACTGGCAATTCTTCATGGAGGATACAAGGATGGCATCATCTCAGAAGGTGCTATTGACAAAGAGGAGCACCAGCCGTCATCTCATACTGCTCAAGTCATTGATGATCAAGCCCCCCACTACCATACCTCAGCAATGACAATATCATAGCTTTGGGTGTTGGTTCCTGCCAGGTGAATCATTATAGCCATCCTACTATCCCTTGGCTATTTTTCTTGCTCAAACTCGTGGATTTATTGGCATTTCATCTGCCCACTCAGAACTGATTCTATCTGTAATAATTTGGTACTACACCATGTTTCCTGGAACTTCCCTCTTTTTATTATGATGAGGCTTTATATTTGGTATTCATGGAGTTTTTGGATGCCTACTGATAGAAAGATATACCATTCTCACAAGCAACTCTTACTTACTATTGAGAAGCCAATCCAATATTATTATGTTCTACTGGACTTATCTCACTATATCATGTTTTTATGGATAGAAACTGGATTATACTAGATTGGAATCTTAGAGGTATTAACTCACATACCAAATGAGATGATATTAGAAATAATATTGATGCATCCAATTGCAATGTTATATGCATCCAAGAGACTAAGAGAGAGCATTTCGATCTGGCATACATCAAGAATTTTTTCCCTAAATGATTTAATCAATACTCCTATTTTCCATCCAATGGCAGTTCTGGAGGAATCATCACTATTTGGAATGGTAACCTCTTCGAGGGTACTACAATCAGTGCTAATAAATATCATGTTACAGTTGAATTGACCTGCAAAATTAGTGCTCATACATGGTACATCACTAATATATATGGACCTGCTCATCATGATGACAAACAATTTTTTTTTGATTGGCTATATAATATTGATAATGCTCCTAGGCATAACTGGATCATTCTTGGGGATTTCAACCTTATCAGAGGAAATCATAATAGAAACAGAGGGGAAGGAGATATTCAACACATGTTGTTGTTTAATTCTATTATTTCATATCTTGATCTTGAGGAAGTCCCCATTAAAAGAAGAGCATACACCTGGAGTTATATGCAAACAGATCTTCTTCTGGTCAAACTTGATTGGATTTTCACAGCTGGCAACTGGAATAATAATTTTCCCAACACTGTGGCCACTCCATTATCTAAATTATCTTCTGATCATATACCTATCAAGATTCAGATTGGCACCTATATACCTAAGTGTAAACTGTTCAGATTTGAAGAATACTGGATACAATTTTATGGTTTCTTGGATATAATCAACAAGCACTGGTTCAACAGGGGTGTTTATAAAAACCCAACACAAGACATTACAGCTAGATTCAAGAATCTACGACAAGGCCTCAAAAAATGGAGCAAAAATTCTCACAACTCAATAAAATCATTGATTCATGCAATTATGTACTGGCTATGATTGATGGTCTAGAAGAATAAAGATTACTATCCATACAAGAAACCAACTTCAGGGTCGCACTCAAAAAAAAAATCTCACTAATTTACTTGAAGCCAAAAGATTATTTTGGAGAAGTCGTGCAAAAATCAGATGGGCGCAATTTGGTGGAGAAAACACAAAATTCTTCCATACTATTGCTACTAAAAATTATAGATGTAATTATATTGCATCATTGACTATTGATTCCGATAGTATAGTATGTGACCATGAGGACAAAGCTGTTGCACTATGGAGTAGTTACAAAGATAGAGTTGGTATCTCTGATAACTGCACTTTGAATTTCAACCTACAGGAGATTCTCACTCGAAATTCAAGTACTGATTTCTCATCCATTGAGGCTCGATTTACTAATAAAGAAATTGATGATATTGTTGCTAGTATGCCATCTGATAAATCTCCAGGGCCAGATGGCTTAAATGGTGCCTTCATGAAAAAATATTGGCCTATTATTAAAGATCAGTTCTACAAGCTTTGCATGGATTTTCATAATGGCTCTCTGGATTTGAGCAGTATAAACACTGCATTTATTGCACTTATGCCAAAATGCCAGGACCCTGAAACTGTCAATGATTATAGGCATATTTGTCTGGTCAGCACACCACTCAAAATAATCACGAAGATACTTGCCAACAGACTACAAGATATTATTATCCCTATCATCCACAAAAATCAATATGGCTTTATCAGGAAAAGAACTATCCAAGACTGCCTTGCTTGGGCATTTGAATACATTCACTTATGCCATAATCGAAGAAAGAAACCATTATTGTCAAGATTGACTTTGGAAAAGCATTTGACAAAATTGAATTCTCTGATATTATACACATGCTTACTGCTATGGTATTTGGTAGCAAATGGATTGGATGGATCAACAGCATACTACACTCTGCATCCACATCTATTTTTCTTAATGGTGTACCAGGCAAGACCATTCTATGTAAAAGGGTGTCAGACAAGGTGACCCATTGTCCCCTCTCCTTTTTGTCGCTGCATCGGAACTTCTACAATATGCAGTCAATAATGCCTGGCATGAAGGATTTCTCACATGTCCCCTGGACAATCATTATAATATGGATTATCCTATCATCCAATATGCTGATGATACATTGATCATTATGCCAGCAGATGCCACACAATTATTACACCTCAAAGGTATCCTGGATTTTTTTTCTAAATCCAATGGACTAAAAGTGAATTATCACAAAACATCTATTGCTCCTATTAACATTTCCAATGAACATTGCACCATGCTTACAAATACCATTGGTTGCATGACTGAATAAATGCCATTTACCTATCTTGGTTTGCCCATGGGTACCACTAAGCCAAGAATTGATTATTTCATTGGTATCATTGAGAGGATTGACAGAAGATTGATTGGTATTGCCGACACACTATCCTATGATGGCAGACTCATTGTGGTCAAATCTTGTTATCTCAGCTATACCCAACTATGCTCTATGTACTCTGAAATTGCCTATTGCAATTATAGAACATATTGAGAAATCTTCCAGGGGTTTTCTG
Source organism: Alopecurus myosuroides (assembly GCA_028641055.1). NCBI lineage: Eukaryota > Viridiplantae > Streptophyta > Magnoliopsida > Poales > Poaceae > Alopecurus > Alopecurus myosuroides. The sequence continues at coordinate 693,390,466 of CM054057.1, forward strand.
TGGGCTGGTAAGGACATTGAAAAAATGGGTAAATGTCTTGTCAAATGGGATACTGTATGTAAACCTAAGAAGGCTGGTGAGCTGGGTGAGCTTGACCTCAGAACACAGAACAATGCTCTGCTTATGAAATACCTATATAAATTCATGAATAGGCATGATACCCCATGGGTCAATCTGATTTGGCAGGCTCACTATCCAGATCATAAATTGCCACAACACACTGGACCTTGTGGATCATTCTGGTGGAAAGACTGTCACTCACTAATGGAAAAGTTTATGAACCACTTCAAATGCAAGCTTGGAAGAGGGGACACCATTGATCTTTGGAGAGGGTCATGGGAGGATACCACTTTTGTCAGGCAATTACCTCAGCTATGCTCATTTGCTAGATATGTATCTCATTACAATCTGCTATTGAGTATAACAATCATGGTGAAATTTATGATCTCTTTCATACACCACTATCAGATATTGCTATGCAACAATACCATACCTTCAAATACACACTAATCTCATTGGCTGATAATGAAGAGAATGATAGGTGTTTTATACCAGGTACCAATGCCACATACAAGAGCAGCAAATCTTATAAGATGCTCCAACCATTTCCCACTGCACCTAAACCATTCCTATGGACCTGGAAATCATGTACACTACCCAAGCATAAATTCTTCTTCTCGCTTCTACTACATGATAGACTGAATACCAGAGATCTCCTTTGCAGAAAACAATTCCAAATTCCCACCAAAGCCTGTGTCCTATGTGAGGATAATCATACTGAAGATCTCCACCACCTTTTCTTTGGATGCCCATTCAGTAAAGACTTCTAGGAATACATTGGTTTCCAATGGGAGAACATTACTGATTACATGACACTTATTCAATTGGGCAGAATCAAATACAAGACATCGTAGTTCAAAGAAATACTCATTATAGGCTCTTGGACACTATGGAACCACAGAAATAAGATCATCTTTGATGGGATTCAAAAGGATATCTCACTTTGTATAATTTTTTTAAGGATAACTTATCATTAGCCAGGCATAAGCTAAGCCATCTCTTAAAGATGGTATGACTCAATGGCTGGACACCCTATGAACTTGTATGAGTACTCTCTGTAAATATGTTATATATTAATGGAAATTTTTGACACAGTGGGGGTTTTTCCCCATTGTAATGTGTCAAAAAAAAGTGTTTGACGGAGTCAGTAGTTTTGAAACCATTCTTCTCTGCCACGACACAGGTTGAAAGTGATGGTCCCGCAGATGGGAGACAACCCATCTGAAGTATTGCGTTTGACGTAAACGCAATACTAAAATAAATCTAACCTAGTCTCTATTCCTAGCTAACCCTCGAATAGGGTTTGGAAGACGAAAGATTAACAATGGCGTTGGAGTGAGATTATGTGGTTGGACGCCATAATGGTGAAGAACTTGGAGGAAAAAAAGCAGAAGGCGAAAATCCAAAACCTCTAAGAATGATGGATGCGAGCACCACACGCTCTCTATCTTCCGGCTTGGGCTCCTCCTCGAGCCGCCATTTGGCCTTGAGAATGAATCCGTCCTTCTCCAAACTCTTGAGCAGAGTGGAGTCGATGGCGCACTGGATCCAGCTTCTGGCCTCTGAGTCATCTTCTTCTTTGGTTCTGGCTGCCCCCTCGCCTTCAGCGTCCTCACCGGGGTGAGTAGCATTTTCCTCGCCCCCCGATTCTAGGACGGGAGGCGATGGATCAGAGAGGGGAGGTAGAGGAATATATCCGGTAGGGGTGGCGCTAGGGTTTGGCTCCGCAGACGCGCTCGCAGAAGCCTCCGGATCATTCGAAGAGGCCTCTAGGGCAGTTGGGAACACGGAGGAACCTACCGCAGACGGTGGAGTCCCCGTGGTTTAAGTCACGGGTGTCATCGGAGTGGCGGTTGAAGGAGTCGTCGCGGTCGCGGATAAGTCTGTGTCTCTGGTGGTGGCGGCCGGGCGAGGATTCCTGCCGGAGTCCATTACGAAAGAAGGCCAGGCCAGGGTTGAGCCCATGTTGCCGATGGTGAATGCAAACGGGCTTTGGCCGAGGAGCTCTCATTCCCTCTCGTTCGTCTCGAATGAGTCGCTAGGGGGCTCGAATGGAGAAGAAGATGAACTGTGAGAGAAAAAATAGCGAATTTATAGGCAAAATGCGTCGAGATTAGTCCAACGGCTAGTTTATCCGTTGGATGCATGCCGCGTTTCGCGTAGTGGATCTGGGATTTCTCGAAGGGGTGCATTGACGTCTTGCCTCCTTGTTTCTCGCGCCAAAAATCTCACGGGGATTCACTTTTTAGCTTTAGTCCGCTTCAAACAGTGGTGATGTAAATAGGAATCTTGCGCTTATGTCACGGTTAGCGGGTTTCTTTTAGGCGAAGCTTGCGAAGGGAATGCCGGATTTTCAGAAAGACGGCTTTGGCATGAAGTTATTTAGAAAATAATACAAGACTGAAGGCTGCCTTTCCTACTCACGGATTTCAGGAAGAGCGAAGGGTCAAGGTCTTAATTCTCCTTGGGGGTTACTGTTAGATATATGCCAAATAGGGGTATATCCGGCATTGGTCGAAAACCGGACTACCAGGGTGGCCCACGGGTGTTGGGGCAATAAGGTCCATTGGGCGTCCCAATAGTCCGACGCACGGGAAGGCCGAATCTAGGAGAAACCGGATTACGGCTCAATACGTAATCCGGGTTGAAGAAGAAGCCAAGCATCTTGTTTATGAAAAATAGGAATACTTTCCTTAGACTCGACGATTTACTTCCTGTAATCCCTAATCCGGTTACCTATATAAAGTCGGACGGGAGCCGCATCAGGGCACACAAGAAAGCAAGATAGAGAGAAACCCTAGACTCACTTTGTACTTTGTATATTTCAGTCTTTAGCTTTGATTTAGTGATTGCAGGAGTATGACGCCGCCATTGACGCGACGTACCGAATCTGGGTAAACTTGTGTTCCCGCTTCCGGAAAATCCCCTACGCTTCCATCCACACTATACCACACGGCTTATGGCACCCCTTGCGATGAACCAAACTACGAACACTCGATATCATCCAAAAACTATTTTATAATAAGATCAATGAGAACCCTACCTCAGGAGTTGTACTTCTATAAATTCAGCGATCGGGAGTCACCCAACTCTGAGTGAAAATACTCTTCAACCAAATAGTTTTATTTTCCATGTCTAGGTACAAAATAACTTTATCCGTCAAGACATGAAATAAAAAAAAGTAAGAAAACTCTCTAAATATCGCTAGAATTACAAGTATACAGTGCGAATTAGTGCGTCCCAACAAAATAGAGCATTATTTGTGCTAATTAAGGTGTGATTGCTGTAGCCCGGCAGGTGAACCCATGCATAACCGAGGAGAAACCAATATAATCAATCGGACTTGCCTCCCCGTGCCGCCACAGCGTGCTTGAGTGGCCGCACCTCGAGGCCTCCTCCCTTGCGTTCCTCGAGGGTGTAGGGCATGTATGTCCCGAAGAGCTTGTCCCAGTGGACGAAGAATGGCTGCGCGAAGTTGTACTTGTTGCCGTAGAGCTGGTGGTGGATTCCGTGGGTAATGGTGTTGTTGCCGGAGCCGAAGACAAGGTGCAGCGGGTTCCAGGGCAGCCACATGCTGCAGTGGTCGTCGACGGACTTGAGGTTGGCGAGGGAGAAGTAGAAGATGGCGGTGCGGGGCGTCATCCCGGAGATGAGGAGGCCGAGGGTTGCGCTGGCGGTGTCCATGAGGAGGCCCTCGAGCTGGGTGCCGTAGAGCGCCCCGAAACCGTAGGGGATCACGAGGGTGTGGTGCTGGGCGTGGACGTGCTTGTAGAGGAACTTGTTGGTGTGCATGTACCTGTGCATGAAGTACTGGTAGGTGTCCATGACCAGCATGGCCACGATGCACTGCAGCGCTGCCACCGGCAACGAAGGCTGCTTCCTAACGGGGCCATTGTCGAGCTGCATGCATGGAATTTAACCGGTGTTTTAAATAGCTATTTAACACTATGATTTTAACAAGCTGGTGAGTAAATCTTTGCATGACTAAACTTGTAAGGGCTTTTGTTACCTTGATGAGGAGGAGCTGGACGGCGACCTGGCCAGCCTGCTGGAGGAGGACGGTCCTTAGGACGGTGGGCTTGGACTTGGAGGCGATGTTCTTGGTGTCCTCGTCCTCCTTGGGATAGAGCCGGTATCTGCCCGACACACCCAGCCCGTCCAGCGCCATGTACATGGCCGAGTAGAGCCAGTACACCGAGATGGGTACGAAGATGCTCAGCAGATCGTCCGACAACCCGAACGCCATTGCAGCTAGCTAGCTTTAATTACCCTGAGCTCAAACTGCTCCGGTCTACTAGCAAGCTCGGAGATAAATCGATGGGAGAGATACCAGCTGCTTCTGCAATTTATAGGGGAGAAGCAGGCGAATGGGGCGCGGTAGGTCGATCTTTGACGGGAAGAACACATGTGGGACATTTCAGTATGGAGCCTAGAGTTTTCAAGGAAGGGAAGGCAGCACGTACGTAAACAACAGAAGGACTAGCCCCCGCGCAATGGAGCGCGGTAGGTCGGTCTTTGACGGGAAGAATTCATTCATTGTGGAGCAACAGGTAAACACACAAGGACTAGTCCGCGCTCGGAATACTCCTTCCTGCTTCGTTCACGGATTACACTTGTTTTTTGTTTTCTTTTCCTGCGTCGCACACCGCCTATAACAACTTTGGTCAAACGCTGTTTCGGTTTCCATTTTTACGTCGCACAAGGATTTCTGTTCTTTCTTTGTGCAAAAAGAAAAAAGAAAAAGAAAAGGAATTTCTTTTCTTTCTATATACTATGTGCAAGATATCTGTGACATGAATCATCAACAACCCTCACGGATGTGGATATCGAGAATTCGTCAAGGCATATGTAATCTGTTCCTTTCCTACAATTTATATACTCGGTTAATGTTTTGGTCCTCGAATTAAAAAAATTCTTGAGGGGGCTAAGGATTCCCAGTTACGGTGAAAACCAGATCGAAATCCTGGATGGCTAGCGGACAAACTTATGGATACAACATTCCCTGTAGCGTAGCGGCTTTCCTCCGTTCCTTCGTGTAGCAGAGAGCTCGAACCCAGGACAGGTTAGAACTTAGAACAACATGTAGCCGGCCAAAAAAAATAAAAAACCTTATGTCGCCGCTGCCGCCGGCCCTAATTACATACGACCTGACTAATTCTCCATGTACGTCCACATCAACTAGGTTGGTGATGATTCGTGTCACTCGTATTTTATTTTGCACCAAGAAGGAAAGAAAATACCGGGAAGAAAATTCAGGAGAGTAGTCCATAAAGACTAATGTAACTTTTCCTTTTGTCTTCTTCTAATACTCCTATTTTCTTCTACTTCTTCTGATCGGCTTGGTGCCCACTGTCGGTGCATACACCGGAGTAAACTTTTTATTATGTCGTCCTGATGTGAATTTTTTTGATTTAAATATATATATATATATATATACACACACACACACACACACACACACACCCTATTCAGCACCCTGGGTTATTTTGCACACATAATTTTATTTTATGTTGCTAAGTCAAAATACTATATTACATATGTAAATATTTATGTTCAAGTTGATCCATAATAGAAAAATTGGCGTAAAAAATTAAAAAATATGGTTCATAGCAACATAAAAGTCATAAAAATAACATAAATATGTCTATTTTTGATATAATTTTGTAGCATCACGTAAATAATTTTTTACGACATAGATATATTTTATTACGTTCTACTCGACATAAGGAGTACGACAAAATTTACGTGACGTAAAAATAGCGTGACCCAATATATATTGTTAATTTACCTATATAGTAAGTTTAAATTGGGCACTTGTATGAAATACCGTACATTTTAGGTATGTAGACACCATGAATAACTCGGGTATGTGTACCTTAGGTATGTAGTACATATATACACTCATAGGTATGCATAAAGTAGGGTATACATACCTAAAATATATACATATACCTATAGGCATATATACATACCTGACAGGTACACGTACACTTGGGTATACGTATTTTAGGTATGTAAGTTATGTAAAAATCTTAGGTATATATATACGTCATATATATCCAAGATACGGGTATCCGAGATATCCGAGGTGTATACCTGTATAAAATGAACAGTATTTCGTACAGGTGCCCGGGCATCATAGAGCATCTGCTAATTTACCCAAGTGTATATAAATTAGGTTTTGGTTACCGGTAAATCCGGTTACCGAACGGTAACCGGGTTTCCTAGGCATCCTCGGTAAATGTTTTTACCGGACAAAAATCTCGATGCCACCGATGTTCTTATTAATTGTTGTAGAACCCCTCTGCCGGCTGGCCGGTCCCAAGGGTGTACAACATAGGCGAAGCAATAGAAGACATTGTAGATGTGAAAAACACATAAATAGAGAAAGTAAAATTGAAAAATAGAATATTCCTGGGAGGGTCAACTCCACCTCTTTTTTCCTTTTCCTTTTTCCCCTTTTCCCTTAAACCAAACATGGAATATTCCTATGAGGATCAATTCGCCTTGACTGGGAGCCCACCTGCCAGTCCCCATTGCATGGGTGCAGTCATAAGGTGATTCTGCCCCCTTTCGGCACTTCCCCATCTCGGGTTTTTCCCAGAACTCTTCAAGGTCCATATAATCCCTATAGATAAAATCATCGACTCTCTCTAAGAATGGTATAAATATATTATTAAATCACGGGGACATCCCTGCATTTTCTCCGTAAAGCGTGTAAAGTATTTCTCTCTCATTGTAATTTCACCGAAACGGCTCTGATTGACAACGAAATTGTTTTTGTGATATTGTAATGACATCGACCATTACCTATTCATGTCAGGAACATATTTCTAACATCCCGGGACATCCCAGATCCTCTATAATCTCTCTTGAATATTAATTCTATCACGACGGAATTACCCGAATGATACTGACTCTCCTCCTGACCAACCAATGTGAACAAGTGACTTTGCCACATTAAGTATGTGACCCCTATAGGTTCGATAACTAGTAGACATGATTGGAAACCATTTTCCGAATCCATAATTAACATCGGGACCGTGGACGGCCGAACTGATTCCTACAAGTTATACGAAAAAAACTAATGAATCTGTTCCATGTTACGTAAGTTCCTTTTACTTCGTGATACCCAATCAATATCTCAAGACGAGATGAATGATAAGACCGTACCCATACCCTGCGGCGACGGGTAAGCGTATGGAGTATTATTTCCTACCGCCGTTTGTTTTTCACAATTTTTTGAGGCCTACAAATATATTTTTAGAATTTTTTTAAATGGCAAGAGCACTAATGCTGCGGGCCAAAAACTCTTTCCGCAGTGACTAGTAGCACAACTGGAAATACTCAAACCCCACCAGCTTCGATCGGTGCGTGAAAACAAATCGAATCATGCATCTTCGTTGTTGCGATATTTCGTCAAGGGACCACTTACTCTATTTGGCAAATAAAGTTGACAAAGTACACGTAGTGTATGTCGTTTGGCCGACCAACTTGACGAGGTGAGGATAACGGGGAACGATTGTAGAAAAGATCTCGTTCCAATATGATCTATGAAGCACATAGTGCAAAAATATAAATGTGAACCGATTACATACGACCAGACTAATTCTCCATGTACGTCCACATCAACTAGGTTGGTGATGATTCGTGTCACTCGTATTTTATTTTGCACCAAGAAGGAAAGAAAATACCGGGAAGAAAATTCAAGACAATAGTATGTAAAGACTATGTAATTTTTCCTTTAGTCTTCTTCTACTTCTTCTGATCGGCTTCGTGCCCACTATCGGTGCAGACACCGGAGTAAACTTTTTATTATGTCGTCCTGATGTGAATTTTTTGATTTAAACAGTCATATATATATATACCCTATTCATCACCCTGGGTTATTTTGCACACACAATTTTATTTTATGTTGCTAAGTCAAAATACTATATTACATATGTAAATATTTATGTTTAAGTTGATCCATAATAGAAAAATTGGCGTAAAAAATTAAAAAATATGGTTCATAGCAACATAAAAGTCATAAAAATAGCATAAATATGTCTATTTTTGATATAATTTTGTAGCATCACGTAAATAATTTTTTTCACGACATGGATATATTTTATTACGTTCTACTTGTACCACAAAATTTACGTGACGTGAAAAATTATGTACGGTTGAGGAGATAGAGGGTGGGTGTAGAATCACTATTATATACCCCGCGTGTCAAATAGCGCGACCCTATATATATATATATATATATATTGTTAATTTACCTATATAGTAAGCTTAAATTGGCACCTGTATGAAATACCATACATTTTAGGTATGTTTTTAGACGGAAGGCACCTCGTGCACGACTTTAAATTAATAAAGCCAACGAACTGGCGGAGTTTACGAATATTACATCACGCATAGCTGGGGATAAAGACATCCAGCGCAAAGAGTAGCAAGTCTAGCACTTCCACAGCAGGCAGGTGAAACACACGCAGAGAACCAAACAAACATAGGCTAAACTGGCCACTTAGACTACTGCTTGAGCTCGCGTCGAGGGGGTGGCAGTCAAGGAGAAGATCCCTTTAAGTATGCGCACGAGCACGTCCAGCCGTTCCACCAAATCGGCCTTTAGGAGGGGTCGCCATTGCTGCAAGAAAAGTAAGATTTTGAAGATGCAATCAGCAAGTTGCCGCGGGAACTTAGCCTCAATAGTAAACTTATTGCGAATGAGCCATAGGGACCAACAAATCGCTGCGACCAGCACCCTAAGAATTCTCAAAGACTTTCCAGAGAACCCCGCTAGAATCTGCACCACGTCCTGAATGGAAGAGGGGTTCCACGAAATGCCCAGTCCCTCCCTAATGCCACTCCACAAAACTGTGCCAGTGCGCACCCAAAGAAGATGTGGCTGGCGTCTTCCGACGCATCACACAGGGCACACTGCCCGTTGGATGGCCCACGCCTAAGGGCTATCTGGTCATTGGAAGCAAGCCTTCCCCTAAATAGCTGCCACAGGATGATACGTACTTTTAACGGCGCGTCCACTTTCCAAATGGCAGCAAACTCCTCGAGCACCTCTCCTTGTGTCGAATCTGCATATCAACAAGTCCCTCGGGTGAACCCATAGGGTTTTGATTAGGAGAACGTGTAGGCGCTGGTGACAATCGTCAGCTAGACAGGGGACACGATTTACCCAGGTTCGAGGCCCTCGTAGAGGTAAAACCCTTACTCCTGCCTATGTCGATCTGTATTAATGAGTAGATCGGTTACAATGGGAGGTTGCTCAAGTAGAGAGTATGATCTCGATCTCAAGGCTTGGTGGTGCGGTATCGCTTGGTCCCTCTCCTGTGGTTCTCCTGGCCTTATATAGGTGGTCAGGTCTCAAACCGTAACCGGAGAGGACTCGAACTCTAACCTAGAGTCGGTTACAAGTTTCCTAACTTGACCCTCAAGGCTTTGCGGGTGGGCTTCAATTGGGCCTTCTAGAGTAATCCGTGGCACCTTCTTTAGCACTTGGGCCGTGGGCCTGAGACCGGGTAGGCACACCTGACAGGCCTAGGATCCATCCCTTCGTCAGTAGCCCCTGAGCGTTTACTCGACTGAGAATCCGTCGGGTGGACGCTCAGAGCCTATCTTGATTTCCTCTCGACAGGTGGTTTCGATCACTTGAAGAGGATGTGTATCCTGTATGTGATGCATTTCTTGTACTCGAGTATCGAGAAAATAAAGTGCCCGTGTGTTCGGCTATTTTCGCAGAAGGATGTGGCTCAGTTGCTTGGCTCTCCCGAAAGCTCAGGGCCAATTAATTGCATCTAGGGCAAAAACTGTTCTGGCCTACACAGATTCAAGACCTCCGACTTGAATCTGGTGAGGTGATCATTTCGACTGAGCCGTAGAGGTCTTACCGAGTCGAACTTAACCTAATAGGGTACCCGGCGCGTCCGCTAGGATTTTTCTTCGTGTTATTGACACGGAATTTACCGGAGGACGCAGCTTGAGTGCGATTCCAGGCCCTCAAGAGAGATCTTTTGGGTCTTACCTTCTTATTCGAAAGAAATACGGCATCCAGATGTGCCTAGTCGGCCGAACAATCCGGGAAATTGATGTGTGTACACCACATAATCGAGTGGTAGGAGCTACGCACTCGCAGGTTTTTATCTAGGGATATTTCGAGTGAAAATTCTCTCCCTTGATTTTCCGCACAAAGTTTTTTGTGCTTTGTAATCTTTCTTCCATACGAAAGAGTTTTCGTGTTTGAAAATCTTGTCATGCCCATTCGAAAAGAAACTTCGTATTTGGGGCTTTCATGCGAGAGAATTTTCGCGTCACAGTTTGCCCATACGAAGTTATTTCGTGTTTGGAGCTTTATGCGAAGGAGTTTTTGCGTCTTGATTTGTCCATACGAAGTTTATTTCGTGTTTGGGTCTTTTATTCGGAGAAATTCTGGGCTTGATGATGTGCGCTATGACGTCACGATGCACTTTATCCTCCTGATGGGACGTGACGGAGCGAGAGCAGTGGCGCTGGTCCACCTTGTCAGCTTTTTGACCGGAAACGAGACGTCGGTTCCGGTTTTTACGCGACCGGCGCGCAGTAATTGCGCACGATCTTCTGTTAAGATCGTGGCACGAAACAACGTTCGCCTCCGTTTCGTTTCGGCTTCACGCGTGGCTGCCACGATGAGCGCCACGTCGGTCGACGTGCGGCCACGATTAGATGACACCGTGTATAAATATGGTCCTTTGGTGAAAAGTGAAAACTTCCCGTCATTCGCTTCCCAGCTTTCACCTTCCTAGCCTTCGTCTTCCTCGCGCCCTCTGTCCTCAAGCTTGCACCAGCGCTCATGGCAGGAGGCAAGAAACGCAGCGCCGCGGTTTCCTCCTCTCGGGTGCCCGAAGATGCCCGTGCTACGCCCGTTCCGCGCTCCGGCGACTGGCGCTCCGCCAACACCACGCAAAAGAGCATCAAGGAGATGCGAAGGGAGGGATTGCTGCCTCCCGAAGCCGAGAAGCGGGTTCGCCTCGGCAAGAAGGAAGAGGTACCCAATCCCCATGCGAACGAGCGCGTGATCTTCGCGGACCACGTTTCGCGTGGGCTTTCTCTCCCCCTCCATCCTTTCTTCGTGACATTGATGTATGTCTACGGCATACAGCTCCACAATTTGCCTCCGAACATGGTGCAGCACATCTCGTGCTTCATCGTGCTTTGCGAGTGCTTTCTTGGCATTCGCCCGCACTGGGGCCTATGGAAGGCGTTGTTCAAGGTGCGGTCTTTCCGCGAGAGATCGCAGGTAGAGACTGAGCTCGGGGAGACGCTGCGCACCGGCGGCTTCGGCATCCAGGCGAAGTCAGACACCCTCTACTTCGACATGCAACTCCTCGACTCCGCGCAAGGATGGAGGAAGAAGTGGTTCTACGTCGTCGACGACAGCGCGGGTGGAGTTGACGAATTTCACCCGTTCGCCGTCTTGAAGCGGCGAAAATCTTGGGCGCACAGGCTCTCAGTCGAAGAAAGCCGAGTCGTCGCTCCTCTACTCGCCAAGGTTGCAGCACTCCACGATCAGGCTGCAGGAGTTGCGCTGAACGGCTTGCATCTCGCGAGCTTGTTCCTTAAGCGTAGGATCCAGCCCCTGCAAGCGAGGCCTTCCACCATGTGGGAGTATCAAGGAGCTGCAGACCCCAGCCGAGTGAGACGAGAAGAACTCTCGAATGCTGAGTTCGAGAAGAAGATCGCGGCCATCACGAAGCTGAAGGTAGGCGAATCTTTCGCCGATTGTCCAATCGCAGCTTTTGAAGCCTCGAAGCCTCCTCCATCTGATGTAAGTTTCAATCTTTCCTTGTCTTAGTCCTTTTTCTTGTTCGAAAATTTTTCGACTGAATTTCTTCTTCCTTTTCTTCTTTTCGTTTTCTTCTTGTAGAGTTTGGCGGTGGTCACCTGCTACCCGCTAGTCTCCGGTGAAGAAGCCTACCTGCCGATGCCGACTCGAGTTACGAGAATGATTCTTCGGACGACGTGGAAGAATCAGGTAGCGATCTCCACCACCGCAAATGCCGCCGAGCGGGAGATGATGAGGCCACCTCTAAGGATAATTCTTTGGGGTGGGGTTCTGACAAAGAGCCCCTCGTCATGAATCCACTAAGTGTGCCTGCTCCTCCCGCTCCTCAGCCGAAGATCCAGACCGCCTGGAACACGGATATGCTGGACGACGAAGATGACGAGTAAGTTTCTGCTTCTTCGTTCTAGTCGAACGTTTCCTTCTTATTCCTTCTGATATTGTTGTTTTCTTTCATGACAGGATCTAGTCCATCATCCCTGGCCGGTTTGCCTCTTCCCTTCCTCTCGAGAAGAGGAAAGAGGCCGCTGCTGCGGGTGGGACCCCCACTGCCGGGACCGTCCAGAATTCACCGAGCCCAGCTCCCACAGCTGCGGCTACAGAATATAGGCTTCCTAGCTTTGTAGTTGGGGCCTCGACTTCGAAAGAAGTGTCGGGTAGCTCGGCTGATCCTCTCTGCATTGCTCAAGGCCAGGTAAATTTTGCCATTTTCCTTTGCCTCCTGTACTTCGTTCGTTTAGAATTTTTATTGGGTGCACGGCAGTGCTCCCGATGGGAGTAGCCCCCGAGACTGTAGTTAATCGCTTGCGATTGGCTACAAGATCAAGAACTTAAGCTCTTTTCTTCTCTTCATTTTATCGGGTGCACGGCAGTGCTCCCGATGGGAGTAGCCCCCGAGGCTATACTCGGCTGTTTGAAGTCGTGTATAGGCTCAATCTTCTTCTCTATGACTTTTCTATCTCCATGTTTTTGCAGTCTCTTCTTGACTCCCTCGCAGCCATTGGCCGTCACGTTATTTCGGCTGAGACAGATTGTGTGACCCTTCGGGCAGATCGCGATCGACTCGTCTCGGAAAGCGAGCTTCTTCGAGGTAAATTTATTTACTCCGTCTATCCAATCTTTTCGCTCATGTGAATTTCCTTGTGTTTTAAACTTATCGCTGTGTAGCTCAAGCCGAAGTGCTGAAGGCCGAGAAGATGGACGCTGTCACTCGGGTAAGCACCCTGGAGGCTCAGTTGGAAACTGCTCGAAAGGAACTTGAATCCTCTCGCAAGCAGTCGACTAACCTCGAGGGAAAGCTTGTGGATGCCCAGGACACCCTGAACAAGTTGGAGGAAACTGGCACCAAGCAGGATAACGATCTCGTTGACTTCCTTCGCCCTCTGGCCCAGCGTTTCGCAGGTAAATTGCACTTATCCTTTGTTGTTTCTTGACTGGCTGGTAAGTTCTTTGGATTTAACGTTTCTTTCTGCAGATCTTCTTGGTGTTGCGCTGGAGCTGCCCGGGGTTCAGCGGGTGGACGCCTTGACAGATTCCTGCGCTCAGCTTCGAAGGCATGCTAGCGGGATTTGCTCCCTGATTGGCGATGCTACTCGAGTGTTGACGCAACTCCACAGGCATCTTCTGGTGGACGCTGCAGTTCCGCCTACGCTGGATGGTCTCCTGAAGGTTTTCCTGGAGGGCGATCTCCTTCAGGCCTACTCGGTCGCTCAGTCGGAGTCCGGGGCGAAGACTGCCATCCAGTTTGCACTGGCGCACAGAGTCGCAGGTTTGGACGAGGCGTACTCGAACCTCCCCGTCGACGCTACTACGGGCATAAAGGTAGCGCTTCGTCCTTTCGGCGATCCGGCTGGAGTCCTTGCCCGGAAGTTATCTGATTTGATTGCCCGTGCTAGTCGCGGGGGGCAATCTGCCGCGAGTGGCAGCACTTCTGTAGTTCCTTAGGATAGTCTTTACGTAGTTTGTGCTTCCGATGTAATGAACCTTGGGATGTATTCCCGTATTTTATCTTTAATGGAAATGTTCTTTTGATATCTGAGATGCTTCCTGCGATTGATTGTCATGAGTTCCTCCCGATGGGAGTAGCCCCCAAGCACCTGTCCAATAGGTGGTTTATTTCTCGAATGGAGCGTTTTGAACTGTTCCTTAACTTTTCTTATCTTCCTTCAGGTAACAGGCGCTGTCGCGGAGTCTTCGAGTGGATCTGCTGCACAAGCAGATCCTCTTGTTGCAGCTGTTGGTACTTTTGCCGGCCTTCGTGAACATGTCGCGGATGGTGAACGCAAGCTAAAAGCTTTGCGTGGGGTGGCTGACGTAGCCAAGTCTAAACAGAAGCTTGCGATTGAACGTGAGCAATTTGTGATAAATGAATTGGCGGTTGTTGCCAAGGATATGCTTTGTAAGTACTTCAGCCCCCTAACACTCTGTGTCTTTTTTCTTTCTTTGACTCTCTGTAGCTTTCGTTGCAGTTGTTCAGCCTTACGAACGGTGTGAAAAACATTGGGTGGAAAACCATATTCTTCACGAAGCCAACAGTTTTAAACCACACGCAAATAACTTCTGCTCTGACCGTAGTCGGGGCTTTGTTCTCGCCACCCTGAAGTATCGTGTGGGCCAAGCGAAGATACTGGTTGATAGTTGTCACGAGGCCTTGATAGCTTTGAATGGCACTTTTTATCCCTTGGAATGGGGTCCAGAAGATTTGAGCCAGCTACTTAGAACTTTTGGTCAAGTAGGCGAGATTCGTCGTCAACAGTTGATCTGCGGGTCGTTAGTAGCACTCTCGTTTGTTCGATTATGGCATCCTGAGGTTAATTTCAACTCTGTGGCCAAGCTTCCAAATGCTCCAGTCGATATGACATCTCATCATACAGTCGTTCGACCTGCTGCAGAGGAGATTATTCGACTGACCTCTGATGAGGTTAATCAGGTTTTAGCCGAGGAAACTGCTAGTCGCCATATGTAATTGTAGGATGTATGTATCCTGTTAATTCTGTATAGTTGTCTTCAAATTTTATAAGGTGCCAACCTTGTTTGTATTCTTGTATTTGTAAATGATGCTAAGTTAGGCGTAGCCCCCGTGTGTTTGGGGTGTAAGCCTGTTATTTAGCGTGTAAGGATCAATGACTTGAGAAACTATGGTTGAGAAAACCATGTATTTTATTAATATGACTGAGAAAAGCCATGTATTTTCTTCGAGCTATAGCATGGCTAGTATAGCCTTATTTTGTCGAGTAGAATAATCTAATGATAGAATTTGCGGAGGTGCGCAACATTCCATGGATTGGAGTAGATGCCACCGGTCTCGGGAATCTTCAGTCGATAGGCGCCACCAGGGATAAATTCATGTATTATGAAGGGTCCTTCTCACGGTGGCTCTAGCTTGTGTCCTTCCTTCTACTTGAGTCGCAGCACCAAATCTCCTACCACGAAGGCTCTGTGGCGTATATGGCGGCTGTGGTACTGGCGCAACGAGTGTTGATATACCGCGGATCTTGCGAGTGCAATGTCGCGTATCTCGTCGAGTGCATCCACGTCTTCTGCGAGTGCCCTGTTAGAGGTTTCTTCGCTGTAAGCGACACCTCGTGGGGCGCTGAACTTGACATCTTCGGGAAGGACTGCTTCAGCTCCATATACCATGAAAAATGGTGTGTATTTTGTTGATCGATTTGGGGTCATGCGGAGGCTCCATAGTACGGAGGGTAACTCCTCTGCCCACTGTCCTTCCGCTGGGTGCAGTCGATCTAGTAGCCGTTTCTTTATTCCAGCCGAGACCAACCCGTTGGATCACTCGACTTGACCATTGGTTTGCGGGTGAGCCACAGAGGCGAAACTGAGGGTGATGCCCTTTTCCTCGCAGAACTGCTCTGTTTCCTTTGCTGTAAAATTGCTTCCATTGTCGGTGATGATGTTGTGTGGTATCCAAAATCTGCACACGATGGAGTCGAGGAATTTGACGGCGCATTGAGCACTAGCCGAGGTGACTGGCATGGCCTCAATCCACTTTGTAAACTTGTCGACTGCAACTAGTAAGTGCGTGTAACCTCCTGGTGTTGATTTTTTCAGTGGTCCTACCATGTATAGCCCCCATTGTGCAAAGGGCCAGGCGATTGGGATCATGTGAAGCTCAGTGGCAGGGGCGTGCGGCTTGGGCGCAAATCTTTGACATGCGTTGCATTTGTCGACTAGGTCCTTTGCGTCCCTGGCTGCTGTGAGCCAGTAGAACCCTGCGCGAAAAGTTTTACTCACGATCGCCTTCCAGCTAGCATGGTGTCCGCAATCTCCTTGGTGTATATCTCGTAGTAGTTCCTTGCCGTCCTCGGGCGCTATGCATCTTTGTAATATTTCTGATGTGCTCTGCTTGTATAGTTCTTCGTTGAGTACTCGAAAAGCTTTGCTGCGTCGCACTATCTGTCTAGCCTCGCGAATATCTGCTGGGAGCTGTTTGTTGGACAAGTAATCGAGGTATTTCTGCGTCCAGACTGGCTCGACCAGAAAAACTTGTCTTGAGATGTTGTGGGTGAGCTCAATCATAGCAGTTTGCGGGCTGACCTATGTCTCCAATGTTGCGGGTGCTTCTGCTGATTTTTTGACTTTGACCAAGCGCTTGATCATCCTTTCGAAGTATATTCCAGGCGGTATGGGTGTGTTTGTAGAACCCATGTTCGCCAATTTATCCGATTCTTCGTTGCTGGATCGCGCAATATGCTTTAGTTTGCACCCTTGGAAACTTCCTTCGAGTAGATTGTACATATCTCGATAGGCAACCATGTTTTCTGCAATGGCGTCGCACTCTTTCATTGTCTGCTGCACTACGAGGTTTGAATCTCCATAGATCATTAGTCGGGTTGCTCCACAGGCAATTGCCATCTTCATGCCATGGAGGAGGCCCTCGTACTCTGTATCATTATTTGACGCCGGGTCGTCGGGTGGAAAGTCCAATCGAAGGACGTATTGTAACTTGTCACCTCTCGGGGATATCAGGATTACCCCAGCTCCGGCTCCTTCGTTTCTCTTTGATCCATCGAAATACATTACCCAGTTGCTTGTATACTCTGGAGGGCCTGGCGTTTGTAGTTCTGTCCACTTGCTTAGGAACTCCACGAGCACTTGTGATTTGATAGACTTGCGACCCACGTATATGATGTCCCAGGCGCCGAGCTCGATACTCCACTTCGCAATTCTTCCCGATGCCAATGGGTTATTCATGATAGTAACCAGTGATGCATCGTTTACCACCGTGACGGTGTGTTCCTGGAAGTAGTGTTTGAGCTTTCGGGCTGTGAGCACCACACCGTACGCGAGCTTCTAGTAATGGGGATATCTCTGTTTGCAGGGCGAAAGCACTTCGCTGATGTAATATATTGGCCTCTGGATACCAAACGCCTTGCCGTCCTCCGGCCGCTCGACCACAATCGCTGTGCTGATGACCTGATTTGTCGCGGCTATGTATAGGAACAGTGGCTCCCGTTCTTGCGGTGTTGCCAGGACGTGCCTGCTCTGCAATGCTCGCTTGAGGTCTGCGAATACTTTCTGTGCTTCGGGTGTCCACTCGAACTTATCCGTTTTCTTTAGTAACTTGTAGAAAGGTAATGCTTGCTCGCCTAGCCTCGCAATGAATCTGCTTAGGGCGGCTAGTCGTCCCGCGAGCTGCTGCACACCACGGAGATTGGTTGGCTCCTTCATTGTCAGGATTGCTTGGATTTTCTCCGGGTTAGCTTCAATCCCTCGAGCGGAGACCAGGTATCCGAGAAGTTGTCCTGCAGGGACACCAAAAACACACTTGGTCGGGTTGAGCTTGATTCGGTATGCGTTCAACACATCGAATGTTTCTCTGATATCGTCGAGAAGCGTATCTTCCACTCGAGTCTTGATGACGATGTCGTCAACGTACACTTGTACGTTCTTGCCAATGAGCTTGGCGAGGCATTTTTGCATGCAGCGCTGATATGTTGCGCCTGCGTTCTTCAGCCCGAAGGGCATTGTCGTGTAGCAGTAAACACCGTGGGGTGTTATAAACGCCGTTTTTTCCTCGTCTTCCTTTTTCATCCTGATCTGATTATAGCCTGAATAGGCGTCCAAGAAGGAGAGGTGTTGGCAACCTGCTGTAGAGTCCACGATCTGGTCGATCCGTGGCAGGGGAAAGTTATCCTTGGGGCAATGTTTATTCAACGACGTGTAGTCGATGCACACGCGAAGGATGTTGGTATTCTTCTTCGGGACCAGCACCGGGTTTGCTAACCAGGTGGAAATTTTTATCTCGCGAATAAATTTTGCTGCGAGTAGTCTGTTTACTTCTTCTCCGAGTGCTTTTTGTTTGGGCTCTGAGAACCTTCTGGTGGTCTGCTTAATAGGCTTGGCGTCTTTGAAGACTTCGAGTGAGTGCTCGGTGAACTCCCTGGGTATTCCTGGCATATCTGAAGGCTGCCAGGCAAAAATTTCCCAGTACTCGCGGAGGAGCTCGACGAGCGCGCCTTCCTATGCTGGCGAGAGGGTGGTGGACACCATCGCCGTCTTCGCAGAATCCGTCGGGCGCACTTGATGCTTGCGGGTACCGCTATTTGTGTTGAACTCCAGCTCTGGAGCGTTCTTCTTGGTGAGAGGCATCACGGAGTGATCTGTGGTTTTTGCTATCTCATCTAGTTCTTCCTGGATCCCGAAGGATTGGGCGATCTCGTTGAATTCGATGTCGCATTTATTGGACTTTTGGAAATCACCGTCGATGGTGATTGTGCCATATTCTCCAGGCAACTTGAGCTTCAAGTATGCGTAGTGCGGTACTGCCATGATGTAACATCCAAGTATGAAAACAACCCTTAGAATGTTTGATTCCTTGTTTAATTTCAAGCAATGCATCATGTCATCATGTTTACTTATTGTTTGCATTTGTTTTCTATCTGTTTTATCCTGTTTTCACAACTCAAATTCAAACTTTTTTTCAAACTTTGGTTTCATACTTGCTATGTTACAATTTTGGAATACAAATAACAACTAAAAACAACCATGTTATCCCTTTTCTCACTTATTAAAATTGTTGCTTTAATCCAACCAATAATTCAATCATTTATTCTCAAATCCTCTTTTAAATTTCAAAACAAGTTCAAATCAGTACTTATTTTGAACCCATCAAAATTCACCACACTTTGTGATTCTAAAATCATGTTTTTAAAACTAGGGGTAACCCTATTCAAATGTTGTTTTCAATAAAGAAATTAATATGAAAATTCCCCATATTTGGTTTCAACACTAACTACAATTTTAAAATTTCATTTTGGAAATCCAAGTTGATATTGTGGTTACTAATTAATTAAAAGCTTAACCTATTTTTCTAGAATTTTTCTCAAATAAAACCTTAACAACTTTCTTCCAAAAGCAGAATGCAAAAAAAAATAAAAACCAGAAAAGAATAAAAGAGAAAAGCGCGCGGCAGCTAAGCTACTGGCCCAGCCCACCTAGCTCTACGCGCGCGCGCACCGCAGCCCAGCCCGCGCAGCACCACTTACCGGTTCGAGCTGCGCCAAGATCCGTGCGAGCTCATCGGCGTCGTCTCCCACCTGTACGGCGTGCATCCAGCGGAGCCACGGCGGCCCCCGCGCGACTCCGGCGGCCAGGAGCAGCCCCGCGGCCCTATAAAACCCCCCTAGCCCCTGGGAGAAACCCTAGACGCCTAGGTTTCCTCTCCTCCTCGCGATCGCCGCCAATCACTCCTCGCTGTCGTTTTCCCTCACTGCAACTCGACGCCGCCGTCGATCCTCTGACGAACTCCATGGCGCCGCCGTATCTCTCTCCCACCTAGCCATCCCTCAGCTGCCATCGCGTCGCCTCTCTACTCTCTCTCTACTGGACCCAGGATCCCCTCTGGTAAGCACCAGATCATCGACGCCGTCTCGTTTTTCCTTCCGGCCACCGTGCCATCTTTTCTGAACCCGAGTGGTTCGTCGCCGTTGCAGAGCCTCCCACCGCCGTTGGACCGCTGGGCTAGCACCACCTCTTCCTCCTCTACGTGTTGAACATCTACGGAGGCACGGGGAAGCGTCACACCCTCGACACCGTCCGTGACCGCGCCGCCGTCGAGTTCATCCACGGCAGCCACGCGGTGAGCGACCACCACCGTTCCCTCCTCCCTCTTGCTGTTCGTAATCACCACCGCACCGTGCACGTCCACCAGATCGCATCGCAGCACACGCGCATGCCCGCTCGCGCCGTTGATCGCCGGCGTCCACTTTCTGTCAGTCGAGCACCGCGCCGTTCGTCAGTTTCGTCAGATACGAGCGGGATCTGAACCTTAACCTGAAACCTCCCCCTCTACTGACAAACACACAGCAGCAGCGCAGCGGTCCGAGCCTTTTGCACACACAGCGAGCTCGCGGGTTCGAGCCCCGCGGCCGCAAATTCTTTTGCGAATTTCGCCCAGCGTGCGGCCCACCTGGCAGTGGCCCTCCTTGCCACGCCAGCACGCACACGCCACGCAAGCCCAGGGCCCACAGGGCAGTGCCTGTGGGTACGCCTCTGTGCGTATAAAAAGGAATAAAATGAATCTGTTTTAAATTCTATTCTCTTTTAAATAGCAGAATTAAATCAAAACTTTGAAGTTCAATAACTTTCATTTTGTAAATCCAATAAATACAAACCTGATGTCTATTCTGATCCAAATTTTATAATCTTTCCAAATATGCAATTTGTGTTCTGTTTTGAATTTTCAAAATGCAATTTAAATTCAAATCCAAATAATTCAAATGCAATTTGGAATAATTCATACCTAATTCATACTGTTTCCAAATAATTCAACTAAAATATGTTTTTCACACCTTTTTGAATGCCCTACTCAAATATAAATTTTGTTTTCTGGTTTGAACAATTTAAATTGCCCAATCTATTTAAATCATGTTTAATTCAATTAAAAATTGTTTAATTTTGTTTAATTCATAACTAAATAATCCAAAGTCCAATTTCAAATTGTGAAACATGTAATCCAACCAGAAATTGATGTTCTTTTCAAATATCAACTTTGTTATTTGTTTTGAACATTTTAAATGGTTGAAAACAACAATACATGTGTGGTACCTCTAATGCACCCAAAATTTTCCAAAATTAATAACAAACTTTTAAATTGCTACAACCTATTGTAATTTGGTTCTATGTTGTTATGTTGCTGTTTTCCTTTTGCATGCATCATGCTAATCCATTATCATCTGTTGATTAGTTGGAAAACAAATAAACTAACCAAATTCCATGGGCTTGTCATATGCAACTCACAGTTGCATATCAGTCCATTTAAATTGTGTTATCATATCAAATAGGTTTTTTTGTTGCATCTATTAAATTGTCATGCATCATAGTTGATTGTGCACAATGCCATGTCAATGTTTGTTTACATACCTGTTTTGTTTGTTTGCTTCTTCTCGGTTAGACGACGACTACGTTGAGACCGACGATCCTTACGACACCACTTCTCAGGACCTAGCCCAGTACGATACTGAGCTGCCAGGCAAGTTATCACTCACATGAATCATCGAGTTTCCTTTCCACACTTGTTGTCGATACTGTCCTTTTGTCTACTATTGCTAGCCCTATGTATCGTTGCTTGTTCTCCGAACCCATCACATGATACCTTGAGCCATGATATTGCCACCACCTCCATACCCATAGCCTTTGCTTGTGCCTTAGTATTATCTAGCATGCTTAGGGTTGCTTTTACTCGAGTCTGTTGTCGGTTACTACTGTTACTATCTTATTATCCTGTACCGGGGCTCGTTATTAATCAATCAATCCTGTTAATTGCTAATGGTAATAATAACTTGATGATAAGGCACCGGCAGGAGGCCATGAGTGGTTTTGGAGCCTGCTAGTGTCGACCCTAATAGGAAAAGGGTCTTGTCTACTGATCCATGATGAGCGCACTACCCGCATTTGGGAAGCGAGTATGGGCGCCCCCCTCAACTTGACCTGATTCGCATCTTGTCCAAATCGCCTCATTTAGTTCGTGTTTTCCATTTGCCGCATGCATGTTTTTGCGAGCCCAGCGCAGGGTGGAACTTTTGTAGTCGGCATATAGGGGGACACGTTCTTAGAGTGCTATGAGGGTCCATTTTCTTCTGGGCTCGATTAGCCGTGCGCCAAGGTGCTTTGGGCTTGATGCGGAGAATGGTTGGTTGTGTAGAGTACCCCGCTTGGTGGGTTAGCTTCCCATCTGGCGGGTTATTCTTGAGTGTACGGCCAAATTGGTGCAACCCTGCAGGGATAATCTTCTCGAGAAGCCGTGTTTTCCGCGGTTATGGATTACTTGGTGAAAGTACTGGCTAACAAGTACTCAGGACAACTTCAACCTAATGATCAATCATGTTTCACCCAATGATTAATAATTTGACTAGTAATAGGTTATTCACACAATAACTTGATTCACCTTTTCATAACTGTGTGAGTTATCTCGGATTGCTTCTTTGGATAAGGGGCGAGATCCAGGATGGGTTTGGTTGAATTTATCTTTCAGTTGGTTATAATCCTCGATCTTATCTTTTCTATTAGCCGGAACTTGTAGATATTTCTGTAGTTGGTTAGAGCAGTCAGCAGCAACTTTTATATCACCCCTTTCTTCCGTTGATCCCAAGCATCTATGCTTGTGTTGACGGGTAACTCCTTGATGAATTGTGAGTCTTGCTTGCCAGTACTTGGATGTACTGACCCCGTTGGGGCTGTGGTTTACGCAGAGTACTACTACGACTACGATGCTTCCCAGGATGGCTACTTTGTGGAGTTCGATGACGCTGCAGACGAGTAGTTAGCTGGACCAGGGCAGGATCCAGACCTTCGTGGATGGGCTTCGCTTTTCTTTATGTTCTCAGGCTTCTTAAGCCATGGATTTGTCTGTACTCAGACCCCTTTGATTGCTTCCGCTGTTGTAATGGATGATATGTTGGGACATGTGTCCTCTATATGACTGTATTCGATATTTTCTGCCTTAGTGAAGGCCAGTTGCCCTTATTTCATTTCTTGTGTCTTAGGACATTCTGTGTTATCATTCGTACCAAACTGTTGACGTACCGTGCGTGTTTGATTATGAAGTACGTCGACAGTAGTGCCTTTTGGGTTCCTAGCGGATAGTTTACCTCGACGGTGGAAGCAGGGCTTGTGTTGTCGCGCATAAGCGCAGGCCTACCAGGAAGCTGGGACGTGGGAGCAGTTATGCCCATAATCCAAGCACCTGACTTCCAGTTCGTGCGAGGAGTATCCTCTAGAACCCAGGGTGCGACAAATGGTATCAGAGCCTGTCTGCCTGTAGGATCCCTTTTTACTGGTCGCAGTTGAGTCTAGAAACTATTTTGTAGCTATATAGGAAAAATGAAACGTGAGAGTAGGAATTCTGCCATTTTTCTTCTTTCCCCACCCACCCACCTTTTCTGGTAAAGAAGTGAAACGTTGTTTTCTGTTCTCACCTAAACTTTCAAGTTAGGATTTCACGTGTTTTGGGTTCTCTGTAGTACCTCAGGACTTTTGGTCTCGTTTTCCCGATGTTGCTTCGATATCATGTTCTTTTCAACATCCTTTTCGTCCGTTCAACCTTGTTGTTGTTTTCCACATCCTTTTTCATCTACCGGAGTCTAATCAAAACCTTCCAAATAATCTGCAGATGGGTCTCAACTACTATCCGCAGGTGGTTCGCATGACTCGCTGTGAGAGCACCGCCGGTTTTCCGGAGTTGCTGAGAGACATGGTTACCTTTCTGGGGTTCCATTGGGCACCAGAGTACCAGGTCTACGAGCACCAGCGAGAGTGTGACCAGACTTTCTACGGGCTATCGTCTACATTCTGTCGGATGATGGCAGGAGCATTGCACACCAGTACGAGGCAGTAGGGTCCACAGTGGATATGGCAGTGCAGCAGGCAGCGTCGTGAGTGTCACCGTTCTCCGTGCTGACTACTGGGGGTTTGATAAGTCTAGCTTTCGTCACATCCCCCGTGGTTACATCACGGCAGCAGGAGCTCACTTCACTATCCACCGCGACATGGATACCTACGAGACTGATAGCTCCAGGCTCCAGGTCACTGCCCAGTTCGCTAGTCACAGTGATGCTGTTGCTTCCGCACTTTCTCAGGAGTTAGCCTCAGTCAGGGAGCAGCTCCGCCTTGCTCTCACTCGTCTGGCGACGTACACCACAGACTTTGTTGGAGACGAGCGCTTCGCACGTGTCGTTCAGCCAGCTGGTCTTCCGTTGCCAGATGCTGGAGGTTACGAGCCGATCAGAGGTCCACTTCTCGATCTCGGAGCTGGTTACACAGGGATTCCCCGCTATGGAGCACAGGGATACGACGCTTCCTACTTCACCACACCGAGAGTTGCTCTCAGAGCAGTTCCTATCTACAGGGATCGTCGTGATACCTACTTCCGTGGGATTCCTCCTCACCGTATCTCTCGTCGTACTACTCACCGTCCTGCGTGATGAGCATGGGAGTACGTTGTATCCATTACTAGCTGTGTCTAGTTTTATCCTTTCGTTTTCGACCATGTTTTGGTCTGTTGGATATTCTGATGTATTTGAACATGTGATGATGTACCTGTTGGTTATCTATTCATGCGTCGGAATAATCTATCTTTCGGTTACCAAGTCTATCCTTTTCTGTTGTTGTGCTAAAATGAATTTCTGTTCAGGATGCCTCCAACCAGGAACAACCGCCACCGCCACCACCAATGGGGGAGCTGTTGGCTCAGATGACCCAAGTGGTGACACAGATGGCCCAGATCCAGGCTAACCAGCAACACAACCAGAATGCTCCAAGGGTCACCATCAAGGACTTCCTCAGCTTGGGCCCAAAAGCTTTCGTGGCAACACGTGAGCCCCTGGATGCTGATGACTGGATCCGTGACGTAGCAAGAGCTCTGGAGATAGCTCATGTTGCTGAAGAGGATAAGGTCAAGTACGCCACCTACCTACTGAAGGGTCAGGCAGCTACTTGGTGGGAGAACTACCAGGCCATGAGGGCTGGCTTTCCTATCAACTGGGGATGTTTCAGAGATGCCTTCCTGAAGCACCACATCCCGGATGGTCTCATGGAAAAGATGCGTGAGGAATTCTGCTCTCTCAGACAGGGCAAGCTGGACGTTCTCGGCTACCAGAACGAGTTCAATCGTCTCGCTCGGTACGCTGGTGACGAAGTGTCCACCGAAGCCAAGAAGATGGCGAGGTTCCGCCGAGGTTTTAACCCGGAACTGAAGTACGCTCTCACCAACATCAAGTGCAAGGACTTCGTCGAGCTTGTGAACACCGCGCTCAATGAGGAGAATGGGCGCAAGGCGTTCGAGGAGTCGCGCAAGCACTCGCGTGAGGGTGGTTCCTCCTCCAACATGACCACCCCTCCGCAGAAGCGCCGCATCTGGGTGCCAAATGGTGCTGTCACTCGGGCTCCAAATGCCCAAGCTTCTCCAGGCTTTGGTCCCCGCCCACCCAACCCATCTCAGATGCAGGGTCAGAGGTTTCCGATGGGGCAGCCAAGGCCGGGTCCTTCTCGTGTCGTCACTTGCTACAAGTGCAAGGAGACTGGACATTATGCTGATAAGTGCACTCAGAAGCAGCTACCCCTACCTCCTCGCCCCAACACCAACCAGGCTATGGTTCGTGCTCCTTCGGCTAAAGCCTTCAACTCCAACAATAGGCCTGTCGGGAGGAACGCGAGGGTGAACCATATCAAGGCCGACAAAGCCGAAGAGGCTGCTGACGTCGTTCTCGGTATATTACCCGTAAACTCTATTCCAGCTAAAGTGTTGTTTGATACTGGAGCATCGCATTCATTTGTGTCAAAGATTTTTGCAAAAGCATACAACCTAGTTCTGGTTCCGCTAAGCAATCAAATGACTGTTCACTCTCCGGGACCGCAAATGTTGACTTCCAAGATAAGCATGGACAATAGATCCTCATTGGAGGTCGTGTATTCCTTGCTTCACTCATGTTGCTGGGAAATTCTGACATTGATGTCATTCTGGGTATGGATTGGTTGAAGACCCACAAAGCTAAAATTGACTGTGCTCAAAAGTCAATAACTCTCTCCCACACTTCAGGCCAGATAGTCTATTCCATATGGATCAACTTCTGCTCAGCTGTTCAGCCTCGATGCCAAACCCTTCCGGCAATTGAAAATGTTCCGGTGGTTTGTGAATTCCCTGACGTCTTTCCAGAAGAGTTGCCAGGGATGCCTCCGGACAGAGCAGTTGAGTTCGTGATCGAGCTTGAGCCAGGTACTGCTCCAATCTCTAAGCATCCATATAAGATAGCTCCTCCTGAACTGAAAATTGTTGAAGGAGCAAATCGATATGTATATGGACAAAGGTTTCATTCAGCCTAGTTCCTCCGCTTGGGGTTGCCCAACTCTGTTTGTTGCCAAGAAGGATCAAACTAAGAGACTCGTGGTTGACTATCGTCCTCTCAACGAGAAAACCATCAAGAACAAGTATCCACTTCCTCGTATCGATGATCTTTTTGATCAACTTGCTGGAGCCTCATATTCTCAAAGTTGGACTTGAGGATGGGTACATCAGATAAAGATCAGAAAGGAAGATATTCCTAAGACGGCTTTCACCACTCGGTACGGTCTATATGAATACACCGTCATGTCCTTTGGTCTCACCAATGCACCGGCGACCTTCTCAAGACTCATGAATTCTGTCTTCCATGAATACCTCGACAAGTTCGTTGTGGTATATCTTGATGACATTCTAGTCTACTCAAAATCCGAGGAAGAGCATGGAGAACACCTTCGTCTCACTCTCATGAAACTTCGCGAGCATCGTCTGTATGCCAAGTTTTCCAAATGTGAGTTCTGGATTCCAGAAGTTGCATATCTTGGTCATATCATCTCTGCCAAAGGCATAGCCATTGACCCGGAAAAGGTTAAGGCAATTGTTGATTGGAAACCCCCTAAGACGGTGAAACAAGTTAGAAGCTTTCTTGGCTTGGCTAGCTATTGCCGTCGTTTCGTCCAAAACTTTTCTAAGATTGCTAACCTCTCACTGATCTCAAAGAAGGACAAAAAGTTCGTTTGGACGCCACAATGTGATGAGAGTTTCAACCTCCTGAAGACTAAACTCACTTCCACACCTGTTCTAGTTGGCCCCGACACCACCAAACCTTTCCAGGTATTCTGTGATGCATCTCTCCAAGGCTTAGGAGCAGTTCTTATGCAAGAACGTCAAGTTGTGGCTTATGCTTCACGTCAGTTGAACCCACATGAGCAAAACTATCCCACTCATGATCTTGAACTTGCAGCAGTTGTGTTTGCCCTCAAGAAATGGAGACAATACTTGTTGGGTAACAAAACTGAAATCTTTTCCGATCACAAGAGTCTGAAATACATCTTCACTCAGCCAGATCTGAACCTCAGGCAAAGGAGATGGATTGAGAAGATTAAAGACTTTGATCTCACCATTTCTTACACTCCAGGCAAGGCTAATGTTATGGCCGATGCTCTCAGTCGCAAATCCTATTGCAATAATCTCATGATCATGGAAAGCCAACCTCCACTTCATGAAGAATTCCAGAAGCTGAACCTTGGTCTTGTTCCTGAAGGATACCTTGCTAGCTTGACAGCCAGCCCAACTCTCGAGGACAAGATTCGTTCTGAACAACTTCGTGATAATGAAATCAAGAAGATTGTGGATCACATCAAGGAGGGCAATGATAAGTTCAAGTCCTTCTCAATTGATGACAAGGGAAACTGTGTTCTTCGAAGGACGCATTGCAGTCCCTCAGATTCAAAGTCTCAAGGATATCATTCTCAAGGAGGCTCATGAAACTCCTCTATCCATTCACCCTGGAAGTACAAAGATGTACCAGGATCTCAAGACTCTGTATTGGTGGCCTGGCATGAAACGTGAAATTGCTCAATACGTTTCTGAATGCGACGTTTGTCAACGTGTTAAGGCAGTCCATCAGAAGACAGCAGGTCTACTCCAACCTCTGAAAATTCCTGAGTGGAAGTGGGACATGATTGAAATGGACTTCGTTACTGGGTTTCCAAAGTCCAAAAAGGGCAACGATGCAATCTTCGTTGTTATTGATCGTCTCACTAAGGTTGCTCACTTCTATGCTGTAAAGGAAACTATCTCAGCTAGCCAGTTAGCAGAGCTCTACACAGCAAAGGTTGTTCCCCTTCATGGTGTTCCATTGGAAATAAGCTCAGACCGTGGAAGTATCTTCACTTCTCATTTTCTGGAAGAGCTTTCAAGAAGCATTGGGCACTAAACTTCTGTTCAGCACAGCTTATCACCCTCAGTCTCAAGGGCAAGTCGAAAGAGTCAATCAGATTCTCGAGGATATGCTCAGAGCATGTGGTCTCTCCTTTGGCATGAAATGGGAGGATTGCCTTCCATATGCTGAATTCTCCTACAACAACAGCTACCAGGCAAGCCTAGGCATGGCACCATTTGAGGCACTGTATGGTCGCAGATGCAGGAGTCCAATCAATTGGTCTGGAGCTGGTGAACGTTCACTTTTAGGCCCTGACATTGTTAAGGAAGCCGAGGAGAAAGTTCGTATCATTCGTGACAATCTCAGGATTGCTCAGTCTCGTCAGAAGAGCTATTATGATAGCAAGCACAGGGATATGGTCTATGCACCTGGTGATAAGGCATATCTCCGTGTAACTCCCCTCAGAGGCACTCATCGTTTTGGTGTGAAAGGAAAGCTTGCACCAAGATACATTGGCCCTTTCAACATCTCTCAAGACGTGCAGAGAATGCTTATCGTCTTGAACTTCCAGAAAAACTATCCAAAAGTGCACGATGTGTTCCACGTGTCACAACTCAAGAAGTGTTTCAAAGATCCAGATCGTGCAGTTGATCATGATTCCATTGAGCTGCAAGATGATCTATCTTATGAGGAGCACCCTATTCGTATTCTCGATGAGACCGAGCGTAAGACTCGCAACAAGAGCACCAAGTTCTGGAAAGTCCAATGGTCGCATCATTCTGATAAAGAGGCAACGTGGGAGACGAAGAGGATCTTCGCAAGAAGTATCCGGACCTATTCATTTCTCAGTAGGGAATCTCGGGGCGCGATTCCTTCAAGGGGGGGCGTTTTGTAACATCCAAGTATGAAAACAACCCTTAGAATGTTTGATTCCTTGTTTAATTTCAAGCAATGCATCATGTCATCATGTTTACTTATTGTTTGCATTTGTTTTCTATCTGTTTTATCTGTTTTCACAACTCAAATTCAAACTTTTTTTCAAACTTTGGTTTCATACTTGCTATGTTACAATTTTGGAATACAAATAACAACTAAAAACAACCATGTTATCCCTTTTCTCACTTATTAAAATTGTTGCTTTAATCCAACCAATAATTCAATCATTTATTCTCAAATCCTCTTTTAAATTTCAAACAAGTTCAAATCAGTACTTATTTTGAACCCATCAAAATTCACCACACTTTGTGATTCTAAAATCATGTTTTAAAACTAGGGGTAACCCTATTCAAATGTTGTTTTCAATAAAGAAATTAAATATGAAAATTCCCCATATTTGGTTTCAAACACTAACTACAATTTTAAAATTTCATTTTGGAAATCCAAGTTGATATTGTGGTTACTAATTAATTAAAAAGCTTAACCTAATTTTTCTAGAATTTTTCTCAAATAAAACCTTAACAACTTTCTTCCAAAAGCAGAATGCAAAAAAAAATAAAAACCAGAAAAGAATAAAAGAGAAAAGCGCGCGGCAGCTAAGCTACTGGCCCAGCCCACCTAGCTCTACGCGCGCGCGCACCGCAGCCCAGCCCGCGCAGCACCACTTACCGGTTCGAGCTGCGCCAAGATCCGTGCGAGCTCATCGGCGTCGTCTCCCACCTGTACGGCGTGCATCCAGCGGAGCCACGGCGGCCCCCGCGCGACTCCGGCGGCCAGGAGCAGCCCCGCGGCCCTATAAAACCCCCCTAGCCCCCTGGGAGAAACCCTAGACGCCTAGGTTTCCTCCTCCTCCTCGATCGCCGCCAATCACCTCCTCGCTGTCGTTTTCCCTCACTGCAACTCGACGCCGCCGTCGATCCTCTGACGAACTCCATGGCGCCGCCGTATCTCTCTCCCACCTAGCCATCCCTCAGCTGCCATCGCGTCGCCTCTCTACTCTCTCTCTACTGGACCCCAGGATCCCCTCTGGTAAGCACCAGATCATCGACGCCGTCCTCGTTTTTCCTTCCGGCCACCGTGCCATCTTTTCTGAACCCGAGTGGTTCGTCGCCGTTGCAGAGCCTCCCACCGCCGTTGGACCGCTGGGCTAGCACCACCTCTTCCTCCTCTACGTGTTGAACATCTACGGAGGCACGGGGAAGCGTCACACCCTCGACACCGTCCGTGACCGCGCCGCCGTCGAGTTCATCCACGGCAGCCACCGCGGTGAGCGACCACCACCGTTCCCTCCTCCCTCTCTGCTGTTCGTAATCACCACCGCACCGTGCACGTCCACCAGATCGCATCGCAGCACACGCGCATGCCCGCTCGCGCGTTGATCGCCGGCGTCCACTTTCTGTCAGTCGAGCACCGCGCCGTTCGTCAGTTTCGTCAGATACGAGCGGGATCTGAACCTTAACCTGAACCTCCCCCTCTACTGACAAACACACAGCAGCAGCGCAGCGGTCCGAGCCTTTTGCACACACAGCGAGCTCGCGGGTTCGAGCCCCGCGGCCGCAAATTCTTTTGCGAATTTCGCCCAGCGTGCGGCCCCACCTGGCAGTGGCCCTCCTTGCCACGCCAGCACGCACACGCCACGCAAGCCCAGGGCCCACAGGGCAGTGCCTGTGGGTACGCCTCCTGTGCGTATAAAAAGGAATAAAATGAATCTGTTTTAAATTCTATTCTCTTTAAATAGCAGAATTAAATCAAAACTTTGAAGTTCAATAACTTTCATTTTGTAAATCCAATAAAACAAACCTGATGTCTATTCTGATCCAAATTTTATAATCTTTCCAAATATGCAATTTGTGTTCTGTTTTGAATTTTCAAAATGCAATTTAAATTCAAATCCAAATAATTCAAATGCAATTTGGAATAATTCATACCTAATTCATACTGTTTCCAAATAATTCAACTAAAATATGTTTTTCACACCTTTTTGAATGCCCTACTCAAATATAAATTTTGTTTTCTGGTTTGAACAATTTAAATTGCCCAATCTATTTAAATCATGTTTAATTCAATTAAAAATTGTTTAATTTTGTTTAATTCATAACTAAATAATCCAAAGTCCAATTTCAAATTGTGAAACATGTAATCCAACCAGAAATTGATGTTCTTTTCAAATATCAACTTTGTTATTTGTTTTGAACATTTTAAATGGTTGAAAACAACAAATACATGTGTGGTACCTCTAATGCACCCAAAATTTTCCAAAATTAATAACAAACTTTTAAATTGCTACAACCTATTGTAATTTGGTTCTAATGTTGTTATGTTGCTGTTTTCCTTTTGCATGCATCATGCTAATCCATTATCATCTGTTGATTAGTTGGAAAACAAATAAACTAACCAAATTCCATGGGCTTGTCATATGCAACTCACAGTTGCATATCAGTCCATTTAAATTGTGTTATCATATCAAATAGGTTATTTGTTGCATCTATTAAATTGTCATGCATCATAGTTGATTGTGCACAATGCCATGTCAATGTTTGTTTACATACCTGTTTTGTTTGTTTGCTTCTTCTCGGTTAGACGACGACTACGTTGAGACCGACGATCCTTACGACACCACTTCTCAGGACCTAGCCCAGTACGATACTGAGCTGCCAGGCAAGTTATCACTCACATGAATCATCGAGTTTCCTTTCCACACTTGTTGTCGATACTGTCCTTTTGTTACTATTGCTAGCCCTATGTATCGTTGCTTGTTCTCCGAACCCATCCATGATACCTTGAGCCATGATATTGCCACCACCTCCATACCCATAGCCTTTGCTTGTGCCTTAGTATTATCTAGCATGCTTAGGGTTGCTTTTACTCGAGTCTGTTGTCGGTTACTACTGTTACTATCTTATTATCCTGTACCGGGGCTCGTTATTAATCAATCAATCCTGTTAATTGCTAATGGTAATAATAACTTGATGATAAGGCACCGGCAGGAGGCCCATGAGTGGTTTTGGAGCCTGCTAGTGTCGCCCTAATAGGAAAAGGGTCTTGTCTACTGATCCATGATGAGCGCACTACCCGCATTTGGGAAGCGAGTATGGGCGCCCCCCTCAACTTGACCTGATTCGCATCTTGTCCAAATCGCCTCATTTAGTTCGTGTTTTCCATTTGCCGCATGCATGTTTTTGCGAGCCCAGCGCAGGGTGGAACTTTTGTAGTCGGCATATAGGGGGACGTTCTTAGAGTGCTATGAGGGTCCATTTTCTTCTGGGCTCGATTAGCCGTGCGCCCAAGGTGCTTTGGGCTTGATGCGGAGAATGGTTGGTTGTGTAGAGTACCCCGCTTGGTGGGTTAGCTTCCCATCTGGCGGGTTATTCTTGAGTGTACGGCCAAATTGGTGCAACCCTGCAGGGATAATCTTCTCGAGAAGCCGTGTTTTCCGCGGTTATGGATTACTTGGTGAAAGTACTGGCTAACAAGTACTCAGGACAACTTCAACCTAATGATCAATCATGTTTCACCCAATGATTAATAATTTGACTAGTAATAGGTTATTCACACAATAACTTGATTCACCTTTTCATAACTGTGTGAGTTATCCTCGGATTGCTTCTTGGATAAGGGGCGAGATCCAGGATGGGTTTGGTTGAATTTATCTTTCAGTTGGTTATAATCCTCGATCTTATCTTTTCTATTAGCCGGAACTTGTAGATATTTCTGTAGTTGGTTAGAGCAGTCAGCAGCAACTTTTATATCACCCCCTTTCTTCCGTTGATCCCAAGCATCTATGCTTGTGTTGACGGGTAACTCCTTGATGAATTGTGAGTCTTGCTTGCCAGTACTTGGATGTACTGACCCCGTTGGGGCTGTGGTTTACGCAGAGTACTACTACGACTACGATGCTTCCCAGGATGGCTACTTTGTGGAGTTCGATGACGCTGCAGACGAGTAGTTAGCTGGACCAGGGCAGGATCCAGACCTTCGTGGATGGGCTTCGCTTTTCTTTATGTTCTCAGGCTTCTTAAGCCATGGATTTGTCTGTACTCAGACCCCTTTGATTGCTTCCGCTGTTGTAATGGATGATATGTTGGGACATGTGTCCTCTATATGACTGTATTCGATATTTTCTGCCTTAGTGAAGGCCAGTTGCCCTTATTTATTCTTTGTGTTAGAGACATTCTGTGTTATCATTCGTACCAAACTGTTGACGTACCGTGCGTGTTTGATTATGAAGTACGTCGACAGTAGTGCCTTTTGGGTTCCTAGCGGATAGTTTACCTCGACGGTGGAAGCAGGGCTTGTGTTGTCGCGCATAAGCGCAGGCCTACCAGGAAGCTGGGACGTGGGAGCAGTTATGCCCCATAATCCAAGCACCTGACTTCCAGTTCGTGCGAGGAGTATCCTCTAGAAACCCAGGGTGCGACACATGAATCTGGCGAACGTCGTTCAACCGAGAATGGCGTGGTACTGTGAGGGCCAATCGACGACTTCGAAATCAAGAAATTCTCGCCTGTAATTACTTCGGTTGCTGATGCATGTAAAATGCATACATGAACTTTGCATGTTCTTACTTGTTTTTCCTACATATTAGCAACTTATATTCATGTTTTATAATGATTTTAGGGATTTTCTGAACAATCCCCCTTCTTTTGGTTCTAACCCTGTTTTTCCAGAGAACGTACTTTTTAGTGTTTCAGACTTTCCGGGAGACTCGAGACTCCAAAAAGGGCAAGGCCAAAGAGCACGGTTCAGAATTTTCGAGACGAAGACCATGGGCCAAAGTAGAGGGCCAAAAGGCAAACCAGGTGGAAAAGAGGACCCTCCACGCGGCCAGATTCCTTGGCCGCGTGTGGGGCCCCTTTTTGCCCCCGTGGCTCCGATGCCGTCGATCTTTCTTCTCCCGAGTGTCTCGTGACGTAAAAACGACTATATAAAGGGTCCCCTGGCCTTTTCGAGAAGGAGCGGCACCGAGAGACGAAACCACGAAATAGAGAGACAGAAGGCTACCGCCGGAGAAGATAGAAGGGGGGAAACGCCGCCGGGATCACCCCCGGAGGGCTCCACCCCCTCCGGCGTGTTCATCATCAACAACTACAAAAGGATCAGCTCCATCTCTCCACTGTAATCTCTTGGCAAACACGATGTATGATGCAATACTATATTCCCTTGATGTATTGTGTCTCCCCGTCTATGTTTGAGTAGTGAATTGTTCTTGGCAATGGTGAAATAGTTCGTTGATTGGTTGCATACAAGTTTGTTATCTTCTATGATTGTCTTTATGTACAATATATTAGTGCACACATATGTTGGGGAATGCATGTAAGGTGATCATCGGTAGCATAATGGAGTGGTGGTGACTTGGGAGTGACAGTAACCTGAGACCGAGCCACAAAGTTAAGTTATTGGGGGATATATATAGGGGACCTTAGAACGTAAGGCTATGGTGGGACTTTATGTCTTAATCAATCTTGTGCAGTCATTTTACTTGGCCACATGATCCATCATAAGGGGTTGTAGATCATTTACTTGACTATACCTATTCATGGCTCCTTCCTAGAAGAAAACAACTAAGACTAAAACATGTGCTTCACTAATTGTGACAACCACACGAACGAAACACCTATTGCTAGAAACACTTGCTCCCTTGAGATATTGAGATATTTGCTGCTTGCTACTTGTGAAACTTGCTTAGAAACTTGCTTTAGAAACTTGCTCTAGGATTACTTGCATTTTAAACTTGCTTCACTAGTTACTAGACAAACCACACTCCACGTCACTTGCTTTTAATTAGTTAGTTCGTTTTAGTCAAACTTATTGCTTTGCATAAACAGCTATATAAGAGGGTTATAGGGCTTTAGAGAATAGATAGCTTACCTTCAGCTCCTCGTGGGTTCGACACTCAAATACTTATCGAAAGGTACTACAATTGATCTCCCGCACTTGGGAGTCATCAAGCACTTTTCTGGCGCCGTTGCTGGGGAGCGTTGTGCTAAGATTTTATTCTTGTTTGCATTGCATACTAACATATAAACCTAAGACAAAAAAAAAATTATAAAATGGAAAACAACCAAACAATTTTAGAACTGTATAATATCTACCTTGAATTAGGACATGAAGTGTTTGAGGAGAAATTGAAAAATTATTTACACAACAATCATATTTGTGGTAGTACTAATTCTTTGAACACCTTTATTGCTAAGGAAAACCTTGAGCTTGGGGAAGTTTGTCTTGATGAATATGATATTTTTAGTCCCCCTACTATTGAGGATAAAAATGATATACTTGCTGATTCTATGGAAAGTTTTAAGCTTGGGGAAGTTGGTTTTGATGAGCATGATATTTCTAGTTCCCCAAGCTTGGAGGAGAAAATTCACTTTGATGATACTATGCCTCCTATGTATGATGATTGCAATGAAAATTATGAATGTTTAACCCCCACTATCACTAATGAGGATTTTACTTATGTGGAGAGTAGTGATTCTTTTATGCATGTGGCTCATGATAAGAATGTTTTATGTGATATTCATATTGTTGAATCTATTCATGATGCCACTGAAAATTATTATGAGAGAGGGAAACATGGTTACACATATTTCAACAATATTAAGTTTCCCCTCTTTATGCTGAAAGTATTGAAGTTGCACTTGATCTACCTTTCTATGCTTGCTATTATGTGCTTCTTTTATTTGTTTCATTACAAAATGCCAATGCATAGGAAATGGGTTAGACTTAAAAATAAATTGTTTAATATTTTTTTGGTGTGTTCCTTATGCTTTAATTTCCTATTCGGTTTGAGCACACATTTATGTCTTTACAACATGTAAAATGCCTTTACCTACTGTTATGTATCATTTAGTTTAAGATTTTCATTTTATAAAAAATTTGGGAAAGTAAATGAGAAGGATGAGTAATGGAAAAGTTGGGGTCGACCTTGAACATGTGTTGTTCATGCCAATAAAACCATTGCAAAGCCTCTATCATTAAAACTTTTTACAAAGCTAAAAACAATAAAAATATTAGTTCCCTACTGTAACATCACATTTATGTCTTATTTCTCATCTTAAATGGAAAGAATAATCTTATATGAGAGATAGGATTAAACAATAGTAATTAGCTGTCAACAAAACAGATTCCTGAACTTCACTGCGAAAAATGTTTAAAATCACAGAAGTGGAATTTTGACCTGGTAATTTACGACAGCAATATTTAGTTATCACTACATATTTAATTAGTTTTAAGTTTTCTTATTTGAGCAACTTAAGTGCCTCTAAAAATTCACTCTTTACGGGCTGTTCAGTTTTTGGCAGATTATGTCTTTATTTTGCATTGCTCTCATTACTTGTGTTTTGTGTGGTTCTTTTGATCAAGGAGCAATGTACAACTGTAGTAACAGTAGTTAATATTTAGAATCAACTCATGATGTGTCTTTTCTGTACCTATGTGGATTTTATTTATGGAGGCACTAACCCCTCTAATCAAGTTTTATGTTGAGATTTGTGTAAGAAGAATTTTCCAGGAGGAAGAGTTGAGTGAGATGAACAAAGATCAAGAGAGACAACCAATCAAGCTTGGGGATGTACCCCTGGGCTCACCCTACATGTATCAAATAAGTACAAGAATCCAAGCTTGGGGATGCCGAGCCACCTCACTCCAACCATCATGATGTTAAGTAAGTAAAGCCTAGCTATATGGCTATAAAGAAAGCGCTTTACGGGAGGCAACCCGGTTGTTTTTGTTTGGATTTTCCTAGTGTCCTCTTGCTGTCTCAAGAGATTAGTTTTTGTTGTTTTAATTCTAGAGTTTTCAATAAAGAGTCAAGTCAAACCCATTTGGACTTATAAGTTGCTATCCTAGTGCATGAAATTTCTGTTTCAGCACGAGTCTGCTCACTGTATGATTTTACGTTTTTTATTGGTATGTCGGATTGAGCTAATTTTTTAGTATGTTCTGCAAATTTTCGTCCTCTTTAAGCACAAAATTGGCTTAATTTTTTGAAGAGTCTAGCTTAGGGAAAACGTTCGTTTTGCTGCTGTTGCTTTTCTAGACAGATTCTGCCTTCTTTTGTTTTATGCACTCTTTGGGCTTGGGAATCGAATTTCCATGATTCTTTCAACCAAGAGAGTGAACATACAACATAATGAACCTTATTGTATATCTACTGGAGCATTTGATTTGGAATTTTGCACAGCAAGCATGTGATTTGTTTGTCCTTGCTTATCTCACCCCACAGAAAAAGAATGGGAGAAACATGTTTTGTGAAGTTTTTTTCCACAGGGAATAGAGGAACTGCGCCTCAAGACATACAAGAATGGTTAAAGCCACAAGCTTGGGGATATGGTGAACACCCCCCCTGGACCAACACTCTTTTGGTTAGAACACGTCTACTTTCTGTTTTTCTAAGCAAAGCATTTATCGTAGAGACTTGAAGCGTCTAGTTTTTGTTTTTATTTTTGTTTTGATAAGACCACACCCATCATTTTATATGAGATTGAGCTACTGGAGTTTGGGGTTGGAATGTATTGGATGCTAGTATTATGACTTGGGAAAGGTATGCTTTAGTTGATTATAAAAGCTACTTATAGTTGCATGATTTATATGCTGTTTTAGGTGTAGAAATTTGCAATAGTGTTGTCATGAGCTATCTCTTATTCATGTTTTTGATGTTAATTGTTAGTTTACTTAGTTTGTCATGAAATGAGTAGTTCTATGGACACTAATGCATGCATAGTATCTGGTCAACTATCTCCCTCTTGCTAGCAAAAAAAGTAAAAATTCCAACAAGTATAAACTTGTTTCCAACACCCTTTAGCCAAGTATTTCCAGTGAGTCCACCATATCTACCTATTAGCTTCAGAGCTATTCCGAGTATGTTCACCATGTTATAGTGTTATTTATGTTCTAAATTAAGATATTCACTTTATTAATTGTCATGAGCTGAATTTGGGATAGGACTCTCACGAACTTTTGAATGCACACCTTTACTTTTCATTGCACTTAATAAACATGACCCAATAACGGGAGCTAAAAGTTTTGCGTTTGAAAAGTGTTTGGTTGGGAGCTAGCTATAAACGTGTATCACTGGAAAGATTTCAACATTGCACAAAAGTTTACATTTGGTTGATATCATGTACTTTTGTTTTTGGATTCCTGCCATGCCGAAATGAAATAGAGGAATAGTAAGTTTTGATGAGTAAGTATATTTATGACTAGAGAAACGCATTGGGCCGCTAACCCAAGCCATGCTTGATCATGGTGGAAATTTACTTACAGCTAGAGTGGACTCTACAAACACATCATACAATAAAATAAGAAGCTATGCATATAGTGAATGAAATAAAAAAGGATGATGAGTCTACTCCGTTTGTTCATCTTGTCATTGTGACATGGGATGGTTTCCATGTCATGGGGCAAGAGGTACCTCTTTGCGGTTCTCTATGATGTCAATAATACTTATTATGATTGTACAAAGCTTATTAGGAATCTTAAGTTGAGTAATCATGGAGTAGGTTTTCACACTCACGAGGCATGAGGCATTCAACCAACACCTTGTCAATCACATTACTTCAACGTTCACAATTTAAGATGCTAGTGATAAAGGGGCAATGAGAGTCTTAGACCAATGGATGCCACATTTCAATTAGTAATTTTAGTTGAATAATTTAGAGGCTAAATAAGACTTGATCATGTTTTACCTCTACTCAATTTTCTCCAAAGTGTCCACCATTTTTCTATTTTCCATTATGCTATTCTTTGACCAATATAGGATTTTATTTTTCATTTTGTGTATGCATTTGGTCCATAGTGCTTTTATTTCATTATACGCTTTGTGAACTTTCATGAAGCATCTTTGCTTGCATATTTAATATTTCTTATAACATGAATTGTATGTTGCTACTCATCTACATTATGAATCATTTGATTATATGTAGCATGAATAATCTTCTTTGATATTCCATGATTGTTTTAAAATGCAAAGTCCATGTTAGTTTTATCACCTTCATACTCGAGGACGAGTATGGGTTAAGCTTGGGGATGTTGATGCATGTAAAATGCATACATGAACTTTGCATGTTATTACTTGTTTTTCCTACATATTAGCAACTTATATTCATGTTTTATAATGATTTGGGGGATTTTCTGAACAATCCCCCTTCTTTTGGTTCTAACCCTGTTTTTCCAGAAAACGTACTTTTTAGTATTTCAGACTTTCCGGGAGCTTCGGGACTCCAAAAAGGGCAAGGCCAAAGAGCACGGTTCAGAATTTTCGAGACGAAGACCATGGGCCAAAGTAGAGGGCCAAAAGGCCAACCAGAAAGAAAAGAGGACCCTCCACGCGGCCAGATTCCTTGGCCGCGTGTGGGGCCCCCTTTTTGCCCCCGTGGCTCCGATGCCGTCGATCTTTCTTCTCCCGAGTGTCTCGTGACCTAAAAACGACTATATAAAGGGTCCCCTGGCCTTTTCGAGAAGGAGGCGGCGCCGAGAGACGAAACCACGAAACAGAGAGACAGAAGGCTGCCGCCGGAGAAGATCGGAGGGGGGAAACGCCGCCCGGATCACCCCCGGAGGGCTCCACCCCTCCGGCGTGTTCATCAACATCTACAGCAAGATCAGCTCCATCTCTCCACTGTAATCTTGGCAAACACGATGTATGATGCAATACTATATTCCCTTGGTGTATTGTGTCTCCTCGTCTATGTTTGAGTAGTGAATTGTTCTTGGCAATGGTGAAATAGTTCGTTGATTGGTTGCATACAAGTTTGTTATATTCTATGATTGTCTTTATGTACAATATATGAGGCACGCATATGTTGGAGAATGCATGTAAGGTGATCACCGGTAGCATAATGGAGTGGTGGTGACTTGGGAGTGACAGTAACCTGAGACCAAGCCACAAAGTTAAGTTATTGGGGGATATATATAGGGGACCTTAGAACGTAAGGCTATGGTGGGACTTTATGTCTTAATCAATCTTGTGCAGTCATTTACTTGGCCACATGATCCATCATAAGGGGTTGTAGATCATTTACTTGACTATACCTATTCATGGCTCCTTCCTAGAAGAAACAACTAAGACTAAAACATGTGCTTCACTAATTGTGACAACCACACGAACGAAACACCTATTGCTAGAACACTTGCTCCCTTGAGATACTTGAGATATTTGCTGCTTGCTACTTGTGAAACTTGCTTTAGAAACTTGCTCTAGGATTACTTGCATTTTAAACTTGCTTCACTAGTTACTAGACAAACCACACTCCACGTCACTTGCTTTTAATTAGTTAGTTCGTTTTAGTCAAACTTATTGCTTTGCATAAACAGCCATATAAGTGGGTTATAGGGCTTTAGAGAATAGATAGCTTACCTTCAGCTCCTCGTGGGTTCGACACTCAAATACTTATCGGAAGGTACTACAATTGATCTCCTGCACTTGGGAGTCATCAGTTGCCTAATACCACCTCCAGGTTGATTGTTCCGAGTGGACGGATTGCTTTCCCTGGAACTATCCCGTGGAAGGATGTCTCTGATTCTGCGAGTCCGTCCAAATTCTTGTTCATGCGACGAAGCGTGTCTGCGTAGATGATGTTGATGCCACTGCCTCCGTCCATGAACACGCGAGCCAGCTCGTAGTTGCCAATTTGGGCATGTATGACTAGGGCCGCGCGTCCTGGTTGATAGACTCGCGCGGGTTGGGGGGGGGGGTGGTCTTCTTTGGAGAAAGTTATTGGTTGTTCTGCCATCTTGAGGTACTCGGTTCTCGTAGGTGGGGTTTACACAGCCATGCATAACTGTTGTGTGTTTGTCTTCTGAGCCCTGCGCGATGGACAGACCTTTTGTATCATGCCTAAGAGTCCCGCTGGGTTCGGGTATCCATTGGCTCCCTGTTTTGGGGCGGGTGGCGCTGGCAGCGCAGCTAGCACCGCGTTTTGGTTTCCTGCTGGGGGCAGGCACTAGTAGAGAAGTGCCTTTCTATGGAACAGATTCTGTGGCGCATGGCTTCTTGGTGCGCCACAGAAATATATTTCTGTGGCGCACGGGCGGGCATGCGCCACAGAAAAGAGACATTCTGTGGCGCACGGGGCCGTGGTGCGCCACAGAAAAGAGGAATTCTGTGGCGCACGGGATGGGGGTGCGCCACAGAATTTGGCTGGGGGCCACACCAATAATTGGCACACTCCCTTTCTGTGGCGCATGGTAGTTAGTGCGCCACAGAAATATGACATTTCTGTGGCGCACCACTGCCACGTGCGCCACAGAATTCCCATCCGAAAAAATTCTGCCCTCACGCACCAACTCCACCCCCCCCCCCGGGAACGCCTTTTCTAGTTTTTGACGGAAGAGTTGGAGGTCTAAAAAGCATCAAAAAATAAATCCCTTATAGATGCACGGAGAGTTTAATGTCTACTTTTTAATCATATTTTGAAATATGAATTTCGACTTTCTGAGCAAAAGTTTTATAAAAAAAGTAAAATGGGCATAACTTTTGCATACGATGTCGAAAAAAAATGATCAAGATATTAAAAAAAACTAGAGAGAAAAAGGAACCCAACCTCACTGGCCTTCGGCCTGTGAGCTTTTTTTAGAATCGCCAAATTCCAAAAGGAACAAAAGTTATGGCCATTTTAAGATTTTGACTAGAAAATAAAAAAAAAATTAAAAAAAAATTCTGTGGCGCACCAAGGGGGGTGCGCCACAGAATTTTGAGGCTGGATTCGAAATTTTCTTTCTTTTCTTCCTCTTTTTCCCTCTCCCCTCCACTTCTTCCCTTCTCTCCTCCACTTCTCCTCCACTTCTCATCTTCTACCTCTCCTCTCCTCCTCCATCACCACCACCACCACCACCACCTCTCCTCCTCCTCCTCCTCCACCACCACCACCCCTCCTCCTCCACCACCACCACCACCACCACCCTCCTCCTCCTCCTCCACCACCACCACCACCTCCGGCGAGCTCCTCCTCCACCACCACCACCACCA
Organism: Alopecurus myosuroides; assembly: GCA_028641055.1. Taxonomy (NCBI): domain Eukaryota; kingdom Viridiplantae; phylum Streptophyta; class Magnoliopsida; order Poales; family Poaceae; genus Alopecurus; species Alopecurus myosuroides. Next base: position 693,432,422 of record CM054057.1, read on the forward strand.
CCTCCGGCGAGCTCCTCCTCCTCCTCCACCACCACCACCTCCGGCGAGCTCCTCCTCCTCCTCCTCCTCCTCCTCCACCACCACCTCTCCTCCTCCTCTTTCTCCTCCTCCTCCTCCACCACCACCTCTCCTTCTCCTCCTCCTCCTCCTCCTTCACCACCACCACCACCTCCGGCGAGCTTCTCCTTCTCCTCCCCACCAACTCCGGTGACCCCCATCCTCCACCGACCAACTCCGGCGAGCATCCGACGAAATCCGGCGAAATTTCGAAATTTCGAAAATTTCCCGCGGCCAGATCTGGCCGCCTTTTTTTTTCGTAATTCTTTCTTCTTTTCTTTCGACTATGGCGATCGTCATCGCATGCCGGGGATGAATCTTTCTCGTTGCGCACTGCGTCTTCGCCGTTTGCCCATCTGTCGGCTATGGCCATCAATTCTCCCATGGTTTTGGGTGCGAGTCGTCCCAGTTCTTCCCTAAAAGAGGTTCGGCGTTCTCCTTTGGCGAATGCTTCAACCGCGACTTCTTCTGATATATTTCCTGCTGTATTCCTTAGTGTGGTCCATCGCTGAATATATTCGCGAGTAGATTCGCCACTTTTCTGCTTGCAATCTCGTAGCTCCTCGATGGTCGCCGGTATTTTGTATGTTGCTTGGAAAGTTTTGCAGAAATCGAGGTTTAGGTCGTCCCAAGACCTGTAGCATGCCCTCGGCCTTCCTTCGAGCCAGCTGCGAGCAGCGCCGACTAGGTGTAAGTTGAGGTACTGCATAGCTGTGTTTTTTGTTCCCACGTTGGCATTTTACTGCCGTGAGGTAATTTGACAACTAGGCCGAAGGCTCTTGCGGACCATCGTATTTCTATACTTCCGTGGATAGCTTAAATCTTTTGGGTAGCGGCGCCTCGCGGATGCTGCGGGCAAAGCATAGGGCTCCGCAGACTTCGTCGTCGGAGGATGTAGATGGGGAGCGCGCACGGTTTCCGGCCGCCCGACCTTTATCAACCTTGCGCTGGGCGATTTCCGATCGCGCGTTGTATTCGGGTTTGTCGCGTGTGACGTCTCCTCTTGGCTCCTTGCTGCGATGTCGCGAGTGGCTTCTGTCTCGATCTCTTCGCGGGCTGCGATCTCGATCCCTCCGCGGGCTGCGGTCCCGACCTTTTCACGGGCTGCGGCTACGGCATCGACCCCTCGGGCTGCTATCGCTGCCACTCGGGCTATCTCCTCGTCGTCGAGCTTCTTTCCCCCGTGCCCGACGGGTGATTTTTCCTTGCCAGGTGATGTGCCCCTATGTCCACGGGGTGCTTCCTTGTCCTTCTGGACGGCCGCTTTCCTGCGATCGTTGGAGGCGAGTTTTGCTGCTGCCATGCCTAATCCTTTCTGCACCTGCTTGTATTGTTCCGCGCGGGGGTCGTTTTCCCCTCGTTGATTTATTTGCATGTAGGTGGCTGCGGCTAGCACCACGGCTGTGGGAGTTTGCGGATGGATGTTTCCGTCCTCGTCCACGCGCATGAGTGATTTGCTGATTCCGCTCAAGGACTCGCCGTCCATGGTCACGGTTCTTGAGGCACGTCCCTTCTTCTGGGGGCGGTTCCCGACAGAAGGCGTTAGGGACAGCTCAGCTCGGTGTTGACTTGACTCGTCTGCCAATCTTCTCCGTTTGGATAGATCTTCCTGAGCTTCTTTGATAGAAATGGCCGCTCTCACTAGATGATAGTGGTAGGCGATCATGTCTTCGTGTGGGGCTCCGGCCGCAGGTGGTTTGCTTGTGCGGATAGCCTCCTTTGCTCGGAGCCAGGCGTCTCGCGAGACGTTGATCTTAGCGCGTTCCCTTGCGCTTTGTTCAGTTTCTGCGGGTGGCTGTTTCGATCCTGCCATGCAGACCTAAGCCAGATGTGGCTTGTGAGTCCTAGGCGTAACTTGAAAGGCCTTCCTGACCCGAGAGGGTTCCTCTGTAGAGAGGGTATGGAAATTGCTGGTGTTGAGGCGGATGGACTCGCCACTTTTCGCCAAGTAGGGTCGTGAATCGACAGCTCCTGGGCTGGAAATTGACTCAGATCCCGATTCCTCAGGGAAGTGAAGGATCCCATCTTTGTTGGTCTAGAAGTTGAAGCTCCCGAACGTCAAGGTGACGCTTTTCTCCAGATCGCTGCATTCCGGGCGTGATTCCGGCGAGTGAGGGGTGACTACGACAGATCCCATCCGAATCGGGTTGGCCGGAGTCGAAGTCGAAGGTTTCCAACATGAGTTGGTTGTCGATGAAGCCGAAGATGCCGGGGATCCAGTGCCCGCCGTTCCCACAGACGGCGCCAACTGTCGAATCTGCATCTCAACAAGTCCCTCGGGTGAACCCATAGGGTTTCGATTAGGAGAACGTGTAGGCGCTGGTGACAATCGTCGGCTAGACAGGGGACACAATTTACCTAGGTTTGGGGCCCTCGTAGAGGTAAACCCTTACTCCTGCCTCTGTCGATCTGTATTAATGAGTAGATCGGTTACAATGGGGGGTTGCTCAAGTCGAGAGTATGATCTCGATCTCAAGGCTTGGTGGTGCGGTATCGCTTGGTCCCTCTCCTGTGGTTTTCCTGGCCTTTTATAGGTGGCCAGGTCTCAAACCATACCCGGAGAGGACTCGAACTCTAACCTAGAGTCGGTTACAAGTTTCCTAACTTGACCCGCAAGGCTTTGCGGGTGGGCTTCAATTGGGCCTTCTAGAGTAATCTGTGGCGCCTTCTTTAGCACTTGGGCCGTGGGCCTGAGACCGGGTAGGCACACCCGACAGGCCTAGGATCCATCCCTTCGTCACCTTGCACCAACTTTCTATACAGGGAATTCGTAGAGAACACCCCTGAATGCCCAAGTATCCAGGACACTATGTCTTTAGACACTCCAGGCGCAAAACCCTCAATGTCGAGCAAAAGAGCTTGCCACTGCCCTAGCTCGACAACCCCAAAGCACAGTCTAAACCTGATCACCCACCCATTGTTATACATCTAGGCAATCAGTGCGTCAGGCAAGGCGGAGATGGCGAACAGGTCCGGATATCTGTGGCTGAGTGGGGCTACACCAAGCCACAAATCCGTCCAAAACCTGATCGACCTACCATCTGCAAGCAAGAATCTAGCTCCTAACTTAAACGCTTCCTTGACCTTGTGCAAACTGTGCCAGAACTGAGATCCACCCGCAGGGTTAGACCCAAAGAAATCTACCGCGCCTGGGGTACTTGGCTCTAAGGAGTCTAGACCACAGGCAACCATCAGATTCCTCCGAGAACAATCGCCAAATTCACTTGTCCATAAGGGCCTTATTCAGTAGCTTGGTATTGGAGACCCCCAGACCGCCCTGGTCTCTAGGTTTGCAGATCTCCTTCCAACTAACCATGTGCTATTTGCGTTTGTTACCTTTCCCTTCCCAAAATAATCTGCCCCGATGCTTGTCAAAACCAGCATGAGTACCGTCAGGAAGGAGGAAAAGACCCATCGTATAGATGGGCAGATTGGAAAGGCAGGCATCCACCAACGTAAGCCTAGCTGCTGAAGACATGAACTTGCCCTGCCACGGTTCCAATCTAAAGCCAACCTTAGCAACCACTGGCTCCTAGTCCGCGATGGTCAATTTATGATCCGCGATAGTGAAACCCAAAAACGTGAACGGGAAGGCCCCTTCCTTACAATTAAGGAGGCTCGCCACTCTGGCTTGCTCTCCTGTAGCACCTCCCATAACAAACACTTCACTCTTATGGAAGTTTATCTTCATTCCTGATAGCATCTCAAAACAAATAAGAAGAAATTTAAGGTTAATAATCCCCAACAGGGTATTTTGGATGAGGATCAAGGTATCATCTGCATATTGCAGATGAGTGACCCCCTCCGGAATAAGGTGGGAAACCACCCCACCTATATGACTAGCCTCTCTCGCCCTTGAGAGGATAAGATCTAGCGCCTCGACCACAAAGTCAAAGAGCAGGGGGGAGAGGGGATCCCCTTGGCGGACACCCCTCTTGTTCCGAAAAAATGGCCCCACTTCACCATTAATTGAAATGGCAGTCTGGCCCCCTCCCCTAACCAGTTGGATTAATTTTTGAACAAAGGAAGGATCAAAACCCTTCTTAAGCTGGACCTCCTGCAGAAAAGGCCAACTCACCCTATGGTAAGCCTTCTCAAAATCTAATTTCAGAAGCACTGCAGGGAGATCCTTGGCTTTGAGTTCGTGCACTATCTCGTGAAGGGCTAACGGCCCGTCAAAGATGCACCTACCCTTGATAAAGGTAGTCTGAGCCGAGCTAATCACCCGATGCTCTATCGGGGATAGCCTGCTTGCCACCGCCTTGGCCACCAATTTGAACAGAACGTTAATCGGCGCAATAGGACGGTACTGTTTAATGCACGACGCCCCCGAGACTTTGGGAAGGAGGGAGAGAATGCCAAAATTCAACCTGGAAATCTCCAACGTTCCCAGCATGAAACCATTGAGGATCTGCAGAACCAACGGACGCAGAAACGACCAGAACTGCTTGAAGAACGCCACTGGGAACCCATCCGGTCCAGGAGTTGTATTTGTCTTAGTACTGGACAGGCACTCATCCAGTTCTTCCGCCGAGAATGTAACGGCCAGCGCGGCATTCTCAGCAGCTGAGACTCTTCTAATCTCCGGCCACGGGGACACCCATAAGGCCAGCAGTTTGGGTTCCTCCGTGCCCATCAGATTTCTATAGAAGTCATAGATAAGCTTCTGAATCCCCTCCGGAGAGGTCACGGGGCCAAGGTCAGAGTCCAGGCTGTGAATGGCGCATTTGCGTTTGCGGCCATTCGCGGAGCCGTGGAAATATGCTGTGTTAGCATCACCCTTGAGCAGCCAGTTTTGCCTCCCCCGCTGTCTCCAATACTCCTCTTCCGAGGCCAAAAGGGCCATCAACTGAGCATCCAGCGAGTATCTGAGAGCCCAGCCATCCTCGTCTAGGCCCCCCACGTCCGCTTCCTTATCCAAAGACTGGATGCGATCCAAAAGATCCTGCCTGGCAGCCCTCTCCAGCTTTCCATTGTTCGCACCCCACCCTTTAAGGAATTGGCGCAGTGAGGTGGATTGAGAGTGCCAGAAGTCCACTGGGCCACGGCACTCCACCACCTCATCGGAAAAGTCAAGCCACTTCCTCAAAACCATCTGTTTGAACGCCGGGCCCGACAGCCAACTCAGCTCGAAGAAAAACCTGGGGGATCACCGAAAAGTGTCCTCCCCAGAATCAAGGACAAGCGGGGTGTGATCGGAACCAATGGCCGCCTCCGCATGCAGGGAGAGTAAAGGGAACTTGGTTTCCCAAGCAGGAGAGACCAAGAACCTGTCCAGAACGCTTCTAACCGGTTTCCGCTGCTTGTTGGACCAAGTGTAACGAGCCCCAGTCCTATCAATCTCGTGCAGCGCCTTGCTGGCTATGAAGTCGTTAAAAAGGCCTACTCTAGGCCAATTGATGTTGGAATTATTCTCGTCCCGGGCGCCTCGGATCAAGTTGAAATCACCACCCACCACAACTGGAAAACGGGAAGCATCAACCTTGGCCCCAAGCTCCAACAAGAATTCGGACAATCGTGCATGGTCCGCCGGCCCGTAAACGCAAATGAACATGAACTGAAAGCCCGACGCCCTATGCAGGAACGAGGCACTAACAAAGAACATCCCTTGGTCTATTTCTCCTACCTCAAACATGCTATCCCGCAAACCTAGCAGCAGCCCACCGGAGCGCCCCTCGTACGCTTTCCAGTACCAAAAGAATTTCTCCCCTGGTTCAAGGTCCTTGAGCTCGTGGTCGGAAAAGTCTTGGCGCATAGTTTCTTGGAGAAACACAATGTCAATACGCTCCTTTCTGATGTAATCCTTCTGCTGGGTGCGACTACCTGGTCGCCCGAACCCGCGCATGTTCCACCCCATGGCTCTCATTGGGGACACCCTGCACGGGCCTATGCTTGGCGGGCTGAGGTAGCACGAAGGTTAGGGCGCGGAACCACCGACATCGCCTGAGCTGTGGAGGTGGTCTTCCTACTTGAAACCCGCAGCGAGGAAACCGGGCGATGGAGGACCGTGTCCACCTGAGATTCGCCGAACGAACCCACTAACCCCAAACCTGCCGCACTGGCAGGTTGAGACGCGCTGTCACTCGGGGCTAACTCGGAGGACGCCGAGGCAACTGGAGGCTTCACCACTTCTTTTTGATTGGCAATGGCCGCCGCAAGCTTGGCTTGGGCGACCTCCTTCGCACGGACCAAGGACAGCAAGCAGGAAGGGGAAGAAACAGCCGAAGCCGAAAAATCCAAACACGAATCTTTTGCAACCGAGAGCAGGTGGGAATCAAGCACAAAATCAAGCACTAGAAAATCCGGAGCAAGATTACGACAAACGGTGAGTCTTTTGCTTCTGCTCGGCGAGCGGCCTTCTGAAGAATGGGCTCAGCCGCGTGCTCCTTACCCCTGCTGCTACGCCTCGTGCTCACCACCGGGGAGGACTGCGGGACAGAGCGCTTTCCCTTGACAACGAGGCAGCCCAGCAATGCCTCCAGCGCTGAGTCCGACTTGGTGGCGGAAGGATTGTCCACCTCTCCATCTTGCTTCTTCTTGAGCCTAGCCACCTTGGACGCCAGGGTCTCCTGCTCAAACTCCTAGTCCTGCGGGCTTTCCCACCCAATGTCAAGCTGCTCCTGCGCATTAAGATTGGCCCTCTTGAGGAGAGAGGGAGAGAGGGGGGGTGCCCTCTGAGGACAGATCGAGCTCTTCCACCACCAGAGGTGAGCCTTCTCCAACTGCAACGGCGTCTTTACCATCATCAAACACCCTGGACCCTGATAGGTTGGAGCCATACTGATTGAATGGGATAGGGAGCTGCCCGGCCATGCGCGGAGCAGACGCAGGCTTGGTGATGGAGCAATCTACAGGGATGGGCGCGGGGAGGCTGCTGCTGCCGATCAAAGCAATGCACTGGGCAGGCCCCAACTTGGAGCCCGAAGATTGCACCACCGGGACCACCACGGCAGTCTTCTTCGTAGGGGACTTGCCCTTATCCTGCTTGCTGGAAACCTCGTTGCCCCGCTCGCCCTCCAGCTTGTCCTTAGGGGCACGTTTCCGGTGGCGCTCGGACTGGCTCTGGTCTTCCGTTTCCTCGTCTTGGTCCTCGTCTGGGTCTTGCGAGCAGGTGGGGGAGGGGGCGGGGCCTTGCCTGAATCTTGATGCTACGGCCGCTCCACGGCAATGTCAATGCGATAGCCATCCAGACCCTCAAAGAGCATCACGAAGGGGGGCATCTTCTTGGGGGCCTATGAGTGGAACAACATCCTAATTGGTGCACCAGGGAGGGGCAACGCCTCCTCGTCCAGCATCCTTGGGCGGCCCAACATCTTAGTCGCCTCGAGAAGGAGCTCAGCATTGCGGAGACCACGCGGGACCCCGGAGAGGATAACCCAGATCTTGGAGAGCCGTGCAGCAACGTGTGGGTTGTACCTCGCATCCACAAACATGACTGAGATCGTGGTGCGCAGGAGCGTGATGCCACCCGCGTTCCTGCAGAGGCTCAGACTTGACGCGTTGGGGAAGACCAGCAGGAAATCAGTCTCATTGGCTTGGGTGATCTGACAGTCCCAGGCAGGGTCCACGAGAGTCTTCATGTCTTCCGTGAGGAGCTCCACTGTCAGCTTGTTCTCCGAGGCCACCACCATAGCCGAGTGCACGGGGCTTGGTCGCACCAACGCCCTCGTCTCCCTGGACCTCCAAGCAATGGAAGCCCACACCGTCCAGGGCGTAGCCATATCACTGCAACGAGGGTGGCTTGTGCTGCTTAGGACACATGCCCGTGGTGTGTCCATCCACATCGCACACTGCACAGTGGGCAGGAAACTGACATGCAAATTGGAAGTGGCCGTCCCGACTGCATTTGAAGCATTTGATACTTTCCTTCTTCGACGCCGGAGGCGCCACCGCTGGATCTGAGTGGCAGGAGGTGGCGGCGGAGGTAGGCGGAGGCGGGGACGCCCGCGGACCCTGGGGCTTAGATTTGAGGTGCCCCCCCGAGGAGAACTTGCGGACGGCTGCCTTCTTGCGCGGAGGTTGTTGAGACGGCGGCGGGGGATGGGGAGGGGGGACACGGGAGGCAACCGGAGCCGCCGCAAACCGCTCTGGCTCGGAGCGGAAGAGCTGTTCTTCACGACGCCACTCTGGCTCGCGCTCACGGCCGTCACGGCTCCAGTCCCTATCCCAATCACGCCTCCTCCTTTCTTCGTTCAGCTCGAGGCGCTCCCGAAGTTCATACTCAGCACGACGATCTTCCTCCGAGACCGGGTCGTCGCGCGCACGCTTGGAACCTGATCTCCTATCGCTCCGTCCACGCTCCATGAACCACTGGTGGAGAGAGCGAGGAGCAGCAGGGGAGGAGGAGGGAACGAAGCGGGGGAGACGGTGAGGGGCGCGACTAGATCTAGATCTGGACAGCCAGCGGCGCACGTCGTCAACGGAGGCGGGGAAAGATAAGTGAGGGGCTAGGGTTCCCTTCCGCAGCCACTTCCACTTAAGTACCCCCACGCACGGAAAATCGTGTCCTGGGCCGGTATTTGGGCTGGGGGTGGGGAAACGAACGGGGCCACAACCGGCTGGGACCAACCCGTAACATTGGATGACCCCACCCTACTGGACTGGGCCACACTTGGCGCTGCAGGTAAGGGGCCGAAATGGGCCTCGTGGCCCGCGACGGAGGGGAGGGGGGAGGAAACCCTAGCACCCTCAGGCCGCGCCGTCGCCGAACGGAGACCCGCCGCCGCCGCGCCATGGACAGACGGGGAGGCGAAGGAGACCGCGGGGGAACTTGCCGGGATAGCACGATCCCCTCCAGGGACGGCCTGCAGCGCAACACGGGACACCTGCTGGGCGAAGCGAACGACGGATCCACCGAGGGTGCCCTGCCCAAAATTGGAGCACCTCCCTCCCGGTGCGAATCTGAGACGAGCTACCGGCGCAACACACAGCTGGCGGAGCCGAGCTGCCTCCAAGGCAGGTTCGAGGAAATCGCCAAGAACTCGCACTCCCGGGCCAGATCTGGGGAAGGAGGGGAGGACAGAGGGGACACGGGCGCCTCCTCCGAGGGGGTCTCTTCCTCCTTGTCGGAGAAGTCGCCGGAGAGTGCCCAGAACCTGTAACCGAGGGCGGAGAGGGACCGCCGCAGCTCGGAGCGCGGGGAAGGAGAGCGCCGGTGAGCCACCGCCGCGTCGCCCTGCGGGTCGCCCTGACACGAGGGGGAGCGGGGGGAGGGGGGACACGCGAACCGGCCATCCCTTCGTCACCCCGTACACAAGATTTCGCACAACATAATTGGGGGGAGGGTGCATTTTTAGGTATGTAGACACCATGAATAACTCGGGTATGTGTACCTTAGGTATGTAGTACATATATACACTCATAGGTATGCATAAAGTAGGGTATACATACCTTAAATATATACATACCTATAGGCATATATACATACCTGACAGGTACACGTACATTTGGGTATACGTATTTTAGGTATGTAAGGTATGTAAAAATCTTAGGTATGTATACCCAAAGGTATATATACGTCATACATATCCAAGATACGGGTATCCGAGATATCCGAGGTGTATACCTGTATAAGATGAACAGTATTTCGTACAGGTGGCCGGGCACCATGGAGCATCTGCTAATTTACCCAAGTGTATATAAATTAGGTTTTGGTTACCGGTCGGTAAATCCGGTTACCGAACGGTAACCGAGTTTCCTAGGCATCCTCGGTAAATGCCACCGATGTTCTAATTAATTGTTGTACAACCCCTCTGCCGGCTGGCCGGTCCGAAGGGTGTACAACATAGGCGAAGTAATAGAAGACATTGTAGATGTGAAAAACACATAAATAGAGAAAGTAAAATTGACAAATGGAATATTCCTGGGAGGGTCAACTCCACCTCCTTTTTCCTTTTCCTTTTTCCCCTTTTCCCTTAAACCAAACATGGAATATTCCTATGAGGGTCAATGCGCCTTGAGTGGGAGCCCACCTACCAGTCCCCATTGCATGGGTGCAGTCATAAGGTGATTCTGCCCCCTTTCGGCACTTCCCCTTCTCGGGTTTCTCCCAGAACTCTTCAAGGTCCATATAATCCCTATAGATAAAATCATCGACTCCCTCTAAGAATGGTATAAATGTATTATTAAATCACGGGGACATCCCCTGCCCTTGCTCCGTAAAGCGTGCAAAGTATTTCTCTCTCATTGTAATTTCACCGAAACGGCTCTGATTGACAACGAAATTGTTTCTGTGATATTGTAATGACATCGACATTACCTATTGATGTCAGGAACATATTTCTAACATACTGGGATATCCCAGATCCTCTATAATCTCTCTTGAATATTAATTCTATCACGTCGGAATTACCCGAATGATACCGACTCTCCTCCTGACCAACCAATGTGAACAAGTGACTTTGGCACATTAAGTGTGTGACCCTTATAGGTTCAATAACTAGTAGACATGATTGGAAACCATTTTCCGAATCCATAATTAACATCGGGACCGTGGATGGCCGAACTGATTCCTACAAGTTATACGAAAAAAACTAATGAATCTGTTCCATGTTAAGTAGGTTCCTTTTACTTCGCGATACCCAATCAATAACTCAAGACGAGATGAATGATAAGACCGTACCCATACCCTGCGGCGACGGGTAAGGGTATGGAGTATTACTGCCTACCGCCGATTGTTTTTCATAATTTTTTGAGGCCTACAAATATATTTTAGAATTTTTTTAAATGGCAAGAGCACTAATGCCGCGGGCCAAAAACTCTTTCCGCAGTGACTAGTAGCACAACTGGAAATACTCAAACCCCACCAGCTTCGATCGGTGCGTGAAAACAAATCGAATCATGCATCTTCGTTGTTGCTATATTTCGTCAAGGGACCACTTACTCTATTTGGCAAATAAAGTTGACAAAGTACACGTAGTGTATGTCGTTTGGCCGACCAACTTGACGAGGTGAGGATAACTGGGAACGTTTGTAGAAAAGATCTCGTTCCAATATGATCTATCAAGCACAGAGTGCAAAAATATAAATGTGAACCGATTACATACGACCTGACTAATTCTCCATGTACGCCCACATCAACTAGGTTGGTGATGATTCGTGCCACTCATATTTTATTTTGCACCAAGAAGGAAAGAAAATACCGGGAAGAAAATTCAAGACAGTAGTATGTAGACTATGTAATTTTTCCTTTTGTCTTCTTCTACTTCTTCTGATCGGCTTCGTGCCTACTGTCGGTGCAGACACCGGAGTAAGCTTTATATAATTATGTTTTGGTTACCAGTCGGTAAATCCCGTTACCGACCGGTAACTGAGTTTCCTGGACATCCTCGATAAATGTTTTTACTGGACAAAATCTCGATGGCACCTACGTTCTAACTGTTTCACATCCCCGCCGGCTAGCCGGTCCCGAGGGTGTACAACATAGACGAAGTAATAGAAAACATCGTATATGTGAAAAACACATAAATACAGAAAGTAAAATTGACATATGGAATATCTCTGCGAGGGGTCAACTCCAGCTCCCTTTTTTCTTTTCCTTGTTTTCCTTTTCCCTTAAACCAAACATGAAATATTTCTGTGAGGGTCAATGCACCTTGGATGGGAGCCCTGGATCCCACCTGCCAGCCTCCATTACATGCGTGCAGTCATGGGGCAATTCTGCCCCCTTTCGGCACTTCCCCCTTCTCGGTTTTTTCGCAGAACTCTTCAGGAACCATATAATCCATATAGATAAAATCATCGACTCTCTCTAGAGATGGTATAAATATATTGTAACTTCTCCGGGACATCCCCTGCACTTGTTCCGTAAGGCATGCAAAGTATTTCTCTCTCATAGTAATTTCACTGAAACCGCTCCGATTGAGAACGAAATTGTTTCTGTGGTATTGTAATGACATCGACTATTACCTATTGATGTCATGAACATATTTCTAACATCCTCGGACATCCCAGGTCGTCCATGACTAGTGTCATGTCTTTGTCTACGCGGACTTATTTACCATTGAAATTGAAAGATCGTCCAAAAAGTATTTTATAATAAGATCAATGAGCACCCTTCCTGGGTAATTGTACTTCTATAAATTCAACAAATCGGAGTCAACCAACACCAAGTGGAAATACTCTTCAACCAAATAGTTTTATTTGCCATGTCTAGATACAAAACAAATTCATCCGTCAAGACATGAAATAAAAAATTAAGAAAACTCTATAAACATCTCTAGAATTACAAGTAGCTAGTGCGTCCCATCAACATAGAGTATTATTTGTGCTAATTAAGGTGTGATTGATGTAGCCCGGCAGGTGAACCCATGCATAACGGAGGAGAAACCAATATAATTGATCAATCGGACTTGCCTCCCCGTGCCGGCGCAACAGCGTGCTTGAGTGGCCGCACCTCGAGGCCTCCTCCCTTGCGTTCCTCGAGGGTGTAGGGCATGTATGTCCCGAAGAGCTTGTCCCAGTGAACGAAGAATGGCTGCGCGAAGTTGTACTTGTTGCCGTAGAGCTGGTGGTGGATGCCGTGGGTAATGGTGTTGTTGCCGGAGCCGAAGACAAGGTGCAGCGGGTTCCAGGGCAGCCACATGCTGCAGTGGTCGTCGACGGACTTGAGGTTTGCGAGGGAGAAGTAGAAGATGGCGGTGCGGGGCGTCATCCCGGAGATGAGGAGGCCGAGGGTTGCGCTGGCGGTGTCCATGAGGAGGCCCTCGAGCTGGGTGCCGTAGAGCGCCCCGAAACCGTAGGGGATCACGAGGGTGTGGTGCTGGGCGTGGACGTGCTTGTAGAGGAACTTGTTGGTGTGCATGTACCTGTGCATGAAGTACTGGTAGGTGTCCATGACCAGCATGGCCACGATGCACTGCAGCGCTGCCACCGGCAACGAAGGCTGCTTCCTCGCCGGGCCATTATCGAGCTGCATGCATGGAATTTAACCGGTGTTTTAAATAGCTATTTAAAACTATGATTTTAACAAGTTGGTGAGTAAATCTTTGCGTAACTAAACTTGTAAGGGCTTTTGTTACCTTGATGAGGAGGAGCTGGACGGCGACCTGGCCAGCCTGCTGGAGGAGGACGGTCCTTAGGACGGTGGGCTTGGACTTGGAGGCGATGTTCTTGGTGTCCTCGTCCTCCTTGGGGTAGAGCCGGTATCTGCCCGACACACCCAGCCCATCCAGCGCCATGTACATGGACGAGTAGAGCCAGTACACCGAGATGGGTACGAAGATGCTCAGCAGATCGTCCGACACCCCGAACGCCATTGCAGCTAGCTAGCTTTAATTACCCTCAGCTCAAACTGCTCCGGTCTACCAGCAAGCTCGGAGATAGATCGATGGGAGGGATACCAGCTCCTTCTGCAATTTATAGCGGAGAAGCAGGCAAATGGGGCGCGGTAGGTCGATCTTTGACGGGAAGAACACATGTGGGACATTTCAGTATCGAGCCTAGAGTTTTCAAGGAAGGGAATAAGACAGCGCGTACCTAAACAGAAGATTTGTCCGCGCGCGCAAAAACTGGGTCAAGCATTGCTCATGGATAGAGTTGTTTTCTGTTTCGTTGTCTTGCTTCGTACGCCGCCTATAACTTCTTCGGTCAAACATTGTTTGCGGTTCCATTTTTACGTCTCACAGATAATTTCGGTTTTTTTTGTTTGTGCCAAAAAAAGAAATTAAAGAAATGAATCTCTGTTGTTTCTTTGTGCAAAATATCTTTGACATGAATCGTCAACAAACCCTCACGGATGTGGATGTGGATCGAGAATTAGTCCGATCCACTAATTCTCAAATGGCGCATATGTAAGCTGTACCCCTACTTGCCATTCATGTTCGATTTAGGTTTTCGCTCTCGAATAAAAAAAAAATCTCGAGAGGCTCCGGATTTCCGGTTACCCGGATAACCGAGATATCCTGGACGGTTACGGACAAATTTAAAAACCAAAATTTAAATTTAAATTTTCTCAAGAAGGTTTATTTAGGCTTTAAACTAATTCTGGACACAACGTTTACCCTACTGGGATATCTCGGAATGAACATCACGTGCACCAGGTAACTACAATATGTTTGCAGTGTTTGACCGGCCCTTTCGGGCACGGAACTACTGGGATATCTCGGAATGAACATCACGTGCACCAGGTGGCCGTGGGAACTGAACTTTCAAGGAAGGAGGCTTTGCTTAGCCGACGCTGAACTCAGGCAACGACAATACCGTTTCCGTTCCATGGCTCGACATTGTCTTGAATTTTGTTCCCGTTATTTTCTTTCTTTCTTGGCGCAAAATACGATTGACTGGAAATCATCACCAACCTTGTTGATGTGGATGTATATAGAGAATTAGTCCGGTCGTATGGCCTATATACTCTCTCCGTCTTATATTAATTGTCTTAAAGTTGGACAGAAGTGGATATATCTAACACTAAAATATGTCTAGATATACTATTTTTTGTCCAACTTTGAGACAATTAATATGAGACGGAGGGAGTATTTATAATCTGTACTTGGATATATCATACTGGAACGAGAACAGAGATGTAAACTGAGACGGTCATGCGTGCATCTTTTCTACACACGCTCCCCCCTTATCTTCACCTGGTCAAGTCGATGATGATTCGAATTGTTTTCTGGCACCGAAGCTGGTGGGGTTTGACTATTTCCACTTTTCCAGTTGTGCTATCAAAACGGAAAATGTTTTTCGGTACCGAGTATCATGCCCTTGCCATTTTTTTTAAAATCCCAAGAATATATTTGTAGGTTTCAAAAAATTCTGAAAAAACATAAGGATGTAGCCAATGATATATCTCACGGACATGCAAATTTTAATTTTAAATACAAAGTAGTAAGTGCTACACAAAAATTATAAAGTATGATAAATTGAGATATTTAAAATAGGAATACTCGGCTCCACATTTTTGTCATGTTTGCGTAGTTAAAAATACAAGGTATTTGAAATTGATTTGTGTATGTTTGTAGGATACACCATTAGGTACATCCGGATTTGTTTTCAGAATTTTTTGGAACTCGTTGATAAGGTTATGTCATGTAGGGTATCTCTCGGCATAGCCCAAAAGCCGGAACGCCAGGGTGGCCTCTGTGGTTATAAGTGAACGGATAGTATGGATACCTAGAGGGGGGGGGGGTGAATATGTGCTACGACTAATTTTATTTTTTCTTCAAATTATGGCTTGACAAAGAGATAAATTCTCCAGATATGCAACTAAGGTGAATTTACCTATATGACTACAACAAAAAGATACAAACACAAAGTAAAGGAGAGGGAATGAGGTTACCGTTAGAGGAAGCACGCGCAGATAAGGATGTAATCCCGAGTTTCTCCTTTTGAGGGGAGTACGTATCGTTGGAGGGGTGTGAGTTTGGCCATAAAGGCCTACTCAACGCCACAAGGGCCTCACCCTATTCTCCGATGAATCTCGCCACAAAGGGCTAGTTGACATTCACTATTGATCCCCTTTTAGGAGGGAATCGAGTCCCTTACAATGAGCTTGAGGCACACACCCACAACCAAATTAGGGGCTCCCAAGAATCACCAACAATCAACGAGTAGCAATGGAGTCTAGGTTTTCCACAAAGAAACCCTATATTCGAATCCTTCAAGCAAATGAAGGGGAAATGAAGAACGACTTTGTGAAGATGTAGATCGGGGGCTTCTCCTTCAATCCTCCAAGTATCAACAAGTTTGAGTGGAGGGATTGGGAGAAATTTAGCTTTTGGAGGCTCAATAAATGTTGGAATTGAATGCTTCATGAGCTACCTCTTGGGGAAGAAGGGATGAGGTATTTATACCCCTCTCCCCATATCTAGCCGTCTGAACCTTTTTATGCATGTCTGTACTACCGCTGGGGCCAGCGGTAGTACCGCTACCTGGTAACCTGAGCAGGGAGTACCAGCGACTGGTGGTAGGCGGTACAACCAGAGAAGTACCGCCGTGCTCCAGTAGCGGTACTACCGTTGACTACAAACTTGATATAAAATCGAAGTGGCTGGCGATAGTACTAGGTCACTACCGCCCTAGTACCGTAAACGTTACCGTGAGCAAAATTACCCTGGCGGTACTTTGACCGGTACTGCCAGCGGTACTACCGAGTCCTGGGAGGAGCGGTACTACCACTGACGGTAGCGGTACTACTGACGTGGATAGTTTTGCTCCGAATTAAAATCCATATTAGTGGTACTACTAGGCCAGTACCACTGAAGTACTGCTGGAACCACGGAACAATTCTTACCTGGCGGTACTACCGCTTCCTGGGGATAGCGGTACTACCACTGCATATAGTCAATTTCGTTAGCTTTGGGTTTTACCACTCTTCCTTTTGCATCAGTTTGAAGTTTCCTCAAAGTACTTAGACGCGATGTTAGTTCCTTAATCGTGTTGTTATCAACTCCAAAACACATAGAAAGATCGAGTGCACTTTCAATAAGGATAAGCCTTATAAGGCGGCCCAACAGGCCGAAACACAAGACGGTAACCTGGCGTACAAAAGGCGGAAACGGGGAAGATTCCGACTTGGAGAAGAAGTTGGCAATCATGCCCGTCTGCAGCTAGGTTAGAGAATAGACGGTAGACATCGCTTTGTAAGACCTGGCTCGACTCTCTATATAAAGGCGGGCAGGTGGATCCCTACGGCAGATTCAGGATTAACCTCATTGTAATATGTACACAGGTTTTACGCTCATAGTGAATCTTGCAGGAAGTAGGGAACCGCCTCCGGCTAACCTAAACCTGGGTAAACTCGTGTCCCCCGCCTCCGGAAAAATTCTCTCGACGTCCCTCCCCCACATCCTTAGTAGGTACATGGTGATGACCCAAAAGTATAGGGGATCGCAACAGTCATCGAGGGAAGTAAAACCCAAATTTATTGATTCAACACAAGGGGAGTCAAATAATATTTATAAGGCTTAACAACTGAGTTCTCAATTCATCTGCACCTGAAAGTAGACTTGTTCGCAACAGTTTATCAGTGGTAACAGTTTTATAGCAGCAGTAGTAATAAAATAACAACAGGAGTAAAATAGTAACAGTAGTAGCAATTGTGGAAAATAGCAGGATGAAAGTACCGTAGGCATAGGGAATGGATGAACGACCTTTGCATGGATAAGATAGTTCATGTAATAATCTAAACATGGGCATTGCAGATAATAATAATAAAGCATCCAAGTTCTAGGCAAACCATATGCATGTGTTCAAATATAGTCATACGTGCTCGCAATGAGAAACTTGCACAACATCTTTTGTCCTACCAGCCCATTTGCAGGTAATTAAGGTGCTCCTTTTAATAAATCACCGGAGCAAAGCATTAACACTTAGTGCACACACGTGATACTCACATCATAACCATCCCCTCCGGTTGTCCCAATTTATGTCACTTTGGGGCCTCGGGTTCCGGACAAAGACATGTGTAAACAACTTGCAAATATGATCAAGAAACATAATTATACTCATGAAACAATAACATGTTCAGATCCGAGATCATGGCAGTCGGGCCCAAAGTGACAAGCATTAAGCATAATAAGTTGCAACAACGGTAGAAAACTCTAACAATGGATACTAGGAACTATGCCCTAACAATCTGGCATTATTACATGATCGATCTCATCCAATCCCTTCCATCCCTCTCCGCCTACAACGGTGTTTACTCACACATGGAGGGGGAATCATGGATGGTTGATTGAGAAGTGGTGTCGGTGACGATGGCGATGATCTCCTTCGAATCCCTGTCCCGGCAGGGCGCCAGAACAGGAACTTCTGATCCTCGAATTGAGTTTCGAGGTGGCGGCGGTGCTCTGTTGTGTTTCTGTGGAATATGACGAACCCCCTGTTGTTTTAGGGTTACGGGCGATAAGAAGTCGAAAGGGGAGCCCGAGAGGGTGCCTGGGGGCCCCACACCACCAGGTGGCGTGGACTAGGGGGCACCCAGGGGTGGTGTGGCCCCCTCCTGGCCCCACTCCGGGTCTCCTTCTGGCTCCGGGGGTCTTCGGGTGTTTTAATGTCTCTAGGATCTTTTCTGGGAATTTCCCCGAAAGTTGATTTTTCTGCACAAAAATAAGATTCCAAGGTAATTCTGCTGAAAACAACGTTAGTCCGTGTTAGTTGTATCCAAAACTCACAAGTTTAGAGGCAAACAATAGCAAAAGTGTTCAGAAAACGAGATACGTTTTGGGCGTATCAATTCCCCTCAAGCTTAGCTTATTGCTTGTCCTCAAGCAATTCAGTGACAACTGAGTGCGATAAAAGAACTTTTACGAACACATTTGTTTCATATGATGTAAATATACTCACTATATGATAAAGTGCTTAGGCAATTCAAAATAAGATGTATGCATGATAAAAGTCACCTAATAGTTATGCAAACCATCAAGAGATACCAACAAACTAATAATAAACAACATGAAGTATATCAATCTGCAGGATTGCAATGCTCATAATAGGGTATGATAAATTTTACTTGCTTGCCCTTAATAATGGAGCAAAACATAAATGCTAGGGCACCTCTGAAGTTCAAATGTAGACTAGAGATAGAGATATAAAAAATACAAGCATCAAATTTATACCACAATCAACCGTGTTCTGGGACAAGCACATTACACTAAGAATGACAGTCATGCTCTCTCAACTGTGCATAAATTGAGAAGGTGAAGACTCAGCATAAAAATAAAAGAAAGGCCATTCGCAGAGGGACGAAGGTATTGAAATCATTTTTTAGAGAGGTGTGTGCTTATGTCAACGAATGGTAAACAGATAATATAGTACGTCACAAGTCAACTAGACTTCACAAGAGAGGCTCCCATAGAAGGACGCATCTGGGTAGAAGGTCATCCCTCTTTCTCTTTTGTTTACACAATTATGCTTTGACTGGTAAATCAGGGGCAAAAATAGTGCAGGGAATTTATAGTAACCAATTTTGGGGCCGGGCACCCCGCTGCCAGCTCTTATATCATTTAGATAAGAGGATGATGCCACTAGTCCAGGGTGTGAAAGTCCAATCAACAAGTGAGATAAAGATTCTCTATTTACGTCCTCATGAGCTAAAACAGGGGCACAAAATAGGAATAATTGTTTTGAAGGTTTTAAAGGTTGCACATGAGAAATTTACTTGTAGTGGTGGTTAAATACCACATATAGGTAGGTATGGTGGACTCATTTGGAAAACTTTGGTTTTTGGGAGTTGGATGCACGAGTGGAGCTCATACTCAGTGCAGGTGAAGGCTAGCAATGGACGGGGAGCGACAATTGATGCACTTTGTTGGGAACCCCAAGAGGAGGGTATGATGAACACAGCGGTAGGAGTTTTCCCCTTAGTTAAGAACCGGGCTTATCAATCCAGTAGGAGAAAGAGAATCTTCGGAAGTTTGATGCCACTGACGGTGGTGCTGGTGCTTCACCGGTGTTAGCAACAACATGGAACCTGCACATAACACAACCAAAATACATTGCCCCAACGGTACAGTGAGGTTGTCAATCTCACCGGTCTTGCTAAAAATAAAGATTAGACGTATAGTGTGGAAAAATAGTGTATGCTTGCAGAAAGTAAAGAGAGCAGGAAATTGTTGTGGTTTGTTTAACAGTGTGAAAAATGGACCGGGGTTCATAGTTTCACTAGTGGTGTCTCTCCATAAAAAATAGCATGCTGGGTGAACAAATTACAGCTGGGCAATTGACAAATAGAGGTTGCACCGTAGTGCACAATATGACATGAAGATTACTATGCTATTTAGTGCGGGCAATACAACAAGATACATAGACCGACATCCATATGCATCTATGACTAATAATCCACCCTCAGATTATCATCCAAACTCCCTCAGGTATTAACACTACTAGGGATAAGGTCATGCGTGATGCACCGAATTTCTTATCCGTGACGCACCACGGCGCGTCACAGCTCTCACGCCGCGCCTATTGAGTTAGCCGTGACGCACCTGCTCGGTGCGCCGCGCCTATTCTTACCCGTGACGCACGGCCACGGTGCGCCGCGGCTAGTTTGCGGTGCGTCACGGCTAACTCCTGAGGTGCGACACGCCTAACCTTTTAGGTGCGTCACGGCTACATAATGCCTCCACGACTAAGTTTCCTGGTGCGCCACGCCTATCCTTTTAGGTGCGTCACGGCTATACTATGCTGTATTTTTTTAAAATACACAGTACCGTATTTATACAGGTATATACAGCTCAAATACAGAAGAATATCAGTAGACAAAATGGATCAAAACAGTTCTGTGACAAACAAATAATATATCATAGTTGATCATACTGCTTAGAATTCCGAATATCTACATCAAACAGTTGATTATCAATACAAAGTGTTTATCAGAGTCAAATAGATACATCAGACAGTTAATCATCGGGACCGATTACATCGATCGATGCTTCATCATCGGTACAAGTGACCTATCTAGTCGCCGATAACCTAATCATCTAGCTAGAAACCATAGCATGAAGAGCGAGACGACGGCGACCAAAACGGCGGCGAGGGTCTTCATCCACTTGTTGTTATTCTTCTTCTTCTATTCCTCGAGATGGATGAACCACCTAGCTTCCGCCGCCACTCTTGTGTTGTAGGATATGTCGGCATTCCCTCTGAACTTGTTCACCTGCTCGAAGCAGTCTTCCCAGTGATCGTAGACTCCTGGAACCCTGCCTCTAAACACCACGTAGCACCTCGGCATCTGTAATGACAAGAAAGAAAACCAAAAACAATAGTTTTAAACATGTCTGTAATAAATAGTAAATGGAGATATATTATATAAATAAGATGAAAGTTAAACACAAAGGATCAAATTGGCCATTCATATCTTGTGCTTGTTACGAGGTAGTACACGTGATGGCGATCCGGAGAAGGATAAAGACAAGGGTTTCTGAACTTCGTTGAAACTAAACAAAATCACATACATAAGTGTTTGTGAGATCCGAACAAATTTGGACCATTTCATGCACATGCATAATGGGGAAATTCTCCATAGCCCCGTCCGGGGCTATGAAAAATATACCCATTACGTATATGTACCAAACGGTGCAACTCAGTTCTGATCTCACTAACAATAATATTACATGCGACGTTCCTTAGTTCCAACTGAAACCCTCATCTTCATCCTTTTCCCGGATCACCACCGCCTGTAGTACCTCTTAACAGAAACAAGATGGTCATCGGGCCTTGATGTGAAGTTGGACCTTCACATTTTGCGCCTGTTACGAGGTAAGTACACGTGATGGAGATGCGGGGGAAGGAAGTGTTTCTGGAAATCTTTGAAACTAAACAAAATCATATATGTAATATAGTGAGATCCGGAAAAATTGGACCCTTTTGTGCACATCCATAACGACGACATTGTTCATAACCCCAGACGGGATTTCTGAGGAATGTCACCATTACGAATGTGCACAAAAGGGTTCAATTTCTTTCGGATCTCACAAACCATATTACATATGTGACATTATTTAGTTTGAAAGAAATCCAGAAACCCTCGCATTCGTTTCTTTCCCCGGATCACCACCTCTTGTAGTACCTCTTAACAGGAACAAGATGGTCATCGGTCTGTGTGCCTCATATTTAGGGTGGACACATACAAGCAGCCTAGGTGGTGCCGGAGCACCAAGTGGGATGCACAAGATCCTAACTTTGTGAAAATCACAAGGCGCACTGGACCACCAAGGCAATCTGAGTGTGAACCAACTCTTTTAATCATCGGCATTTATACAAAAGATCGAACGAACATCACAAGTAGGACCGGAATAATAAAAAGCAAGATAATCAAGCATTGACATAATTGAGCATCAGTTACACAATGGACGATTCATAACCGTAACGATGTGTGCCTCATATTTAGGGTGGACACATAAAGGCAGCCTTGGTGGACCTGGAGCGCCAAGTGGGATGCACAAGATCAAAATTTTGTGAAAATCACAAGGCGCACCAGACCACCAAGGCCATCTTAGTGTGAACCAACTCTTTTAATCATTGGCATTTATTCAAAAGATCGAACGAACATCAAAAGTAGGACCGCAATAATAAAAAGCAAGATAATCAAGCATTGACATAATTTAGCATCGGTTACACGATGGACGATTCATAACCCTAACGGTTGAGTTCAACTAATTTCGGAAAATGTAGCAAGCCTTACAATAGTTCTCACTCCTTCTGACTCATCCGCCCAGGGATTGCAATGGGATAGCCCTTCGGAGTGATGAAGGGCCTGTCGTCACATGCAGTTGCTAGGTAGGTATCTATGTCGCGGTTCGGCATGGCGAACCGGCAGTGGAATGTCCCGCTCTTGTTCACCACGTCATGAACGATTTTCGTGGCAAAGCACTTCTGGATATCATATATCTCTTCTCTAACCTTGTCATCTCCGACCATCTACAAGCGGGAGGCCCATTCTTGGACTTGACTAGGCAGGGTAAGGTACTGTTGATCCCGTAGGTATGCCCGCATATGATGGAGGACATAGTAGGTGTCTCTGTTACTGCCTGCCGGCTGCTTGACGCACGCGAAATTCGTCGTGTGGGTGAACACCCGAGCGCCCTGAACGACCTTCTCCCTAGTGATTCTGCCCCCTTTGCATGGTAGCCGGTGAGAGTATTATTCAAAACTTTCTTCACGTTGGAGTAGTCTTTCTTCACCGCACTCCCTGAGTCGAGATACGTGGCATGCGACTGACTGATACAAATGCAGATGAGTGTGCATTGTGTATATCTGCGCAGAACAATCCAAACAAAGTGTTGAAAAGGAGCGATGAAAATCTAAAGAAAATCACTTTCGATTCGGCTAAGAATATTGACTTACCCGGCAAAGTAAGGCACGAGGATGTAATCCTTGGTCTGGTTCGCAAGCATGAAGTCCCGGAGATATGTCGACGCGACTACCTGGTTCCCAATGGAGCACAACACGTCGTGGCGCATGTAGAAGGGGTCCACTATCACGATGCCCGGTGTATTATCCCTGCTGACTTGCACCGCCAGACTGAGCGAGTATAGGCGGACCATGGAGTAGTGCAGCGGATTGCTATGGAACATATCAAAGATGTCCGAAAACCGCAGTACTATCCTATCCGCGCCGGTTGATTCGACGAAACCCAAGTCCTTTGGCATCATGGCAATGAAAACCGGGTATGATGGATCCTTGGATTCAATAAGGCGCGATTCAAGATAAAGAATGATGTCATGCAAACTCCGCATATCCCCACTTGCGACCTTGAGCTTGTTCTGGTTAAGCATAGGCTGACCCATCACATGCACCTTTGGCGTATGCTTAGATGTAGGTGGGCCGTCCTGAACACGGAGCGGCATCTTAGCAGGCTGGCTCGCGGACTTTGCGGCCTTGGATCTGGGTCCTCTTTTCCGCGGCTTCGGCGCTTTCGCAATGCACTCCTTCTCAATCTCCTCATTAGCCGCCTTACGGATTGTGCCAGGGCTGAAAATAACTCCTCCCTTCGCACTTTTCTGAGTCTCGGTGCAGGGGGTGACATTTGGAGGCGTGTCTTCCTGAGAACCGAATAGACGCTTGCAGTTGGATTTATCCGCGGGAGGAGCCTCACCACGAGCCTCTGTGCTATGGTAGGGTTCTTCTGGGGGAGGAGCAATGTAATCTCCACCATCAATGTCATCAGCGATGAAATCCATGGCATCAAGATCGTCATCCGCCGGGTGTTGTGCCATCTCCATGTCAGGGGTAGGCGACGCCGCTACGACTGTCTTGCCATGGCTCCGCTCCGGCGCTTCTAGAGGGGTTGTTTTCGAGGTGGTGCCTCGCGCCGGTAGTTCTAGAGGCGATGTCTGCGGGGTGGCGCCCCTCTTCCCCCAGGCGAATCTGGCTCTTCGGCCATTCCTTGTTCCAAGGTAGGCACTGGAGCAGCGTCAGGGTATCGAGGTCATCTTCTTCCTGGTAGGGTTTAATGGGAGGCAACAAGTCGTCGTAGCCTGCCAGCACCTGAAGCAATCGAATTCTATATACGTCTTCGCGCATCGGCCTATTGTGGAACCTACGGGTTGCCGGTTGAACGATCATACCCACAGCAACATCCTTCAACACGCCATCCACTGTGTGTAGAAGAGTGCATGGAACGTCGGCTTTCTGCGGAAAACATGCAGGGCGTCAGAGATGCCAGTCTAAGGCAAAGGAAGATCGACGCTCCAACGCTTAACTATTTACCTGGCTGGTGATGGCTTCGAGCTCCTCTAGTGGCGAGGGGCCAACGACGGCGGGCGTGCTAGTGATGACTGGCGAGGGACTGCCGGTGGCGGGCGTGCAACTGATGACCATTCGGTCGTTCGTTGGTGCACGCTCTTCATTCGGCGGAGGACCGCCCACTGTGGGCGCACAACGGATGGTCAGGCGGCTAGAGGCGTGCGGAGTCACCATCGACGCCGTGTTGTAGGCGGGCGGAGTCACCAGTGGGTCCGCCACCATGGCGTTGGCCGGCGAGACTCTGGACAAGTCTCTTGAGTTGCTGCCCTGCACGCTAGGCACCTGGCACGGCCCCACTCGACCTCCTTCATTCCATCGAGTAACCACATCGTAGAGGGCAGGCAAAACGCTTCCCATTTGTTCTGCCAAAGCTTCTTTGACAATATTCGGAATATCGGCAACTTTGGACTTGAGGTCTGCAATCTCGCGATCGCGGGCTTCGTCACGTTGGATATCTTCGACGGTCCTCCTTCTATTCCTTCTCGCCTCCTTGGGCTCCTTGTAGTACTCTCTGAGCTTCGTCGTCATGCCCAGGCCACAAACTCGGCCACTTGACGGCCTTTTGTGCTTATCCTTCCCCTGCGTCACGTTCACCGCCCTGTTGAAATGGTCGTCCCGCGGGCCGTGCAGCCTCGGCATGGATACCGAGGTTCCACCACTTTCGATTTCTGTGTTCTGCACAATTACCGTGAACCGTTTAGAATTCCACCAGTACACTATGATACAATCGACTTGATCGTCGAGAGCAAACTAATTAGGGTGGTGTATTTACTTACCAAGTTTTTATACAACTCCTTCACCTTCTCATCATCTGTAGTATACTCATTAGCTACCGGGTCATATTTAAACCGGGCCCTGATGAAGTTTTTTGTCCGCGGAGAGTACCTTGCGAGGGGGTCAGGGATGCCCTGTGCTGCACGTTTGGCGTCCTCCTTCTCCCAATTGGGAATCGCCGCTCTGTAACCGCCGCATCCCAGTTTGTGGGAACCTATGTTCAACCCCCGCATCTGCTGCCCCCATTCAGCTTTAGCCTTGGCGACTTCGCTCTCGCAAAGTAGCTTGAAGTCCCGGAGTTCAGCTTCGGTGATGTTCGGCTCACTCGCTAAAACCTCCTCCAAGCTTTTGTTGGGGTTCAAGACCGCAACCTTCACCCGGTGTTTCCAGTTGGCCAAGGCGGTGTTCATCTTACCAATGGCGGCGTTGTTGACCGGATTCCCCTCCAGATTGTCGTTATTGTACTTAAACGGCTCTTCTGGCGGATGCGGGTACAAGTATCGTCCGTGCAGCTTTCTAAAGAGAACAACCCGATAATGGGTATTCTCTTCTTTCCTTAGATCATCGGTGTTGATCCTGACAGTGTCCTGGACAATGCAACCAATTTGGTTTCCAAATCCTTTGACCACCGACTCGGGCGCGATAGGATACCCACTGCTATCAATTTCCGTGATCTCTTCACGGTAGGTGCGGAGACTGTTCCTTTTCCGTTTTCTCGTTGTCGTCTTCTTCTTGGCTTGGCTACCACCATCTGTCTGATCGCCGGCATCACTGGTGTCATTTCCGCCGGTGGCGCCACTAGTGGTATCACCGGCGCCACTAGTCGTGGCGTCATCCTCCTCGCCACCGCTAGTGGCCGCGTCAGCCCCGGCATCCGCCGTCGGGTCGTATTGCTCATCTTCTTCGTCGGAGATTTTCCAGAACGGCTTAGAACCGCCGGCCTCGTCGTTGTGTGCCATGTTCTGAAGGGGGAAATTATTGGTTAATCTAAAGGCAACAAAAAATCGACATACTACTCGATCATGGGAAAACGGCTAAGTCCTAAATTCACCAAAAAATCCGGCATGACCTTTGCTAATTTTCTAACACTAGAGTGCCCGATTCTCGGCGAAACGGAAATTAATCAACATTTCGGCCAAAATGGGCAACTCATTTGAATTCCCTGCAAAGTTTTAGACGGCTCGATGGCCGGACAAATTCTTTAGGCCAACACCAGCACAATTTTTATTATCTGCAGAATTTTATCCAACACTGGTACCAGCACCAGTCCTACAACACCAACACCAGTCCTAGAAGATCATTTTTTATCCATCAAAACTATATCACAAGTACCAACACCAGTACCTGCCAAACAAACATAGCCTAGCAGCAGCAATTTCTCATGAACAACATGGCAACAACTTAGCAGCAACATATGATGGCAACAACTTAGCAGCAACATGGCAGCATTATGATGTGCAACAACTTAGCAGCAACATTATGATGTGCATGGAACATTATGATGGCAACAACTTAGCAGCAACATGGCAGCAACTTAGCAGAATATGATGTGCATGGAAATACACCAACAATATTATGTTGTGCATCTAGTAAACAATACAATACAATATCCATTCTTTTCTGTTTTTCCTATCACGTAGCCCAGCCTGCTACACGTAGCCCAGCCTACTAGCACTAAACAAAGCCCAACAACACCAGACCAGACCACACAGCCCGATAAAAACGAAATTGTGAGAAATTCACTAAGCATGCCAAAAACAGGAGTAACACATGGCCTCTCATCCTTGTAGAAGCCAAGGTACATGAAGATGATCTTCCTTTTAATGATGACTGTGCATCCATTGTCTTTTGCATGAGATCTAAGCCTAGATTTTCCTGCTTGTGCCGGCTGATCGGGACAAATTAACCCTGATCATCACTTGATTATTTATCAGTGTGATATTGATGTGATACCGGAGCATTGTTGTCCTTTGGTTCTTGCTGCTCCAGCAAGGAGACTATTTAATCTTTCATGTACATATTTTAAGAGTTATAAGACCAACATGTTTGCTACTCGGTGACTGTTTGCTTCTTATTTTCATTGTAAATATTTTAGAGACTACGTCTTACGAATGCATGCATGACAACCATTGTAATTGCGTTAATTACTCTAGCTATAGTAAATTAAACAGGAGGGCCGAGGATGCAAATGAAACCGTTAAAGAAGATGAAGAACACATCAACCAGTGAGCACTATCTTGATAATAACTTATGATATTGTTGTGACATTGGACTATTGTGCTCCGTCGACGTCAACAATTACCCTTCAAGTGAATAACAAACCCTATTGGTCTGTCCTAGTTTTGCAAGGAAAATTTTTATTCATTTTTTCCACTCTCCATACATGTCTATGCACAGAACAGAGTACTCCATTTCATCTTCCATTTCAGAGTACTCACTATGCACAAAACAAGTTTTAATTGAGTGAAATACTCCATACATGCATGCTTTCTCTACTGCCTACATGTTAAACAGGAAAAAGAAACCAAATTTCAGCAAGAATACATGGAAGAGGAGGAGAAGAATACAAATTTTCATATTAATTTTTAACAGATGGTTTAATTCACAGAATATATAGCAACATTTTTTCTTAGAAGTTTTATTGCAAGAATATTCAATTTTCTTGCTGAATATTCAACAATTATACAGGGGGCATGATTCTTACCAGTTTTTTTTACAATTTATACATGGTTCATAGAAAATATACAGAGTGACAATCATGTCATATATTGAAAATTTGCGATTTTTATCAAATCCATCGATATTTTGATTAACTTTAGTTTACCATCATATCAATAGAATCCCCCAAGAAACCTGGAATACATTTCCCACATTAATTATGTTCTCCAGTCTACTGTATACATACGAGAACCAGCGCTTGCTATCATTCTTCAGCCTATCAAGGTCCAGTATCTCTAATAATTGACGTGTAACTGCGAGGTTGGTCCACTGGGACTTTCAGTCGAGGCAGAACGGACAGAAACTGCATGCTCTCCCAGCAGGTTCAGAATTCTATGCAGAGTTCTGAATGTGTCACAGTACCTACCATCATTATTGATATAGCGAAAAGATTTAGCCTATTACGAAAAAACTACAGTAACAATTTTAGTTTTTTGGAAGTGACCATCGTTTTCTTAGTTCTCTGCTTCAATCTCAGAAAGAAACTTCGTCAGCAGCCAATAGCAGGCTGGGTTGCATATTTTTCACAGAGAAGAGAACATCGAACTACTACTATCTTGGGCATGCTCATTGCCGTGGCCAGCAGTAGCAATGCAGCATCGATCATCCAGTACCAAACAGAGTTTTAATCTCACGATCATCAGCTCATCATCATACAAACACAAGCGAAATTCCTACAAACCTTTAAGATTCACTAATACTGTGCCATCTAGGGGCGGGATCGAGGAGAAGGGGAGGGAGAGGACTAGGGGCGGCGCACCTTTGTTCGTCGGGCTTCGAGGTCGATGGAGACGGGACGACGACGGCGCAGTCGATGGAGACTATAGGGACGGCGCCAAGCTTCCTAGTCGATGGAGACAGGGATGGCCCCAAGCTCCTCTTGCTCCTGGTGGTTCTCCTGGACCTGGTCCTGCGCCTGCTCCTCCTCCTCCTAGGTCGATGCAGAGGCGAGGTCTCGGTGGTGGTGGGCGGCGACTAGAGGGAGGGCAGAGACTAGGGCTAGGGCTTGAGGTGGTGGTGGGCGGCGACAAGAGGGAGGGCAGAGGCTAGGGCTAGGGCTTGGGGTGGTGTTGGTCGGAGGCGATGAGAGGCTAGGGCTTGGGAAGCAGGGAGGCGACGGTGGTTCAGATCGAGATGTGGAAGAGGAAGAAGAGGGGAACGGGCCAGTCCTAATAGGCGGAAGGATAGCCGTGACGCACTGCAGGAAGGTGCGCCACGCATAGATTACCCGTGATGCACGTAGGAGGGGCGCGTCGCGCCTAACTTAACCTTGGCGCACCGATGAGAGGTGCGTCGTGCCTAACTTAACCATGACGCACCAAGGAGAGGTGTGTCGCGCCTATTTCTTTTATCTATTCAAAAAGTGTGTCCGCTGGTCTATAGCAGAACTAGCTGCTTAGCCCAGTGGCTGACCCCTTTGCCACTGCTCCATTGCTCCAAGCTCGAGTCCCACCCCCCATTTTTTCAATAAATGATTTTTTCCTTAGGAAATAAATCAATATAAGCTCAAAATAAATTCAAATAAATCAATATAAAATCAAGAAATTTGTTGATCAATTTAAACATCCTAGTTAGTGTATATATATTACATCGTCATCACTTCCTCGAATGCATGCAAACACCCGACACATCGTTGTTCTTAGAGCTAGCATTTTACAATTTTCTTTCCCTTCTTTGTCGCGGTTGAGTAATTCAGTCTCGGAACACCGTGACTTCTTCGGTGGAATGGGCGACCTGTAGGTAGCGTTGTCCTGCTTCTTCTTGTGGTGTATTTTGTTCCGTCGTCGTTGTCATCTTCCATTTTCGGGTCGCCATACTGGTCAAAGTCTTGCTCGTTGGCTACTCCATCCATTCCAATGATGCTTCTTTTGCCTCTCCGCAACAAAACACGGCTAGGCCTTGTCGGGTCAGTAATGAAGAAGCATTGGTCCACTTGGTTAGCCAAGACCCATGGCTCATTTTTTGCGGTGACATTCGTGCCGGATTTGGCTTCAGGTATAACCATGGTGGTGAAATATTGTCCTTCTTTCCTAACGCTCTTTGCCCATGTGACACGGAACATTGGCACCTTCTCTCTGCAGCAGTCGAGTTCCCATATCTCGTCGATCCTACCATAGTATCTTTCCTTGACGTCACCTGTTAATGATTCCATCGTTACCCCCGAGTTCTGGTATTCGCAATTCCGGTCCTTATTTTCAGTGTACAATGTGTAACTATTGATATGGTATGCCTGATAGGTCATGAGGTTATGTGCGGGGCCTTGTGACAATGTGAGTATGAGTTTTTCTTCTTCAGAATATGGCGTATCCGGGGATCGGTCATAATTTTCTCCCTGAACCACTGTGTGAAATGGATGTTGTGGTCTCTGATTATTTCTGCTTCGGTCCTATGTTGTCCCCGGTCACTGTAATACTTCGCGATTAACATTTTGTGCTCTTCCAACCAAGGATCGACCACTGTTAGATGTTGTAGCGCGACTAGGTTTGCTCTATCAAAGTCGTTGCGTCGGCCCTGAAAGTCGACATTCATTTCGCGCTGGCCCTCGCGGTGTCCCCATCCAGCGAGCCTGCCAAAGTGCCTGTTTACGGGCAGACCAGGGTTCTCATCATTGTCTAGAAAATTCGTGCAGAAATAGATGCACTCTTCTGTCAGAAAGCCCTCGGCAATTCTTGCGTCTGGACGGGCCCTGTTGCGGACGTATCTTTTGATGGAACCATTCATCCTTTCGAACGCCATCATGGAGTGTAAAAACGGCGGCCCGAGCTAGATGATATCATCCAAGACATGGACAAGGAGATGCACCATAATGTCGAAGAATGCGGGCGGGAAGTATATCTCAAGCTCGCATAGTATCACCACGATCTCTTCCTGTAGCCTTGCGAGTTGCTTCACGCCAATCGACTTTCGAGAGATGACCTCGAAAAAGTTGCAGAGTCCAAATAGCGTTTCGCGGACGTGCTCGTCCATTATCCCTCGAATTGCAACTGGAAGTATCTGCGTCATCATCTCGTGACAGTCGTGAGACTTCATCCCGCTGAACTTCTGCTTTGGTACGTCTAGGTATCTGCTTATCTTCCCCGCATAACCGTAAGGAAATTTGACTCCAAGGAGGCACTTGAAGAATTGGTCGATCTCCTTCTCGCTTAGCGTGAAGCACAAAGGGGGACAGTAATATTCCGTCTTCTTGGACTTTTTGCCCTTGCGGCGACCTTCCGTCCCATCTAACACATCATCATCATCGTCATCATCATCCGGTTTTCCTCCGTGGAGCTCGCCCCTGATATTCAAAAATCTCAAGTCGTTCCTTGCTTTCGGCCCATCTTTGGTCCTCTTCGGTATGTTGAGGAGGGTGCCAAGCAGACTCTCGCACACGTTTTTCGTGATATGCACGAGTTCAAGGCAGTGAGGAGTGCGGAGAATCTTCCAGTACCTCAGGCCCCAGAGAACAGACCTTGTTTTCCATACACCCTCTAACGGCGCCGGCGCCTTTCGCTTCTTTCCCGGCGCAGGGCACTATTTCCAGTTCTTCAACAGCTCGTTGATTTACTCGCCGCTCCTTTGACGTGGGGCTCTTCGCATCTCAACTTCATTGTTGAACAGATCTTTGCGTTTTCTCCACGGGTCATCCTTGTGAAGCCACCTTCGATGCCCCAAGAACACAGATTTCGAAGACCCGGGGTTTCTCTCTAGCTCGAGATACGTAGTGTCATCCATGCACCTAGCGCATGCACAGAATCCGTGCGTCACCTGCCCCGCGACATATCCGTAACCGAGGTAGTCATGCACCGTCGTGATGAGCGCGACTCTCATTGGGAAAAACGTTTCTCCATAGGCGTCCCACATATTGGCTGGCTCGTCCCATAACGTGGCTAGCTCCTCTTCCAGCAACTGGACATACAGATTGATGTCGTTACCTGGTTGTTTCGGCCCTTGAAGAAGCATACTCATCTGTATGTACTTCCTCTTCAAGCACAACCAGGGGGTAGGTTGTATATACATACAAACACGGGCCAGGTGCTATGGGTGCTGCTCTGGTTGCCAAAAGGATTTAATCCATCCGTATTCATGCACAACCTGATGTTCCTTGGGCCGTCCCCGAATTCGGGGTATTCGATGTCTTGCGCCTTCCACTGGCTAGCATCTGAGGGGTGTGTCAGCATCGTGTCATCCTTCTCCGGATCAATTACATCATCCTCTTCTGGCTTCTTCCTTTCCGCGTGCCATCGCATGAGCTTCGCCTGTGTGGGGTCTGCGAAATACCGCTGCAGACGGGAAGTTATCGGAAAGTACCACACCACTTTTCGAGGAGAGGCCTTCTTCCCTGGCTTGTATCGAGTTGCGTCGCACACCGAGCATATGGTTCTCTTCGCGTCCGCGCCCCGATAGATGATGCAGTCATTAATGCAAGCATGGTATTTCACGTGAGGTAAATCCAAAGGGCACACGACTTTCTTGGATTCCTCGATGCTCGTTGGACACTTGTTCCGCGTGGGAAGATGGCCGTGCCAGAATGCCATGTTCTCATCGTAGCTCGCATCAGTCCATTGGTGTTTTGTCTTCATCTCGAGGGTCCTTAACGTTACGTTCAGACGGGTATCCTCGCTCACACATCCTTCATATAATGGAGTAACCGCGTCTACCTCCAGTTGCGACAGCTTCGATTTCTCTCTAGCAGCATCTCTGGTGTTGCTAGTCTCCTTGAGAAGCAGAGCTTGAACATGAGGGTCCCACACCCAGTCCGACGCGATGTCCCGACATCTTCATCATGATGTCCTTCGTCTTTATTATGATCATGTCATTCATCTTGATCATGATGTCCTTCGTCTTGATTATGATCATGTCCTTCATCATGTCCGGGAGACTCTTCATCTTCATCACTTGTCGGGTAAAGAGTGTAGCCATCCATGAAACCACGACGGATAAGGTGCGACTCCAAGTCACCACAATCGTATCTGATCAAGTGTTGCAGTTTGCATCTTCGACAAGGACATCTTATCTCCGTCATGTTATTTCGAAACATTTCGGCCGTCGCATGCTTCATAAATCTAGCCACGGTGCCTATGCTTATATGCATGGTTGCCTGCATAGTAAAAAAAGATCAAAGGACAAATTAATTATAATCAAATTACGTAATATATGGATGATGCATGCATAGTCGTCGATGTAAAAATTCGGCATGACCTATGCTAAAAATAGGACATTCTCGGAGTGCATGGTCGCCGAAATGGAAATGAATCAACATTTTGGCAACACATGACAACTCATTTTTAAGACATCCACAACTTTCATCAAAAATACGCAACACAATTTCGCATATGTATATATGCAACCATATATATATGAACCTTTTGTGACGACGCACCGGCCGATACCGAGCAAGATCTATGAGAGAGCGAGATCAAGACAAACACATATACATATCCCTCCAACAACTCACCAACTATAGATCTTGCCGACTCGAGACCGAGAGAGTGTGTGTGGCTATAGGGAGTGAAAAAGATGGAAGAGAAAGGCGTAAAGTGAGATATGGGGGTGGAGAGAGTGTTTACTAGATTCCCCTCATATATATATATATATATATATATCAAATAAAATAGGTTAAATAAGTTTTAAATGGTGGGAAAATGGGGGAAATGGGGTGGTGAGGAGGTGGGGGCGACCATATCTTAAATGGGGTGGAGATGTGGGGGGATGGGAGGTGGGAGGGGGTCCCAACAACTTAAATGGCTCCCAGGTATACCCGTGACGCACCGTGTTGTTGGTGCGACACGGCTATGTGGGATAGGCGCGGCGCACGGGGCCACGGTGCGTCACAGCTATGGTTACTATACGTGGAACACGTAGCCGTGATGCACCGTGGCCCCGTGCGCCGCGCCTATCTCACATAGCCGTGACGCACCAGCAGAACGGTGCGTCACGGGTATCACTAGGAGCCTCGCCACCCTGGCCCCACACGTAGGCGCGGCGCGCCGTCATCTTGGTGCGCCGCGGGTAAGGAAATAGGCGCGACGCACCCTGGCGTGGTGCGCCACGGCTATTAGGCGTGACACACCGAATTGCAGGTGCGTTACGGGTATGGTCACTCCTATAGCTGTTTTCCTATTAGTGTAAGTTGCAAGCAACAGATAATTGCATTAAACAAAGTGTGTAATGTAAGCAATGATTATGCACGTGGGCACTCTCACCGTTGTTTTCTCCCTAATAGCAATAGCACATCCTCCCCCTTCACGTTTCTATCACTCGAGCAAGGCAACAAGGAGGCATGAACCCACTATCGAGCATAAGTACTCCCTCTGGGAGTCACTAGCAACTACTTGACCAGAATAACCACTAGCAATGGAGAGCATGCAAGATCACGAATAACATATGCAACAAAGACTATAATCAACTTGACATAAGGTCAATATTCATCGGATCCCAACAAACACAACATAGAGACTTACATAAGATCAATCTCGATCATGATAGGCAGCTCACGAGATCTAAACATGGAGGCATATGAGGAGAAGACAACCATCTAGCTACAGCTACGAACCCGTAGTCCAAGGATGAACTACTCGCGCATCATTCCGGAGGCAGGCATGGTGATGAAGAGGCCTCCAGTGATGATCTCCTCTCCGACAGGGTGCTAGAAACAGCTTCAGAACCCCCCCTGATCTGGGGTTGACGGTGACGGTGGCTGCGGAACGTTTTCGGGGATTTTGATCATGGGTCTGGGGTTTTCTATCCGAGGGGCTTAAATAGGCGAAAGGGCAAAGGCGGTGGCGCTCCAGGGGGGCCGCGCCACCCTATGGTGTGGCCCCCTGATGCCCCTCTTTGACTCCTCTTCGGTCTTCTGGATGCTTCCGGGGAAAATAGGACTTCCGGGCTTCGAATTTTCCTATTCCGAGAATATTTCGAGAGCAACTTTTGTGAAACTAAAAAAAAACAGTAGAAAACAGGGAATTGGCTTTGTTGCATCTTGTCAATAGGTTAGTCATGTAGAAATTGGCATAATATGATCATGGGGCATCAGAAATTAGGGATACGTATATGACGTATCAAGCATCCCCAAGCTTAGTTCCTACTCGTCCTCGATTAGGTAAACGATAAAACAAAAATTTCTGAGGTGACATGCTACTAACATAAACTTGATCAATCTAATGTAAAAGCATATGCACGCTGAGATCATAATACTTTAAACACATGCATGATAAATAAAACTTTAATAATAAAGCATAGCAATTACTTTGCATCACAAACAGTAACTCAAATAAAGGATCATAAAATAATAATGCAAAGAAAGGTAGACGTTTGTTTCAGGTATAGAGAAAGCATGGCAAAGTGATATTTCGATAGTCCTTAAGAGTTGGGCAAACGATAAATGCCAGGACACCTTCAAAGTTCAAGAGGAAGACTAGAACAAATAATTTAAGAACAAATAATATCACATCATGAAGTAATTATTGATGCTTATGGGACAAATGAACATAGAACTCAAAATGGAAAAAATGCTCTCTCAACTGTGCATAAAGTTATAAGATGGAGACTCACCATAAAAGTAAAAGAAAGGCCCTTCACAGAGGGAAGCAGGGATCAGTCCTAGAGCTTTTACTTTATTAAACAGAGGTATTAAAAGTTTGACATTTGTGGAGGAATGTCTATATTTTGGGAGATGTATGCTAATGTCAATGAATGGTAAACATAAAATACAATACGTCACAAGTCAACTGGATTCACAAGAGCGGCTCCCATGGTGAAGGACGCAACAGGTGTAGAAGGTCATCCCTCTTTCTGTTTTGTTTACACAATTATGCTTTGACTAATAAATCAGGGGGAAAATAGTGAAGAGAATTTGTATGCATTAATTTGGGGCTGGGCACCCCGCTGCCAGCTCTTCTATCATTTGGATAAGAGGATGAAGCCACTAGTCCAGGGTGTGAAATCCAATCAACAAGTGAGATAAAGATTCTCTATTTACGTCCTCATGAGCAAAAACAGGAACATAAACGGGAGTTATTTTGAAGGTTTTAAAGGTAACACGTGAGCAATTTACTTTGGAATGTTAGTTAAATCCCACATGTAGGTAGTTATGGTGGACACAATGGGAAAAACATTGGTTTAAGCGAGTTTGGATGCACGAGTAGAGCTCATAGTCAGTACAGGTGGAGGCTAGCAAAAGACTGGGAGCGATAAATCAAGAGAGCATAAGAGCCATAATCATGCATAGCGACATAAGAATCATTAATTAAAACATAAGCAGTATGACAAGTTCAAAAACTAAGTGGTCATAGAGGCTATCCGTGACTTGTTTTTAGTCATAAACATGGCGTGAGCATGCGCCAAGTCAACCAAATAAAACATTCGAAAGAGAATACCATATATTGATGCTTTACTATGACAAGAACAACTCATGAATCTTTTAATACATATTAAACACTCTCAGATATTTGAGGCTAATCATGCTACTCAATAACCACAAGGATTTAAAACTAAAATAACATTTAGCATGGCATGAAAAAGTCCTAGCCACAATCTATACAAGCTTCTACTTGTATTGTTATAAATTCTACTTCAAGCAGCAGTTTTTTTTTCTCCCAACAAGCACTATACAAAACATGGTTTAACAAAAATACTCTCTATGATATAGCAAGCAAACATGAGAGTACTCAAATAATACTACTAAACCTAACAACTCTAATAAGATATGCATGCAAAACAGGAGCTGAATAAATGCAGCATCTAAACAGAGACTAAGAATACATCGTATTCTCAAGAAAAAGCGGAGCGTGTCACTCTCCAATAAAAGAATGCTGGGGTCCAACCAAGCTTATTATGAAAGTAAAAACAAACTGAAAGAAAAATAAAAAAGCGAACTTAAAAAAAAGACGCTCCAAGTAAAGCACATAAGATGCGACCGAATAAAAATATAGTTTCACTAGAAGTGACCTGATAATTTTTTGATGAAGAAGGGGATGCCTTCGGCATCCCCAAGCTTAGACGCTTGAGTCTTCTTAGAATTTGCTTGGATGTACCACCGGGGAATCCCCAATCTTATTGAAAAAGTAAAAAAAAAACTAAAAGCAAAAGCAAAAACAAACTTAAAACAATAATAAAACACGCTCCAAGTAAAGCACATAAGATGCGACCATATAAAAATATAGTTTCACTAGAAGTGACCTGATAATTTGTTGATGAAGAAGGGGATGCCTTGGGCATCCCCATGCTTAGACGCTTGAGTCTTCTTGGAGTTTGCTTGGATGTACCACCGGGGCATCCCCAAGATTAGGCTTTTCACTCTTCTTGATCACATCATATCATCCTCTTCTCTTGACCCTTGAAAACTTCCTTCACAACAAAATTCTCCCAATCTTCATTAGCAACGTTAGTGCAATTGAAATAATAAATTCACATGGTTCAGCTTCAACACAAGTATAAACTCAAAACATATTAGCTACTGTCACAACTTATTTCAAAACACTTTTTCTCAAAAGAACACCAAAAGAAAGATATTAAGATGCAAATGCGATAAATGGCAGAAATCTGTCAAAAACACAACATCAGGTAAAGATCAATTTTTTAAAAAGTCTTCTGTTGCTCAAAAAAATAACTGGTCTTCTAAGAAAAGTTGCGTATATAACTCAGGATTAAGCACAAAAAATATCAGGTCATTTTTAATTTTCTGTGATTTTTAGCGGAATTTACAAGGGACAGAAGAAATCCGAAATGTAGGCTCAACTTTCCACTAGAGGCTTTACTTGGATCAACAAAAACTCAAAAGAAAAGATACCGCGGGGTTGCTAAGGAAATAGACAACACCCAGGTGCAAAGCACACCAAAGAAAACAAAGGTAAACTGAAAGAAAATAGTCAAATAAAACGGGTTGTCTCCCGGTAGCGCTTTTCTTTAACGCTTTTCAGCTAGGCATAGAAAAATCAACTCAAGTATTTTCAAGTGAAACATTCAAATAAAGATTTGGCAATTCTTTAATAATGCATTGTATTTTATATAAGTGAGTTTCAGATGCTCCTCTCTTAGTACTTTTAGGCTTACTATCTTCATCAAATAAATTCTTTGGAACAATCCAATCAAAATTCTTTTCTTGGGCTTCGTGTAGTGCTACTAATTTAAAAGGGATTGGTATTTTATCATTGTTTTCATTATTAGATTCAGTTTTTTCTATATCACCAACAATGTCAATACATGAGCCAAGCATATTAAAATGGTCAAAAACTTTTCTAGCTTCTATAGCAACATCCCCAAATTCTTTAAGCATGGTTTCTAGGATGAAGTTTCTTTTCTCAACATCTTTCAATGTTATTCAAGTTGAGGAACATATGTTGCATTATGGGATGGAGGTTAACAAACCTAGCTTCTAGAATGTGAACTAAAGAAGTTGCAACAGTCTCGAAATTGGGAGCAAGTTCTACTATGGATTTTTCCTCAAAGTTATCATGCTTACTAACATGATCAAATAATTCTTTAACAGTGTCCTTTCCAAGTATAGAACCACATCCTACCGGCAAATATTTCAAGGTAAACTTAGGGAACAACATGATGAGAAATAAAAACGTAGAGACAAAAATAACAACTATGAAGTAAACTAATTTTTTTGTGTTTTTGATATAGAGAAATAAAAACAAGACACAAATAAAAACAAGACAAAAAACAAAATAAAGACACTGAGAGTGAGAGATTCCCCTTGCCAGAAGACTTCCTTCTCCACGGCAACGGCGCCAGAAAAATCCTTGATGCACTTTGTTGGGAACCCCAAGAGGAGGGTATGATGATCACATCAGTAGGAGTTTTCCCCTTAGTTAAAAACTAGGGTTATCAATCCAGTAGGAGAAAGAGAATCTTTGGAAGGTTGATGCCACTGAAGGTGGTGCTGGCGCTTCACTGGTGTCAGAAACAACGTGGAACCTGCACACAACACAACCAAAATACTTTGCCCCAACGGTACAGTGAGGTTGCCAATCTCATTGGTCTTGCTGAAAACAAAGATTAGACGTATAGTGTGGAAAAACAGTGTATGTGTAGCATCCCAACTTTTAATAAAGATGGAATACCTGTGTTATTGTGCTAGTCCCTGGATCAATTGCTAGCACCACAGTACAAAATGAAATATCATGCAAATGCATCAAATTCTATTACATCGCATGATCCAGTCTTTACAAAATAGGATTACAACTTGCATAGTCTTAGAAGACTAGCAGAAAAGAAAGAAACACAGCGGAAAACATAGTACAACATTGAGCCCATCTTCTTCATGTGCCACAGGCAAACCATGTTGGCGATAGTCTCGAGATCCTAACGAAATCCTCACTCGTCTTCAGAAACATCTCCAATATGGAATATGCAGCCACAAGGGAGTCAATACAATTTAATGTATTGGCAAGTAACACTATGGTGGATATAAAATGGCAAGACTAATACTACATGCTCATTTGGCTGAGTGGAGTTTTGGCTAAGTTTGCATAAAGCCAGTTTTCTCCTATCACTTTTGTAAAACAAGACTTTCTTTTCAAAAGGGTGGCAACATTGGATTAAGATCCAAGCACCACAATACTGTTCACTTGGTCAAAATTTTACTTATTGAAAATGGTGATGTGATTCTTCCGTCCTTCCTTGTCCAGCTGCTCATAGTTGTCCATAACCGGGGACACGGCTAAGATCTTAGTTTGTTGACTCTGCAGAGCTTGTGCACTTTCACCTTCAGACCCAACTCAACCCAAACATCCTATACACCCTGAGTGTATTAAGGAAAGGAGAAGAATCGAGACGAGATCTTTCAGAAGCAAGAATCCAACCCAATGGCAAGACCCGTTCCACCTATAATTATGCTACATCTTCTTGTCAAGCCCGGGCTGAACCCTCACAACTTAGTTGATCAAGACAGAGCCCATATGACTAAAGGCTGCACTGGAAGAAATCTAAACTTGGGGAACATCATAATCACTTTGTTCCTGGGTGGCATTCCTTCAAGTGAACAACCCCTCGGGGAGACACTCAAATATCAACAGCCAAACAACCAAATCCACCCAGGTGGTTCATTGAAGTTGTTACTTAGAATTTTTCCACAACATCAAGTAAAAATCATTTGTCACATTGCATAGCATCTATCAAGTTCTAAGGCTATAAATAACAAGGATAAAAGAGATGGCTACACACTACTAGGATAATAGCATAGCATAGTATAGCTTAGTAAAATTTCCTATCAATGCATACTACTCAAAAATAAACTAATGCATATAGAAAATAATGGGTAGTTGATGATGTGTTACTTGCCTTGTTGAAGTTGGTGAAGATATCACACTCTCTTCACAAAAGATCGTTGCTCTCCGTATAATCTATTCATTGAAAACACAAAACCAAATAAACAAGCATACTAACAAACAAACATACAAGTGTAGAAAACACACATAGCAACTAACATATCAAAAGGGGCTTAACCAAGTTGGTTAGGACAAGGTCTAGGTTTGAGTTGAAAGATTCATTCTCTAGTGGTTTCATTCTTGTTAAGGAAATTCCAATGGTTTACTTGGGAAGGACTAGGTTGAGCTTGATGTGATCTAACTTTATTATAACCATACTTGTCGAGGAAGTTCCAAGAGTTCACTAAGAATAAACATATTACTTCTTCAACTAAAGTAATACATGCAAACACTTGGTCATATTCACCTTAAAAATATTTTAGTGACTATGTTAGTATTTTCCATTGTGGTTAGGGTAGGTCTACTAACTACATCATCAAAGGGAAAATATTACTAAGTCTTGGGTTTTCCATTTGGGTCAATGGTTGGACAAAAATAACTTGTTATTCTTCAACTTGGGTGGATTGCTTCTAGTCCTCATGTGATTGCCTTCTTGAAGACCATCATCATGCCATCTAAGTTGCTTCCTTCCTTGGTGTGGTGCTTCTCTTGGTCTTGATAGTCTTCATGGTTTTCACTTCACTAATTGGTTTCGGTATGGGATGGGCACAAATACCACTAAGTCAATTGGAAAGAATATAAGAAGAAGGATAGGAAGAGAGGGGGAGATGTTTTCTTCTAAATTTCTTCACACTTGTACTTCTTGAGTTTTCTTCTAGGTGTGGAGTCCAAGTATTTTCTTCAAAACTTCTTCATTGATCTTTCTTGTAGCTCTTCATGGTTCTCACAAAGTTGAGAATGAAGTTTTCTTCTTGTGCTTCAGTCTTGATCTCCATTTTGCTAACTTGATGATTTCTTAAGCATGAAAGGGGAATGGAGAAGTAGATGGAATACTAGGGTGCTAGTGTTTGAGGTTCACTACTTGGTAATTTTAGGGACTTGGTCTTGGATCCAAAAATGGCCACAACAAACAATGGTAGAAAGAAATAGAAACAAAATCTAAGACATAATAACTAGATGGACTACTATGATGGATTTTTGGCTAAAATACATGGTCATGGTCCAATGGTGTCCAAAATTGTTGGGAAATGATGTCTCTGGTTAAAGGCTACCAAAAGAATCAACTTTGCTTATGAAAACATTTTCTAATTATTTATAGAAATAATTCTATGTCAAAATACTCAAAGAGACAACTTAATTCTAAAATCAATTTTAATTTGATCAATGATTATTTTGGGACAGAGGTTATGAAAGTACACATCCTAAGGTTTCCAAGTATATTTTATTTACAATTTTGGATTTGTAGAATTTGAATCATGCCAAATTTCATCAAACAAGCATATTTGAAATTGAACAATTTTAAGTTTGTCAAATTTAAATTTGGCCAGTGCCAAAAGTTTCTAGATGTCAAGGGCTTTTCAAAAAGTCTAAGATTGCTAAATTTGGCCAAGTGGTTAAAAATTTATGATAGTTGCAATTTACAGGGACTATTCTGCAAATCTGCCAATTAAATTTTAATCAGAAAAATAAACAGAAATTATGTGGATAAGGTTGGCCACATGGTGTGCTCTCATTGGTTCGATTTGCTGACTGCGATGCTGACTGCATGCCACACAGCGCTGACTGGACTA
Organism: Alopecurus myosuroides; assembly: GCA_028641055.1. Taxonomy (NCBI): domain Eukaryota; kingdom Viridiplantae; phylum Streptophyta; class Magnoliopsida; order Poales; family Poaceae; genus Alopecurus; species Alopecurus myosuroides. Next base: position 693,474,141 of record CM054057.1, read on the forward strand.
ACAACTAGGCGCTGACTTGGCGTGTTCCTATTGGCTAATACCTCTTCGGTAAGTCATCTAATAGGGACCTTTGGATCTGAATCTAACGGCTAGAAAAGAAACACGAGGGATAAAGCTCACCGGCGGCGCTGGACTTCGTCGGAATATGGCGATGCGGCGTCCGGAGGCGTAGTCGTGGATGGCGACGCCGCTATGGGGGGTCTCCGTGCTAGGAGAAGGCTCGGGGAGACGCAACTCGACTCGACGAGTTCAACGGAGGCAAGAGCGTGCTCGGGTGCGGCTTCTATCGGCGGCGCGGAGAAGGTCCGAGGTGGCGGCCTCCATTTTGCTCCGGCGAGCTCCAACACATTCTCAGGTGCACCTACACGCGGGGAGAAAGGTTATGAGGAGGAGGCAGAAACACATAGGGAGGTTTGAGGGGAAAAGAGGGCTGAAAGACCTCGATTTGATGACCAACCCGGCGGATCTTGGAGCTTCGGGTGATGCAACTCCGGCGAGGGATTTGTGGATCCTGGGGACACCATTCGCTTGGCATCAAGAGGGGTATTGGAGAGGAGCTCGGGTTATTTTAAGGGGATGAAACGGCAGGGATTATTGCGCCTTTAATCGACGGCAATCAATCGCGGAAGTTTCGGCCGAAACGAACGCGTTTCCATTTCCAGGGTTGAAGACGATGTGACGTCACCCCTGATATCATTTGTGGGTCCCATTTGTAAGTGGCGCTGGAAGAGAGAGAGGAGCTGGGCAGGCTGGGCTTGGCTGGTTTCATTCGCGCAGCGCGCGCGTAGGGGATAGGGATTAGGCTCATCCCAGTTTCGGCTGGCTGGGAGGGGAGTGGGCTGGGCTGCTTTGGCTCTTTTTTTTTCTCTGTTTTTTTTATGGTTTATTCTTTAGTCCATAACTTATGATTTCAAATCGAATTGACCTCAAATAAAATTCTACAATTTTGTAAAATCTTTCTCTTTCAAAAATAAAACATTTTATTCTTTTTCAACACACTTAAAATCATTATATTTTCAAAATATGATTAAGTAGCTAATAGCTATTTAATGTTAATTCAAAAATTAGAGAAACATTTAATTGAAGTTAGGGTCAATTAAGATTCAAAGAACAACAACATTTAAAGTATTGTTTCATAACTCATTTTCATACCAAGAAAATATTGTGAAAAACATTTTCTTACTTAATACTTAATGTAGTACTTGAAATCTTTATAATTAATTTTGAGCTTCACAAATATTTTCCATAGTCAATAAATGGAGGATGAGTTATTAATGTTAGATAGAAGTTGAAAACATTCATTTGTAACACAAGTTGTTTAGTAGAACCATTTTATATCCTCTATGGTTTGCTACAAACTTTGAAATAATAAAACTTATTTTGAAAGTTTCTTTTAAAGGTTATGGAGTTAGATACATGTTTGGATTGTTATTTTCAATAACATTGTAATAAAATATAACATTTCCTTTGTGTTAGAGTTTTATTTAGTTCTTGGTGACATGTATTAATAAGAAAACAAAAACTTTCAAATTTTTGTGATTTTTGCACTTTCCAAAAATCAGGGATGTTACAGTATGCTTCCAGAGAGTAAAGAGAGCAGGAAATTGTTGTGGTTTGTTTAACAATGTGGAAAATGGACCGGGGTTCATAGTTTCACTAGTGGTGTCTCTCCATAAAAGATAGCATGCTGGGTGAACAAATTACAGCTGTGCAATTAACAAATAGAGGTTGCACCGTAGTGCACAATATCACATGAAGATTACTATGATATTTTGTGCGGGCATTACAACAAGATACATAGACCGACATAGATCTGCATCTATGAATAATAATCCACCCTCAGGTTATCATCCGAACCCCCTCAGGTATTAAGTTGCAAGCAACAGATAATTGCATTAAACAAATTGTGTAATGTAAGCAATGATTATGCACGCGGGCACTCTCACCGTTGTTTTCTCCCTAATGGCAAAAACACATCCTCCCCCTTCACGTTTGTGTCACTCGAGCAAGGCAACAAGGAGGCATGAACCCACTATCGAGCATAAATACTCCCTGTTGGAGTCACTAGCAACTACTTGGCCAGAATAACCACTAGCAACGGAGAGCATGCAAGATCACACATAATATATGCAATAAAGACTATAATCAACTTGGCATAAGGTCAATATTCATCGGATCCCAGCAAACACAGCTCAAAGAATTACATAAGATCAATCTCGATCATGATAGGCAGCTCACGAGATCTAAACATGGAGGCATATGAGGAGAAGACAACCATCTAGCTACACCTACGAACCCGTAGTCCAAGGATGAAGTACTCACACATCACTCCGGAGGCAGGCATGGTGATGAAGAGGCCTCCGGTGATGATCTCCTCTCCGGCACGGTGCCAGAAACAGCTTCAGGACACCCTGATCTGGGTTGATGGTGACGGCACCTGCGGAACTTTTTCGAGGATTTCGATCAGGTGTCTAGGGTTTTCCATCCGGGGGGCTTAAATAGGTGAAATGGCAAAGGCAGTGGCGCTCTAGTGGGCCCACACCTATAGCTGGCGCGGCCAGGGCGTCGCTCCACCCTATGGTGTGCCCCCTGCTGCCCCTCTTCGACTCCTCTTCGGTCTTCTGGATGCTTCGGGGAAAATAGGACTTCCGGGCTTCAAATTTTCCAATTCCGAGAATATTTCCAGAGCAACTTTTCTGAAACTAAAAAACAGCAGAAAACAGGGAACTGGCTCTGTGGCTTCTTGTCAATAGGTTAGTTCGGAAAATCGATAAAAATGATATAAATAAGGGAGAAAACATATAGAAATTGGCATAATATGATCATGGAGCATCAGAAATTAGGGACACATTTATGACGTATCAACAATCAAGAGAGCAACAAATGTCATAATCATACTTGCGATAAAACAAAATTAACAAGGGGCATAAAAGTGATACAAATACTCTGAGGAAAAATAATTCATCGAGGCTTAATTGACCTTTTGTTTTCAGTCATATGCATGCGTGAGCATGTGCCAAGTCGATTCAAGAGAAACAATTAGAGAGAGATACCACAATGTCATATCCTTCTATGAATAAAAAAATGCAAGTAAACATTTATACGACATGCTATCTTATATTAATAACTTGGAACTAAACATGAGAGAGAGCGAACTACTAAGCATGAATTAAATAACATACACCTTACACGAACAAACTAAGCATGTCCACATGGATGAGTATATGTACAAAAATAAAACAAATAGAGTTCATACCAGGCTCTCACCACAACTTGAATTATCGTAAATTGTCATTATTGCTCCTCACCCGTGTGGATTGAATAATAGCCAAGCTCCAATCGAGATACGAAGACCGATGAACTCTGCAACAACTTTACGAAACCAAAGAAGAACAACAAATATTTTTGGGTTTTTGAATTTAAAACAAGAACATAAAGAAACAAGCAAACAAAGCAAAATATTTTTGGATTTTTGAATACTAAACCGAAATGAGAAAGTCAAGCAAACCAACAAAAAAAACTAGAGAATCAAATAAAGAGAAACAACAGAAATATTTTTTGGTCTTTTTGTGTTTTGGAAAGCAAGAACAAAACAATAAAAAAAAGAGAAACAGAAGAAGCGAAAGAAACCAAACATGGATATACAAAGAACCGACAAAAACATGATATATAAATGAGTGTGATGTCGGTGTACCTCCCCCCAAGCTTAGACTTTTAGCCTAAGTGGAGATCAATCCCAAGTGGGCCACGAGGTGGCGCCCCCGTAGTTTGCCGAGGATGAGCCCTCCTCCTGATATGTGCTGGAGGATGCCCCAGTGTACTGCGCGGTGTAGTCCTCGAAAGGCGCATTTTGCCTCATTTGCTGTCTATGGAACTCCATCAAGCGCATCTGCTCATCTAGCTCTCCCTTCGGGTGTGACCATGGCATCCTGTCAACTTTGAACAAAACAGGTTGCAGCAAAGTAACTTCGCTCTCACCTCCGTCAACAAATAAAACTATATATATATATACTAAATGTCCAGCAGTAGAGTTGGCAGTAATAAAATGATGAGCCTTCATGGCAGCAAGATCAAGTCTATAAGGAGCTATGAATTCGTCATGGGAAGCAATAGGAAGGCCTAGAGCAGTTATTATACGTGTAGCAATAATGCCCCCATAAATGGGTCCCTTAGCAGCTAGGCGGCGAGCAATGAGAGAACCAAGGTTATACTTGTCGCTACGGTTAAGTGCAGCAGGAAGAAAAGCAAGATGATAGTTTGAAATGTTGCTAGTATTCTCCCTACCAAGGATACTAGTAGCAAGATAGTAAGTAAGATATCTGATAGCAGGAAGTTGAATATTCCTTATCTTCCCGCACTGAGCTGAGCGGCAATCATCGTTGGTAACTCCCCAATAGAGCTCCATCAAATCAGCGGGTCTCTCCTGAATCTTGCATGCCGTCCCGGATGCGTTGATACCTATAATGCTGCAAAAACTCTCCAAGGACATGGAAAAAGGACTACCATATATCTTAAAAGCAACAGTTGGAGCATATTGTGAGTTATGAAATATAAAACTCTCAACATTTTGTTTTGTCATAATAGCATATTGGGGACCTTCATCATACATGTAATTGGTTAATCCAACCCTTTCCATCAGCATCAAGAAATCGTCATGTATACCTGCACCTCTAAAAAATGTATAGCAAGGGAAACTAGAGGGATTAGCAATTCCATCGTCTCCCGCATCATTGATGCTTGGTGCAATAAGGTCTTCACTGTAGGATGGCCTCAATATAGTAGATGAATGTGAGGGCCTTGTCCTTCTAGGGGCATGACTTCTCAAAATCTCTCCAAAATTGAAGTTGTCCATTTCTGAAATTTTTAACAACCATCACAAAAATTGGTTTCAAGCAACTATAAGGTGAAAACTACTATAGAGCTAAACATGCATCAAAACTATGTTATTTCAACTTAAATAAAGCATCCAAACTCACAAAAGCTGTCACTTACAGTACCAAAATACTCAAGAAATACTCCACAAAATAAAATTTCTACTTGGATAATAGGAGGAGTCACATACCGGAGAGCAATTGCACCAAATTTCAGCAACAATGGTGGGCTGAGCAAATAGATCAAAAAATCTCGAGGAAGAACAACAAGAACTCGGGTTCGAGGAAATGCTTTGAGTTTGGGGTGAGAGAAGGGAATCTTTGGCAGGGGAGATAGTTAGTGGAGGGCCAGGGGGCCCACACCATGTCATGGCGTTACCAGGGGCTGGCCGCGCCACTCTATGGTGTGCCTGTCTGGTGGGTCCCCCTGGGGTGCCCCAGGTGCCTCTGTGCCTCATTTTTGACGTAAACATTTATTATTATTTTTCTAGAATTTTTCAAGAAACTTTATTTTCGAGGTATTTTCATAATTTAATAATTATTTAAAAACCAGAAAAACAAATGTGGAAAGGTGAAAAAACCAAAACCAGAACTACATAGGTTCTATGACACTCCAAAAGGAAAATAACCAAAGAAGATAAAGGTGGAAGTGGTGAAACCAAAATTGTGGGTGGTGAAAACATTCATAACCACAATAATTAAGATGAAAACATGACTATGGATGGTGGAAAACATAATTATACTAAAGTAGCAAGGTGATAACATGGTGGAAACTTAACGGGGAAGGTCAAAACATTGCCCTCTTCATTCAAAATCATTTTTTTAACAAGGTTGATCAAGTCTCGTTACTAGAACAATTTTTATATGAAGCAAAAACTTTGTTTATCACTAAATAAGTATGTTACCTCAACCTTGGTAGACATAGTCCCAAACATAATAATTTCATATTCTTTTGGTGGCATTGGAATGAGATAATAGAATTCTCCAATCTTGATGGTCTCAATATTACCAATTGAATTTAGACCATATCTGCTATCAATCTTCTTGGGAAAATAAACAGTATGATCTTTATCATTAACATTAAAAAGTTAATTTTCCTTGATTGCAATCAATAACAGCCCCTGCAGTGTTAAGAAAAGTTCTCCCAAGAATAATAGACATATTATCATCAGTTAATATCAAACAATTAGTAGTCACTTGAATAGGAACATTCTCACATGTATCAGTAGGAATAGCAGTTGATTTATCATCCATTTGCAAAGATATATCAGGCATAACACTAACTCTTGCTCCCAAGTCACATAAAGCAGCTCTAACATAATTATTTTTAATAGAACAAGGGATAGTAGGAATACCAGGATCTCCAAGCTTCTTTGGAACCTTGCCATTGAAAGAGCAATTAGCAAGCATAGTTTAAGTTTCCTCATTAGGAATTTTCCTTTTGTTAGAGACAATATCTTTCATATATTTAGAATAACGAGGAAGTTTAATAGCATAAGTCAAAGTAATTTGCAAAAACAAAGGTTTCATCCTATCACAAAACTTGTTATAATGTTCTTCTTCCTTTTTATTTGTGTTTATTATTAGGAAAAGGCATTGCTTTTTGTACCCAAGGTTCTCTTTTATTACCATGTTTATTGGCAATTAAATCCTCCTTATTATACTTCACAGTTTTAGTTTTCTTTTCAGGTTCAGCGATAGTTTTTTCTTTATCAGAAGCATCACTTTTATCATTACCACTTTCAGTTTCATCATTAGAAATAGATATATTATTAGGATCTTCAGCAGGTTCAGGAGATTTTACAACAATTTTATATCTCTTTTTCTTTTTCTTAGAAGGAGAACTATTGTTTTTAGGTTGATGAGAATCTTGTTCAATTATTTTAGGATGTCCTTGATGATATAAGGGGTCCTGAGTAGAAACACCACTTCTAGTAATTATTTCACAAACATGTTTTTCTCTAGAAGCATTAGCTAGCATATCGTTTTGCACTTTAGTGAGTTGATCGATTTGAGTTTGAACCATATGAAAATGTTTAACAAGCATTTTAACATCATTAGAGGTTCTGTCAATAATACCTTGCAAATTATCAATAGCTCTAGAGTTTTCCATAAGATGATTTTGCACTCTCATATTAAAGTTGTCCTGCTTAACAACATAATTATCAAATTCATATAAGCATTGATCAGGTGGTTTAGAATAGGGAATATCTCTATTATCAAAGTATTGGAGAGAGTGTACCTCAACTGTTGATGGATGAGGAATAGGCCTACATAATTCTTCTATGGGAGGTAAGTTTTTCACATCTTCAGATTTAATACCCCTCTCATTAAGAGATTTCTTGGCTTCCTTCATCACTTCATCATTTAATTCAATCATCCCTCTCTTCTTGGGTGTTGGTATTGGTGTTGGTTCTGGTGTAGGTGTAGGCTCAGGTACAGTCCAATCATCATTATTTTTGGCTATTTTAGCCAATAATTCCTCAGCTTCTTCTGGAGTTCTTTTCCTGAAAACACAACCATCACAACTATCCAGGTATGTCCTATATTCAACAGTTATTACATTATAAAATATATCTAGGAGCTCATTTTTAGTTAATGGATTGCCAAGGCTAGCTCTTATTAAAGAACAAAACCTTGACCAAGATTCAGGCAATTTTTCTCCTTCAATTTGCTCAAACTTAAAGATATCATGCACAACAGCATGTTGAGCACTAGCAGGATTTTTTTTGAAAGAAAGCATTAACCAAACCCATAGGACAAGTAATAAATCCAGGTGACAGATTGTTAAACCAAGTTTTAGCTTCATTTTTTCAATCAGAAAGGGGAGATCTTGGTAACAAAATAAGTACGCAACTTAGTATCATCAGAAAATAAACTACTCAAAGATGAAAGCTCATTCATATGTTGCATAGCACTTTTACTTTCAGTATCACAAAAAGGTTCTTTCTCAACAATAGATATATAAGATAAATCTAAAGAGAAATCATAATCCTTATCTCTAATGTGTATGGGATATGTAGCAAACTTAATATCAAGAGAAGATTTATATTTTATAGCATGTCTTGCAAGAAGAATCTTAAGAGCACTTGCACCAGTAGTAGCTTGGGTTTCCTCAATAAAGTCATCATTAAGTTCAATATAGGTTTCATCAAGATCATCACTAGGCTCAGGTGAATTAACAGGTGTACCAATATTTTCAACAACAATTTCAGCACTTTCAATTTGTTTGGATTTAGCAATTGTAGCATCTTGGAAAAGACCTAGTGAACCAGTATCATAAAGCACAGTAGAAGCATCATCAAAAGTATCATAAGCATTTTCAGACTCAGCAGAAGTAATAGTGTGTGTAGCATGTGGTGGTGTTAGAATCTTACTCACAACAGATGGTGAATGAAGAGCAACAAAGGTGTTTAGAGTTGTACCTCTCCTTGTAGTGGATGGTAATATATAGGAAATTTTCCTTCATGAGTCTTGCCCATGATTAAAGGCTTGCAGCAAATGATATCATGTTCAAGTGAGTAAATAAATAAAGCTATGCTCCCCAGCAACGACGCCATAAAATAGTCTTGATGACCCACAAGTATAGGGGATCAGAACAGTCTTCGAGTGAAGTAAAACCCAAATTTATTGATTCGACACAAGGGGAGACAAAGAATATTTATAAGCCTTAACAACTGAGTTTTCAATTCAGCTTCACCTTAAAGTAGACTTGCTCGCAATAGTTTATGAGTGGTAACAGTTTTATAGCAGCAGTATTAATAACATAATAGTAGGAGTAAAATAGTAACAACAGTAGCAACTGCGGAAAACAGCAGGATGAAAGTACGATAGGCATATGGAATGGATGAACGGGCGTTGCATGGATAAGATAGTTCATGTAATAATCTAAACAAGGGCATTGTAGAAAGCATCCAAGTTCTAGGGAAACCATAGGCATGTGGTCCAATATAGTCATACCTGCTCGCAATGAGAAACTTGCACGACATCTTTTGTCCAACCAGCCCGTTTGCAGCGGGGCCGCAAAGGAAACTACTGGTAATTAAGGTGCTCCTTTTAATAAAGCACCAGAGCAACGCTTTAACACTCCGTGAACACACGTGATCCTCACATCACAACCATCCCCTCCGGTTGTCCCAATTTCTGTCACTTTGGGGCCTCGGGTTCCGGACAATGACATGTGTAAACAACTTGCAGATATGATCAAGAAACATAATTATACTCATGAAACTATAACATGTTCAGATCTGAGATCATGGCACTCGGGCCCAAAGTGACAAGCATTAAGCATAAAAAGTTGCAACAACGATAGAAAACACTAACAACGGATACTAGGCACTATGCCCTAACAATCTGGCATTATTACATGATCGATCGCATCCAATCTCTTCCATCCCTGTCAGCCTATAGCGGTGTTTACTCACACATGGATGGGGGAATCATGGATAGTTGATGGAGAAGTGGTGGCGGTGACGATGGAGATGATCTCCTTCGAATCCCCGTCACTGCAGGTCACCAGAACAAGAACTTCTGATACCCGAATTGAGTTTCGACGTGGCGGCGGATCTCTGTTGTGTTTTTGTGGAATATGACAAATCCCCTGTTTTTTTAGGGTTACGGGCGATAAGTAGTCGAAAGGGAGCTCGAGGGGGTGACTGGGGGCCCCACACCACCAGGTGGCGTAGCCTAGGGGCGCCTAGGGGTGGTGTGGCCCCTTCTTACCCCCCCTCCGGGTCTCCTTCTAGCTCCGGGGGTCTTCGGATGTTTTAAGGTCTTTGGGATCTTTTCTAGGCATTTTCCCGAAAGTTGATTTTTCTGCACAAAAACAAGACACCATGGTAATTTTGCTGAAAACGGCGTTAGTCCGTGTTAGTTGTATCCAAAACTCACAAGTTTAGAGGCAAACAATAGAAAAAGTGTTCGGAAATGGAGATATGTTTTGGATATATCACATGGCACCTAATAGCAGGTCTAAATCTACAAACCTCTGACAGTTGGTGCCCACCATGGGGCTAGCTACGTCTAGAGTTACATTCTAAGCAGGGATAGTAGGAGGAATCGGCGAAACCATCACCATCGGGCGCGCCACTACATCGTTGACGACAACTCCTACATACCCATGAACGAGTACCTCGCCAACGCATACATATTGCTGATCGGTGGCCACAACATCTTCATTGGTATGACCGCCCAATCTCTGGGATTACGCGGAGGAAATAAATGTTCTTCGCCCATCATCCTCCCTGTGGAAGAAGGATTCAACGCAAGACTAGGATCCGATCCGGCTCACACTTACGTAGGAGCCGATCAAGATCTATTCTTTGTCGGTCACTAGAATGATGATACTGCCAATCCAAGTTACGGAACAATTAATGTCGAATATCATTATGTCGGCGTGATCGAAACAGAACACGCCACAATGGCGAAAAACTCCGAGCATGAATCTATCTTGCCCGTGATAAATGGGAGATTCGATTCGTAAGCCGGATGTGACAATACATCCACTTTAGACGGTGAGTCGAGTAGATGAAGGATCTGAAAATGATTTTGCAACCAAAGTGCACAACGCTTTCGCGACAAACCATGAGATCATGATGACTGATACGTCTAAGACGTATCTCCTTTTCCGAACACTTCTCTTATTGTTTTCCTCTAAACTTGTGAGTTTTGGATACCACTAACACGGAGTAACGCTATATTCAGCAGAATTACCTTGGTGTCTCGTTTTAGTGCAGAAATATCAACTTTCGGGAAAATGCCCAGAAAAGATCCCATTGGTCCTAAAACACCAGAAGACCTCGGGAGCCAGAAGGGGCCAGGAGAGGAGCCACGAGGGGGCACATCACAACCCGGCGCCCCCCTTGACCTCGCCGCCTGGTGGTGTGGGCCACTCCCTCACCCCCTCGGACTCCCCTTTTGACTACATATGCCCCGCAAACCTAAAACGCGAGGAGGTTCGTAATATTCCACAGAAACACAACAGAGCGCCGCCGCCACCCCGTAACTCGATTCAGGAATCAGAAGTTCCTGTTCTGGCTCCCTGCCGGGACTGGGATTCGAAGGAGATCATCACCATCGACACCGCCACCTCTTCTCCATCAACCATCCATGATTCCCCTGTCCATGTGTGAGTAAACACCGCTGTAGTCTGAGAGGGGTGGAAGGGATTGGATGAGATCGATCATGTAATAATGCCAGATTGTTAGGGCATAGTGCCAAGTATCCGTTGTTAGTGTTTTCTATCGTTGTTGCGCCTTGTTAGCTTAATGCTTGTCACTAGGGCCCGGGTGCCATGATCTCAGATCTGAACATGTTATTGTTTCAAGAGTATAATTATGTTTCTTGATCATATCTGCAAGTTGTTTACACATGTCATTGTCCGGAACCCAAGGCCCCAAAGTGACAGAAATTGGGACAACCGGAGGGGATGGTTGTGATGGGAGGATCACGTGTGTTCACGGATGTTGATGCTTTGCTCCGGTGCTTTATTGAAAGGAGCACCTTAATTACCAGTAGTTTCCCTAGAGGCCCCGCTGCCACGGGCTGGTAGGACAAAAGATGTTGCGCAAGTTTCTCATTGCGAGCACGTATCACTATATTGGAACACATGCCTATGGTTTGCCTACATGTTTGATGCTTTATTATTATTATCTGCAATGCCCGTGTTAGATTATTACATGACCTATGTTATCCATGCAAAGCCCATCAGTCCATTCCATCTATGCTTACGTTACTTCCCATATTGCTGTTTTCCGCGATTCCTACCCCTGTTACTATTTTACTACTGTTGTTATTGTCGTGGGATAATCACGGCAGATGTTACCAGGGGTAACTGATCTTGGGGCAAGTCGACACAGGCGTTTGGGAGAGGGTTTAGCTCAAGGGAAAACATGGTACAATTTGATCTGATAGCCGGCAATCAAAGTCGCCGGATCTCTATTCTCGATATGATAATTCGATTAGGGTTTACACTGGATGCTCGATATCACGCGATATTGCTAGGGTTCTTGGATCTCTACTTAAAACTATACCTGGGGGTCGGTTTATAAAGCACCCGTACCCCCTAGCTTATTCGGCAAGGCATATTTAGGATCCTACCTGGACACGGCGCGCTAACCATAACTTTCCTTTACAATGACCCATAACACGGGCCGTTAAGCCCACAAGTTTGGGCCTTCACAAGCTTCTTTATTCTTAGCCGAATCCTGCACACCATCCTTTGGGCCGGGTTATTCCTCAGAGCTTGGCATACCGGGTTAGCATCCCCCTGTCAGTAGTCCCCAGAATAGCCTGGGCTTCATGGATCCTCCTTGAAGCGCTTGCTATTCCCAGCAAAGATGTCGAACATACGGGCATATGGAAGCCGAGTTAAGATGTTTTGATATTCTGCTAGGCCTCACTCCATGGTGGCCATGTAATAACCCGGATTTGTCCTCCAAACACTTAGGTTCAAATTCCTAGGTCCAGACTACAATAAAAATGCCAAGATCTCATGCTCGATAAGCAGTCCCGTCATTACGGGGCAAATCCCTTCCTTCTTCTATCCCAATGCCTTGCCCAATACTTGACGCATATCTCGCAAAATCTTCGCTGATAACCATTACCCCGCGGCTTCCGGCTTCTGGCCGTTAGGATAGGCTCACCCTTGCCTTATAAATAGCACTTAATGGGCAACCCTAAGCCCCTCACCACGCCACAACTTCCCCTCTTCTTCCTTGCTCCTAACACCCTCGCAGCACCACCGTGAGGAGCTCGTACCCGCTACCAACGCAAGGCCGCCAGCGGCCGCGCCCGCCCTTGAGTCGCCTTGCGCCACCGTCAAGTGTCACCGTTGCCTCCATTTCTCTCATTCGAGCCACGCGCTCGTCGCCATCGTATTAGACTCCAATCTCCCGGTAAGCTTCTCGCAACCAGTTAATTCAACCTCACAACTTTCAATTTATCCAAGATCAGATCTAGGTCAACCCGCAAGTCATTTGTCCGATTGCACCAAATTAGATCGATTCGACGCTTGCCAACTCCTTCAATCATCTGCCCTATAGTCACAAATGATCCTCCAACCATCATTGATTACCAATTTTACTTAAAAATCATCCGCAAACGTTTCCATCTAGATCACTTCCTCCTCGATTTTCCGCTTATTGCATTAACACCCGGAAAAACCCTCCTTTTCCAGCTATTTCATTTGCGGTATAAATATGGGCAACCATCCGTCATCCCCAAATACCTTTCCCTACGTAAGTGACCAACAATTTCCACAAGTGTGCTCAATACCCGAACAGTTCTCAGCTTCGTACCTTCTTAATACCTTTATACTCGGATATTTCAGCATTCCCGGGTCTTATTTCACACGCCTCTTCTCTTTGTGTTTTGCAGGCTGGCCCCATGGCTCCCAAGCGACAAGGAAAACAACCGGCTCCAGCGAGGACCACCCAAACCATATCCGCCAACTGGGGCGTTCCACAACCACGAAAGCCAAATTGGACGAGCTAGCCGAATTAGGAACCCTCCCTTCTCAAAAAGACATCCACTGGAGGGTACCGGGTAATGAGACTCGTCCCACCCCCGAAGAAAACGAGGTAATCTGCTTCGTTGAACACGTGACCCGAGGATTTCGTCCTCCGGTCATCCTTTCTTTAGGGAGGTCTTAGATCATTATGGACTCCGGGTGTTCGACATAGGGCCTAACTCCATGTTGAACATTACCCACTTCATTGTTCTATCTAGTCGTACTTGTGCATGCCACCAAGTCTGACTCTTTTCATTGAGTTATTCCAGTGCAAGCCGTGCCGCGAAAGCGGCGACGGAGCGCTTCTCACTTGCGGCGGGGTATCCATCCAATGCCGTAAGAATTCTTTGATGCCAACCCTCAACCTGCACTCCCACGTTAAGCATTGGCAGCTATCTTTCTTTTACTGCCACGATACCTCCCCCGACAGCGAAAAGAAGCTGTCGGGTTACTCAGAGACCCCCTCAAGCCCTCCGAGTCTTTCAATGCCTTCGCATCAGACTCAGACAGGGAGGCAATCCTTCCTTCGCTAGCCAAGATAGCCATTCTCTCAGCCAAGGCCTCCTAGGGCTCATTTAATAAAAACTTGGGTCGATTTCCGAATCCAACCTAATTCCGTTCGCACCAAATTGATGTGCGAGTATTCGGGGCACACCACAGACGCACTCCCCTACTCCACCAAGAGCTTTGCGACCGGTGATACTATAAAGACCATCAAGGGCTTCTTGGCGGAGAAACTGGAGGTGATAAAGGGCATCCGGGTTACCCCCGTTTACCCGGGAAAATCCAGCTCCAGCGGTAATACCCGGCGCTCATAACTTGTTTCCACATTTCAACTCGATACTGCTTCTAAGCCTTAATCTTATCTTTTTACCTCAGGCTGATGACCCTTTCTGGAGAGTTGAACCACTCCCCCCTCCAGAGACCCGGAAGAGGAGGACGAGGCGGCTGACGATAGTGAAGGTACTCACTCAGGATCTGCATATTTTTACTTGCATTACTTTCCTCTCGTCTGTCTTTTTTCCAATGAATACACACCTGGTTCGCAGGGCTAGAGGACGAGGGTGGAAACAATGAAGACGACCCGGAGAGAACCGAGTCTGACCCAGAGGCAACAGTCGGGGCCAAGAGGAAAGGCAGGGGGACAATGTCCAAGGTTCCTTTTCCTCATTATCCTCTGAACCTTACTCCTTTGACGTCATGCGACGACTTAACCATCAATTATCAAATTCGTCATGCTTGAAGGATTCTTTCCCAGCCAAGCGCAGAGTAACTCGGAGCTCCCCAAGTGAAGATCCCCTTAACCCGGCATCTCCGCCCCCTCGGTCCCTCGTGGCAGTGCTCCTCCATCTCGTTCTTCCAACTCTCCTCAGCGCCACCCTTCTCCTAACCACCCACGTGCCGGCAATTCCGGGTTCCACTAGTGGTTCCTGCGAAGACCTCATCTGCTTCCAGTGGCGAGCTTCCACCGGATTACACTGTAAATGCCGGGTAAGTTTTTGCTATATTATTTCCTTTTGCATCTGACGAACTTTCATTCAAGCCGCCGTCATCATTAATAACTGCCTTTTCTCATCTTTCCTTCAGCGCTCAAGTCACCGTCAGTGACCCGGAAAACACAGAAACGGATAACCTCCAGTGGAGAAGCCGACTGACGACGCAGACGCCGCAACTGGTGGTGATGCGACAACTAACCGGGAACAAGGCCCTCTGAACAATCCACTTTCCCAAACCGTTGGATCTCCTTCCTTATCGGAACCAGTAGACGAAGAGATAGAAATTCTAGATACAAGGATGAGCTCTCCCAACCCGGACACTCAGACTGTCCGAGTCTCCACTCCAAATGCGAGGAGAACCCCCCTACCAGATGATCAAGCTGCCGGCTCTTCCGGGACTCGCTCCGAGGAGTTAACTTTTGCCCAGATGCTGGAAACTCTGCGCACCTTAAGGGCTAACGAGGAAAACATCTTGGGGTCTTTAATAACCAAACACGAGGTAAATTCGATTAATATTGCTTGTACCTTTGTCCAGTCCCCAAGTTCCGAGTGAGTTCATTCATGACTTGCTCGGGACTTTATTATACCAATGACTGATAACTGGCTCTTCTACCTGACTAATGCTTTTTTAACATCCGTGCTGTCTTTCGCGACTCAATACAAGGAGAAACTTGCGGACGCCGCCAAGCTCATTGAAAAGGAGATATCTTTACGTGAAGCAGCCGAGGCTGAAGCCAGGAGGAATAGGCAATTAATGAAGAAGTACCGAAGAAGGGCTCACCAAGCCGAAGATGACCTGACAAGCCTTTCCGTCGAAATATCTGATACCTATCGTTCTTTGCTTGGTACGCTTCCTCTCCGGGTTTATCCTTTTGACAAACAGGAAATTTTTCCAACTTATATCTTCATTTTACTTCAGGCCCGGACGAAGCCATGCCGGATGAAGATGACATTGCCAAGCTGAAAACCATAAAGAGTGTTATCCGGCAGCTATGTGCCGGAACCAGATGGATCCTTGATGAGTTGCGGTGGCCGGGCAGAGGACATGTTGATCTGAAAAGGCTGTTGGACGCCCTCCACTGTTCCCGAGATTCGGCACTGGAAGCGCTCATCTTGCCGGGTTGGAGTGACCCGGGGGCTTGCACTTGCGAAAAGCAAAGGGCGGCTTCCCAGAGTTCAAGCTTGACGGATCCAAGTTTTCAGTAAAGGATTTTCAGGCCGTCCAGAAGGAGGTCCGTTACCCGGCCAGCGTAATTGCTGATGAACTGGATGTTAACATACTTGTTCCAGCATAGATTCTGCCGATAAAGTAATTAAGTCGGATCTTCCTGAGCCGTATGACGTGCTGGCTCGGTGGAAGGAGGAAGCTGCTGCGATAAGGGCGGAGGCTGCCAAGAAGCAAGCTGAAGCCGGCTCTGCTCCTGCTGCCTCAACACCAGTCGTTCCGCCCCTGCAGGGGCTGGTACCGCCGATCCGGGTGCTGCTGCTACCACCAATGATGGCAAGGGTAAGGCCAAGATGGACGCCGAGTGATATATGGTTTCCAATGCCTCTTCTTAAGCGCCAGTCGGTCGACATACTTTTTGAAACAGTCATATTTTGGGCGGTGCGCCTGTGCACCTTTGATATTTTTCACCAGGATTTTGTAATGCACTCTAAGGCCTTGATATACTCGATGCCTGTTCCGGCCTTTTTAAGTTTAAGCTCATCTGTTCTCGATATCTGGTTTTATTTATTGTTCCTTTTGTGAAAACTCAATTTCCGGGTCTCATGGGTATTGACAAGCGGATTTTGCTTCGAAGTCCCCAAGAGACTCGGATATTTGGATTTTTGCAACTATACAAGTAAGCCAGTTTTTCTCTTTTCAAGATTTCAAGCTACCGGGCCCGGATTGCCGAGTCTAGGACACTTGATCTTGAAAAGGGAACAAAATGCTTATTGCTATTTTCACAAAGATCCACGAGTTGTTTCACATAGGTTTTGAAGTTATGCTTAATAGTCGTTGAGTTTCCAGCTATTCAGCCTTGTACTCTGCATAACTTGTGGTTTAGATGACCCTTTTGACTGTCTTGTACTGTAAGCCGGCTTTCGCGTGGATACCATGTTGTTACATCAATACGAAGACGTAGCCAGCCAATCCCGTCGGGTTTCATGACTAACTGCCATCGTAAGCGAACAAATCATGCCACTTTAATGCGAGTCACATCGAGCTTAAGTAAGAATAGCCAAGAAATTTGGACTTCTTTGTCCGGTTATAAGATTGTAGCCGTACTCGTTTGCAAGTAATCGGCCCTTATAACTCATAGGCATCATGGCCGGGTCTTTGAGTTTGTAACTGTGCTATTTAAGCGACCAGCCCCCAAGACCTAGATATACGCATCGTACTGAGAATACATAACCTGATAACAACCATATCTTTTCTTGATAACCATCTCTTTTCTTGATAACCATCTCTTTTCTTGATAACCATCTCTTTTCTTGATAACCATCTCTTTTCTTGATAACCATCTCTTTTCTTGATAACCATCTCTTTACTTGATATGAAAAATGTAGGTCAGCAAGCCGCCTCATTAAAAACCCGTCCAGTCCCCAAAGGTACCCTGGATAGGAAAAGAGTACGTCAGAAAACCTGCTGCCTATTACATCGTGCAATTCCACTTGCCAATATAGTCTTTACTAAGTATAATACGGACGTAGCTGAGCCACGTTCCATGGTCTATCTCTTTCTTGCATAGATGAAGTGGTGTGTGCGGTGTCGTTGACTGTACGACTCTTCCCTTGCATCTATCAAATATATGATCCGTTATGCAGACTCCGGCTT
The DNA here is from genome assembly GCA_028641055.1 of Alopecurus myosuroides. Taxonomy (NCBI): domain Eukaryota; kingdom Viridiplantae; phylum Streptophyta; class Magnoliopsida; order Poales; family Poaceae; genus Alopecurus; species Alopecurus myosuroides. The sequence goes on from CM054057.1 coordinate 693,491,838, forward strand.
ATGATAAATGGTCCTTCCCATGGTGGTGATAATTTGTGTTTTCCTTCGTTTGACTGTACCAGGCGCAGAACCAAGTCTCCTTCCTGGAATACCCGGGTCTTCACACGACGGCTATGATACCTCCGTAGATCTTGCTGATATATGGCTGATCTTTCCAGGGCTTGTTCTCTTTGCTCTTCTAACATATCTACGGCGTCCTGCCGGGTTTTTTCGTTCTCTACTTCGACGTAAGCTGATACTCTAGGCGAATCGTGAATGATTTCACTCGGTAACACTGCTTCCGCACCATAGACCATGAAGAAGGGTGTCATCTGAGTGGATCTGTTAGGTGTAGTGTTGATACCCCAAACCACAGAAGGAAGTTCTTCGACCCATGCACCAGCAGCCCTGACACAGGGAACTCGCAATCGTGGTTTTAATCCGCGAAGCAATTCTTGGTTTGCCCTCTCCACTTGTCCATTGGCCTGGGGATGAGCCACCGATGCCACATCGAGCCGGATTCCATTGTTGCCACAAAACTTCTCCATCTCACCAAGGGACATGTTGGTTCCATTGTCGGTAATTATGCTGTGGGGGTACCCGAACCGGTAGATAATCCTTTTCAGGAACTTGACTGTTGTAGCTGCTTCGCAATTAGTAAATGGCATAACCTCAACCCACTTGGTAAACTTATCAATAGCCACCAAAAGATGTGTCTTCTTGCACGGTGACATATGAAAGGGGCCAACCATGTCCATACCCCAAACGGCAAACGGCCAAGTTAACGGGATAGTCCGCAATTCCATAGCCGGCACATGGGTTTGGCGCGCGTACCTTTGACATCCGTCACACCTTGCTACCAATCGTTCCGCATCCGCTAGGGCCGTGAGCCAGAAAAACCCGTGTCGATAAGCTTTAGCCACAAGAGACCTTGTGGACGCATGAGTCCCTTCATGGATTTCCTTGAGAATCTGTCTGCCTTCTTCCGGCGCTACGCAGCGCAAAAAGACTCCTGCTGCAGTTCTCTTGTACAATTCCCCATTGATGATAGAATATCCCTTTGCTCGCCTCAAAATTTGCCTTGCTAATACCTCCTGTTGTGGTAACTCGCCTCGTGATAGGTAGGCCAAAAACGGTTCTGTCCACTCGGGAATAGTACGTACAGTGGCTACAAGTCCTGAATCCGGGTCTTGATTTGCCAATTCCTCCTCTGACTCGATTTTAACTGATGGTCGCCATAATTCGTCCAGGAAAACGTTAGGTGGAACCGGCTCTCTGCGCGAGCCGAGTCTGGCGAGGGCGTCGGCTGCCACATTCTTTCTTCTGTCTATATGCTCCACCTCATACCCGGAAAAACATCCTGCAACCCTATCAACTTCCCTGCGGTATGCTGCCATAGTTGCGTCCTTTCTATCCCACGTTCCTGACACCTGCTGTACCACAAGGTCCGAATCTCCGAAGCATCGTATCCTCTTAATGTTCATCTCTTTGGCTACCTTTAAGCCATGCAATAGGGCCTCATACTCGGCCACGTTGTTGGAACAGTCGAAGTGAATTTGTAGCACGTAACTCAATTTGTCTCCTTTGGGTGATGTTAGCACCACCCCAGCTCCTGATCCCTCATACTGCTTTGATCCGTCGAAGTGCATGATCCATGACTAGGAATTTGGAACCGTTGCAGTCATGCCTGTATGTGTCCAGTCGTTAACGAAATCAATTAAAGCTTGAGATTTGATTGCTGACCTGGGTTCGTAGTTGATATGATAATCCCCCATCTCTATCGCCCATTTGGCTATTCTTCCCGTCGCGTCCGAGTTTCTGATGATATCCGACATTGGTATTGAACTAACCACTGTTATGGGATGTTCTTGGAAATACGGCTTCAACTTCCGGCTGGCCATAAAGACCCCGAACACCAACTTTTGCCAATGTGGATAGCGCTGCTTTGCTTCTGATAATACCTCGCTGACGTAATAAACCGGCCTCTGAACCGGGTATCCTTTCCATCCTCTTGGCATTCCACGACAACTACTGCACTGACGGCTCGGGGGCCAGCTGCCACATATAGTAACATAGGTTCTTTAGGACCCGGCGCCGCTAGTACTGGTGCTTCAGATAACTGCTTCTTTAGTGCCTCAAATGCCTCGTCTGCCTCTTGATCCCACACGAACTTATCTGATTTCCGCAAGAGCCGGTACAATGGTATTGCTTTTTCTCCGAGTCTGGATATGAATCGGCTCAAGGCTGCTACGCAGCCCGTGAGCTTTTGAACATGCTTCAAATTTTCCGGTTTTTTCAGACTCTGGATGGCCTTGATTTTATCCGGATTTGCCTCGTCTCTCGGAAACTATGAAGCCGAGTAATTTCCCAGCTGGAACTCCAAACACGCACTTTGTCGGGTTAAGCTTCATCTGGTACCTCCTCAAGTTTTTGAACGTCTCCTTTAGATCATCGATAAATGTCTCCGCCTTCCTAGTCTTGATGACCACGTCATCCACATAGGCATAGACGTTACGTCCGATTTGGTCCTCAAAGCACTTTTGAATACACCGTTGGTAAGTTGCGCCAGCGTTCTTCAACCCAAACGTCATAGTTTTATAACAAAAGGCCCCAAAAGGGGTTATGAATGATGTTTTCTCCCAATCCTCCCTTTTGAGCTTAATCTGATGATACCCGGAATATGCGTCCAGGAAGCATAACAGATCGCTTCCAGCTACTGCGTCTATAATCTGATCTATCCTTGGCAGCGCGAACGGATCCTTTGGGCAATGTTTGTTGAGACTCGTGAAGTCAATGCACATCCTCCACTCGTTGGTCTTTTTCATCACCAGAACCGGGTTAGCCAACCAATCCGGGTGAAATACTTCCATGATAAAGCCGGCTGCCAATAGCCGAGCGATCTCTTCGCCTATAGCCTTCCTTCTTTCCTCATTCATTTTCCTCAAACCTTGTTTCACGGGCCTGGACTTGGGATCCACATGCAAACTGTGCTCAGTCAATTCTGTAGGGATACCCGGCATGTCGCTAGGTGTCCAGGCAAACACATCTGCATTCGAGCGAATAAACTCCACGAGCGCTCCCTCCTGCTCTTTTCCCAGGTTAGACCCTATGGTAAACTGCTTAGTAGAATCCCCTTCGACAAAATCTATCTTCTTGGTGTCTTGCGCTGCCTTGAATTTTGCTCTCTCATCCTCAGTATTAGGCTTTTTCAAGGCTGTTCTATCGTCCGGATTTACTTGAGACCGGTAATATTCGAGCTCTTCCTTCCTGCATGCCTGCTCGGCCATAACTGAATCTCCTTCGTCGCACTCGGCCGCTACATCCCGGTTCCCATGTATAGTGATGGTCCGTTTAGGACCCGGGATTTTCAGCTGCAAATACACGTAGCACGGCCTAGCCATGAATTGGGCGTAAGCCGGCCTCCCAAACAGTGCGTGGTAAGGACTGCGCAATTTGACCACCTCGAACGTGAGCCACTCAACTCGATAATTATCCGTCGATTCTCCAAAAGCAACTTCCAAGGTGATCCTTCCCTCGGGGCTCTCCGAGTGACCTGGCACGATCCCATGAAAGATTGTCGAACTTTTTTGTAACTGAGACTCTTTGAGACTCATCCGTAAGAAGGTTTCCCAATAAAGGATGTTGATGCTGCTTCCACCGTCCATCAGGACCTTCTTCAATTCCTAACCATTAACCTGTGGAGCAACCACCAATGCCAAGACTCCTGGACGCTCTATTTTCTCCGGATGGTCTTTTCTACTCCATGTTACCTCTTGTTCCGCCCATCTGAGATGTCCCGGCGCGGCCAACGAAATCGAGTTTGCCGCTTGCTTTAATGTCTTCTCGTTCCTGCTGGAAGTTCCTGTAGTATGCACATGATATTGTCCTTTTAAATTAGTCATTCGTACCGTGCCGATGAAGATGTTGATCCGGCCGATCGTCAATATAGATCCGGACTCGAGGTGATCCGATTCTGGCCCCCAGCCGGAATCGTCCACCATCTTTTCTCCTTCGTGGTCGATGTAGATTTCGCCAATGAAAAGATTTTCCATGCCCTTCCGAGCTTCTCCCGTGATGTAAACACCTTTGGACGCAGGCCCCACGGTGGGCGCCAACTGTCGTGGGATAATCACGGCAGATGTTACCAGGGGTAACTGATCTTGGGGCAAGTCGACACAGGCGTTTGGGAGAGGGTTTAGCTCAAGGGAAAACATGGTACAATTTGATCTGATAGCCGGCAATCAAAGTCGCCGGATCTCTATTCTCGATATGATAATTCGATTAGGGTTTACACTGGATGCTCGATATCACGCGATATTGCTAGGGTTCTTGGATCTCTACTTAAAACTATACCTGGGGGTCGGTTTATAAAGCACCCGTACCCCCTAGCTTATTCGGCAAGGCATATTTCGGATCCTACCTGGACACGGCGCGCTAACCATAACTTTCCTTTACAATAACCCATAACCCGGGCCGTTAAGCCCACAAGTTTGGGCCTTCACAAGCTTCTTTATTCTTAGCCGAATCCTGCACACCATCCTTTGGGCCGGGTTATTCCTCAGAGCTTGGCATACCGGGTTAGCATCCCCCTGTCAGTTATTTTATTTCTACTGTTGCTATAAAACTGTTACCACTGATAAATTGTTGCGAGCAAGTCTACTTTCAGGTGCATCTAAATTGACAACTCATTTTTTAAGGCTAATAAATATTCTTTGGCTCCCCTTGTGTCGAATCAATAAATTTGGGTTTTACTTCCCTCGAAGACTGTTGCGATCGCCTATACTTGTGGGTCATCGAGATAATTTTTTGGCGTTGTTGCCAGTGAGCATAGCTTTATTTATTTGCTCAGTTGATCGTGATATTGTTTGCTGCAAGCCATTCATCATGGGCAAGACTCGTGATGGAAAAGTTCCTATATTACCATCCACGACAAGAAGAGGTACAGCTCAGAACACCTCTGTTGCTCTTGATTCACCGTTTGTTATGAGTAAGCTTCTTACTCCACCACATTCCACACATATTGTTACTTCTGCTGAGTCTGAGAATGTTTCTGATACTTTTGATGATGCTTCTACTGTGCTTGATGATACTGGTTCTCTAGGTACTTTTCTAGATGCTACTATTGCTAGATCCAAACAAATTAAAAATGCTGAAATTTCTGTTCAAAATATTGGTACACCTGTTAATTCAACTGATCTTATTGATGATCTTGATGAAACCTATATTGAACTTAATGATGATTTTATTGAAGAAGCTCGTGCTACTACTGATGCAAGTGCTCTTAAGAGTCTTCTTGCAAGACATGTTGTGAAATATAAATTTTCTCTTGATGCTAAGTTTGCCACATCTCCCATACATATAGATAAGGATTATGATTTCTCTTTAGATTTATCTTATATATCTATTGTTGAGAATGAACCTTTTTGTGGAATTGAAAGTAAAAGTGCTATGGAACACATGAATGAGCTTTCATCTTTGAGTAGTTTATTTTCTGATGATACTAAGTTGCGTACTTATTTTGTTACCAAGATCTTTCCTTTCACATTGAAAGATGAAGCTAAAATTTTGTTTAACAATCTGTCACCTGGATCTATTACTAGTTCTATGGGTTTGGTTAATGCTTTCTTTCAAAAACATTTTCCTGCTAGTGCCCAACATGCTGTTGTACAGGATATCTTTAACTTCGAGCAAATTGAAGGAGAAAAAATGCCTAAATCTTGGACAAGGTTTTGTTCTTTGATAAGAGCTAGCCCTGGATACCTACTACCTAAAAATGAGCTCCTAGATATGTTTATAATGGATTAAATGTTGAATCTAGGACATACTTTGATAGTTGTGCTGGTTGTGTTTTCAGGAAAAGAACTCCATAAGAAGCTGAGGAATTAATGGCTAAAATAACCAAAAATAATGATGATTGGTATCTACACCACACCGCCAACACCAATACCTACACCCAAGAAGAGAGGGATGATTTAATTAAATGATAAAGCGATGAAGGAATCCAAGAAATCTCTTAAAGAGAGGGGTATTAAATCTAAAGATGTGAAGAATTTACCTCCTATAGAAGAATTATGTAAGCCTATTACTCATCCATCAACTATTGAGGTACACTCTCTCCAATACTTTTATAATAGAGATATTCCCTACTCTAAACCACCTGATCAGTGCTTAGATGAATTTGATAATTATGTTGTTCAGCAAGGCAACTTTAATAGGAGAGTGCAAAATCACGTTATGGAAAATTCTAGAGCCATTGATAATTTGCATGGTATTATTGGGAGAACCTCTAATGATGTTAAAATGCTTGTTAAACATTTTCAAATGGTTCAAACTCAAATTGATAAACTTACTAAAATGCAAAAAAGACATGCTAGCTAATGCTTCTAGAGATAAACATGTTTGTGAAATAATTACTAGAAGTGGTGTTTCTACTCAAGACCCCTTGTATCCTAAAGGAAATCCTAAAAGAATTGAAAAAGATTCTCGACAACCTAAAAACAATAGTTCTCCTTCTATAAAAAAACAGAGACATAAAAATGTTGTAGAATCTCCGGAACCTGCTAAAGATCCTAATAATATATCTATTGCTAATGCTCTTCTGATAAAGAAGAACCTATAGCTGAACCTTAAAAGCAAACTATAACTGTGAAGGATACTAAGGAGGATTTCATTGCTAATAAACATGGTAATGAAAGAGAGCCTTGGGTACAAAAAGCAATGCCTTTTCCTAATAAGAAACACAAATCAAAGGAAGAATAACATTATAACAAGTTTTGTGAGTGGATGAAAACTCTGTTTTTGCAAATCCCTTCGACTGATGCTAGTAAACTGCCTCCTTATTCTAAATATATGAAATATATTGTCTCCAACGAAAGGAAAATTCATAATGAGTAAATTTCCACTATGCTTGCTAATTAACCTTTCAATGGCAAGGTTCCAAAGAAGCTTGGATATCCTGCTATTCCTACTATCCCTTGTTCTATTAAAAATAATTATGTTAGAACTGCTTTATGTGACTTGGGAGCTGGATTTAGTGTTATGCCTTTCTCTCTTTACCAGAGGCCCTCTCTTGAAAAATTGATACACACTGATATATCTTTGCAAATGGCTGATAAGTCTACTACTATTCCTGTTGGTATATGTGAGAATGTTCCTGTTCAAGTCGCTACCAATTCTTTGATATTAACTGACTTTGTTGTGTTGGAAATGCCTGAAGATGATAATATGTCTATTATTATTGGGAGACCTTTTCTTAACACCGAAGGGGATGTTATTGATTGCAATCAAGGAAAAGTAACTTTTAATGTTAATGATAAAGAGCATACTATTTATTTTCCCAAAAAGATTGATAGAAGATACGGTTTAAATTCAGTTGAAAATATTGAGACCATCAAGATTGGAGAATTTTGATGTCCCATTCCAGTACAAAAAAAAGAATATGAAATTATTATGATTGGGACTATGTCTATCAAGGTAGTGGTAACATAATTATTTAGTTATTAGCAAAGTTTTGCTTCATATGAAAATTATTCTGGTAACAACACTTGATCATCCTTGTTAAAAAAATGATTTTTAATGAAGAGGACAACGTTTTCATTATGTTTTCACTTTCCCCATTATGTTTTCACCATATATACTTATGTTATCACATTGCTGCTTTAGTATAATCATGTTTTACATCATCCATATTCATGTTCTCATCATGTTTTCACCCTGATTACTGTGGTTATGCATATTTTCACCACCCATACTTTTGTTTTCACCACTTCCACCTTTGTTTTCCTTGGTTATTTTTCCATTGGAGTGTCATAGAACCTCTCTAGTTCTGGTTTTGGTTTTGTTTTCCACCTTTTCACTTTTGTTTTTCTGGTTTTTATTAATCATTAATGTTCTGAAAATACCTCAAAAATAAAGTTTCTTGAAAATTCCAGAAAAATTATAATAATTTTTTACGTCAAAACGAGGCAGAGAGCCACCTGGGAGGACCCACCATTCAGTCAAACCATGGGGTGGTGCGGGCAGACCCCTGGTGATGCCAGCACATGGTGTTGGGCCCGCCTGCCCCCCACTAACTCTCTCCCCTGCCGAAGTTCCCTCTCTCACCACCCAAAAATCAACACATTTCTTGGAACCCGAGTTCTTGCTGCTCTTCCTCGAGTTTTTTCGATCTCTTTGCTCAACCCATCATTTGTGGTGAAATTTGGTGCATTTGCTCTCCGGTATGTGACTCCTCCGATTATCCAGGTAGAATTTTGTTTTGTTGATTATTTCTTGAGTATTTTGGTACTGCAGATGACAGTTTATGTGAGTTTGCATGCTTTATTTGAGTAGAAATAATGTAGTTTTGATGCATGTTTAGCTCTCCTATAAGTCCCTATGGTAGTTTCCATCTTATAGTCGCTTGAAATTAATTTTTGTGATGATTGTTGAAAAATTTCAGAGATGGATAGTCATAATTTTGGAGAGATATTTAGGAGTGATGCTCCTAGGAGGACAAGGCCCTCACGCTCATCCACTTCAGTGTGGCCATAGTACAATGAAGACCTTATTGCACCTAGTATTGACGATGCGGGAGGTGATGGTATCGCTAATCCCTCTAGCTTTCCTTGTATTACATTTCTAAGAAGTGCATGTCTATTAGATGACTTTCTTATGCTTACTGAAAGAGTTGGTCTAACCAACTATATGGAGGATCAAATCCCTCAGTATGTCGCTCTCACAAAAACTTTTCTTGAGAGTTTTAAATTTCAGAACACACATTTTGGTCCATCTGTTTCCTTCAAGTTATATAGTAGTTCTTTTTCTTTGCCCTTCGAGACTTTTTGTGCCATTGCAGGTATCAATGCTACCGGAACAACATGCAGGATTCAGGATAAACCCGCGGATCTTATGGCGCTTTACCGAGAAATCACCAACGATGATGGTCGCTCATCCCAGCGTGGGAAGATAAGGAACATTCAACTTCCCTCTCTTAGATATTTTACTTTCTATATTGCTACTAGTATCCTTGGTAGGGAGAACACTAGCAACATTTCTGGTTACCACCTTGCTTTCATTGATGATGCGCTTAACCGTAGCAAGAAGTATAACCTTGGTGCACTTGTTGCACGCCACCTTGCTGCTAAGGAGCCGATTTTTGGGGGAATTATTGCTACACGTATAGCAACTGATCTAGAATTTTCTATTGCTCCTGATGATGAATTAATTTCTCCCTATAGACTCAACCTTGCTGCCATGAAGTCTCATCAGTTTGTCACTGCTAACTCTACTGCTGATCGCTTAGTATATAGACTTTTATATATGGATGGAGATGAGCAGAAAGTTATTTTGCCGCAGCCTGTTTTATTTAAGATTGACAGGTGACCATAGTTGTGCTCCAAGGAGGAGGTAGACGAGCATCTGAGAACTACGGAGTTTTACATGCAGAAGGAGAGGCGAGACGCGCCTCCTGACGACCACAACACGCAGTACACCGGTGCATCCTCGAGCACATATCAGGAGGAGGGTTCCTCCTCAGCATACTACGGGGGCGCCACCTCATGGTGCCCTTGGTGATTGATCTCCACTTAGGCTAAAAGCCTAAGCTTGGGGGGAGGTATACCGACATCACACTCATTAATATATCATGTTCGGTCGGCTCTTTGTATAACCATATTTTCGCTTCTTTCGTTTGTTTTCACTTTCTTTCGCTTCTTTCGTTTCTCTTTGTTTTTTATCGTTTTGTTCTTGTATTCCAAAACACAAAAAGACCAAAAATATTTATGTTGTTTCTCTTTGTTTGCTTCTTTAGTTTCTTTTGTTGGTTTCCTTTCTTTTCTCGTTTCGGTTTAGTATTAAAAAATCCAAAAATATTTTGCTTTGTTCGCTTGCTTCTATATGTTTTTGTTTTAAATTGAAAACCCAAAAATATTTGTTCTTCTTCTTTGGTTTTGTAAAGTTTGTTGCAGAGTTCACCGGACTTTCGTGTCTCCATTGGATCTTGATTATCACTCTATATTATTCAATCCACAAGAGAAGAGCAGTAATGATGACTTACGACATTCCGAGTTGTGGTAAGAGGCTGGTATGAACTCTATTTATTTTATTTATGTACATATACTCATCCTGTGAACATGCTTAGTTCGTTCATGTAAGATGTATGTTATTTAATTGATGCTTAGTAGTTCGTGCTCTCACGTGTTAGTTCCAACTATTTAATATAAGATAGCATGTCGTATGAATGTTTGCTTGCATTATTTTATTCATAGAAGGGTATGACATTGTGGTATCTCCCTCCGATTGTTACGCTTGGATCAACGTGGCACATGCTCAAGCATGCTATGACGGAAAACAAAAAGACACTTAAGCCTCGATGATTTATTTTGCCTCAAAGTAGTTGTATCATTTTTATACCCATGTTAATTTTGTTTTGTCGCAAGCATGATTATGACAGTAGTTGCTCTCTTGATTGTCGCTCCCCGTCTATTTCTAGCCTTCACCTGTACTGAGTATGAGCTCTACTCGTGCACCCAACTCCCAAAAACCAAAGTTTGCCAAATGTGTCCACCATACCTACCTATTTATGTGGTATTTAACTGCCACTCCAAGTAAATTTCTCGTGTGCTACCTTTAAAACCTGCTAAAAATTATTCCTGTTTTGTGCCCCTGTTTTAGCTCATGAGGACATAAATAGGGAATCTTTATCTCACTTATTGATTGGATTTCACACCCTGGACTAGTGGCTTCATCCTCTTATCAATGATAGAAGAGCCGACAGAGGGGTGTCCAACATCAAATTAATACAACAAATTATTTTCACTCTTTTTGCCCCTGATTTATCAGTCAAAGCATAATTGTGTAAACAAAAGAGAAAGAGGGATGAACTTCTACCCAGATGTGTCCTTCTATGGGAGCCCTTTTGTGAAGTCTAGTTGACTTGTGATGTACTGTATTGTCTGTTTACCATTCCTTGACATAAGCATACACCTCTCTCAAAAATGTTTTCAATACCTCTGTTTAATAAAATAAAAAGCTCTAGCACATGAGTTAATCCCTGCTTCCCTCTGCGAAGGGCCTTTCTTTTATTTTTATGTTGAGTCTTTAACTTCTCACTTTATGCACCTTCTTGAGAGCATGGCTATTATTCTTAGTGTAATGTGTTTTTCCCAAAACACGGTTGATAGTGGTATAACTTTGATGCTTTTATCTTTGATATCTATATTTCTAGTCTGCATTTGAACTTCATAGGTGCCCTGGCATTTATGTTTTGCTCCACTATTAAGGGAAAGAGAGTACACTTCATCATACCCTATTATGAGCATTGCAATCTTGTAGACTGAAATACTTCATGTTGTCTATTATTAGTTTGTTGGCATCTTTTCTTGGTTTGCATAACTGCTGGGTGACTTTTATTTTCCATACATCTTGATTATGTAGTGAGTATATTTACATCATATGAAACAAATGTGTTCGTAAAAGTCCTTTATCGCACTCAGTTTTCACTGAATTGCTTGAGGATAAGCAATAAGCTAAGCTTGGGGGGAGTTGATACGTCCAAAACATATCTCCTTTTCCGAACACTTTTGTTATTATTTTCCTCTAAACTTGTGAGTTTTGGATAGCACTAACATGGACTAACGCTGTTTTCAGCACAATTAACTTGGTGTCTCGTTTTTGTGCAAAAAAAACCAACTTTCGGGAAAATGCCCAAAAAAGATCTTGTTGGTCCTCAAACACCAGAAGACCCCGGGAGCCAGAAGGGGGCCAGGAGAGGAGCCAGGAGGGGGCCACACCACCCCCCCAGTGCCCCCCCTCGCCGCGCCGCCTGGTGGTGTGGGCCAATCCCTCATCCCCTCGGACTCCCCTTTTGACTACATATGCCCCGTAAACCTAAAACGCGAGGGGGTTTGTCATATTCCACACAAACACAACAAAGCGTTGCCGCCACCCCGAAACTCGATTTGGGGATCAGAAGTTCCTGTTCTAGCGCCCTACCGGGACGGGGATTCGAAGGAGATCATCGCAATCGACACCGCCCCCTCTTCTCCATCAACCATCCATGATTCCCCCATCCATGTGTGAGTAAACACAGATGTAGGCTGAGAGGGATGGAAGGGATTGGATGAGATCGATCATGAAATAATGCCAGATTGTTAGGGCATAGTGCCTAGTATCCATTGTTACTGTTTTCTACCGTTGTTGCAACTTGTTATTCGTAATTCTTTTCACTAGGGACCGAGTGCCATGATCTCAGATCTTAACATGTTATTGTTTCATGAGTATAATTATGTTTCTTGATCATATCTGCAAGTTGTTTACACATGTCATTGTCCGGAACCCGAGGCCCCAAAGTGACAGAAATTAGGACAACCGTAGGGGATGGTTGTGATGTGAGGATCACGTGTGTTCACGGACTGTTAATGATTTGCTCTGTTGCTTTATTAAAAGGAGCACCTTAATTATCAGTAGTTTCCCTAGAGGCCCCGCTGCCACGGGCTGGTAGGACAAAAGATGTTGTGCAAGTTTATCATTGCGAGCACGTATGACTATATTGGAACACATGCCTACGGTTTGCCTACATGTTTTATGCTTTATTAGTATTATATGCAATGCCCGTGTTAGATTATTACATGACCTATGTTATCCATGCAACGCCCATCCATCCATTCCCTCTATTTTCCGCGATTCCTACTGTAGTTACTATTATACTACTGTTGTTATTTTATTTCTACTCCTTCTATAAAACTGTTACCACTAATAAATTGTTGCGAGCAAGTCTACTTTCAGGTGCAGCTGAATTGACAACTTAGTTGTTAAGGCTAATAAATATTCTTTGGCTCCCCTTGTGTCGAATCAATAAATTTGGGTTTTACTTCCTTTGAAGACTGTTGCGATCCCCTATACTTGTGGGTCATCAATGACCCAGCTCGCTGTCCCTCCTAGGGGACAATAAGACGAATGAGGAGGAGAAGTTAGAACCTCCCCCAACTGGAGCTCACGTTGACGATGCCTCCAAAGAAGCGGCATCAACTGAGGCAGAAGCCGCAAAAGAGCGGGCTAAATATGACGCGGCGGCTAGCACTAAAAAAGAGGACTAGGTAAAATAGCCCAGAAAAAGGAAGATGAAAGCTGACCAGCGCGCCATCGACAAAATAACGGCAGCCAAAACAGCTGACGCTAACAAACCACCTCGCATCTATGAAGAAGGTGGATGCAGTACTCGACCGCCACAACCAAGTTAGGAGGTTTGGACTAGTGAGGATGAGATAAACCTGCTCATTACACCTGTTAGGAAGGATGTTGGAGCTTAGGCGAATCGCCCTCCTAAATCAGTCATGGAATCTAGTGAATGCCCTGAAGGAACTCTAGGAGAGAGCTGAAGAACAAGGATACAAGAACCCTACGGGAAAAAAAATCGGTCAGGAACAAGAAAAATCAATGGCGTTTTAGCAGAACTTGACACCGATGATGAAGACCTTGCCATTATACGGGTCAACAAAATCGATTGGGGAACTCTCCCCCACTCTCAAAAATTCCTTAGGGGAGAAAGTATACGGGATGCCAGTCAAAACACGACTGAAGCCCTTGTTATCCTGAAGGAAAAACCGCTACGAAAAATGATTGATCATGCAAGCTCTACGTCAGTAGAAAAGAGACGAAAATTCTAATAAATTGCTCAAAGATTGGAAAGCCTAGCAAACAGCCGGTGGTGGCGGTGGTTTGCCAGAAGATCAAGGAGATTCTGGTTCACTCAAAAGTGACGGCAATGACCCAAAGAAAAAGCCGAAGGATCACAATGCCGTGTTACGAACATGATCCAGTTGTGGAAAAGGCAGAAAAGAGCATGCACATGAAGACCGCGGCTGTGATTTTGAAGCAGCAGCGAAACCCCACTACCAAAGAACAAGGCGAGAGGAGCCCTGTGATAGCGACCGACACCGCGACAACACATAGATCATGGAAGGGATGACCACAAGATCATGCGACCTCCCAAGGAACCAGCCACAAATCGCGATACATACGTGCACCCGAACAGCCGACGTAGATCATGCTCCCCTCGACATTCATGTGGAGCCAACAACGTCCAGCGAGCAAGAACACCACCAAGAGCGCATGGAGGTGGAAGCCGTGGATGCAACGACAATGAGAAACCTAATGGTTCACGCCACAGTCCAAGTCACCACAGCGTCGAAAACCCTAAGGGCACACGTGGATGTATGAAGCCGACTAGACGATATCAAGGTGGCAAAGGATGCAATATACTTCGGTCCACCTTGCTTGTATGATAACATTCGGCACATCATTCTGCCAGTTGGATTCAGCAAAGTGAATGGAAGATATGGTGATGGTTCAACTTCATCGGACCAGTGGTTGGCTCATTAGCACACCGTTGTTTAGATCAACAACGGCTGTAACCTAGAGGCGTTACGGTTTCTCCCGCTAATGCTACAAGACGGAGCCAGAACCTAGATCGACGGATTGCCAGAAAGGGGCATTCACTATTGGAGGTATGTGATAGAGTGTAGACACATACTCGTTGGGAGACCCAAAGCGCAAGGTGTGAAGAGTGAAGTAGCAAGTCTACCCTCAGAAAAGAAACCAAGGTTGAATCGACCAGTAGGAGGAAGAAGCACTTCTGAAGGTTTATGGAGCTAAGATGGCCGGGTGCACTACCGGTTCAGTAGCAACGCGAAACCTACACATCACAATCAAATCACTTTTCCCCAACGAAAAAGTGAGGTTGTCAATCCCACCGATTTTAATGATAACAAAGAGGTTAAATGTATGGTGTGGAAAACAATATGAGAACATCATGAAAACAGTAGAAGCAGTGTGAAAACAATGAAAGCAGTGTGTGTATTATCAGTATGAGAAAATGGACCCGGGTCCATAGTTCACTAGAGGTCTCTCTCCATAGAAGATAGCTAAAATGCGTGGTGAACAAGTTACAGCTGGGCAATTGACAGATAAAGAACATGGATGACATAAAGATTACTATGAGATTCATGCGGGCATTACAACAAAATACATAGATCGCCATCCAACTGCATCTATGACTAATAATCCACCCTTCGAATATCATCCGAAAAAACGTTGGGTATTAAGTTGCAAGCAACGGATCATCGTAGTAAGTAAAGTGTGTAATGTAAACAATGTAAACGACGTAAACATCGTTGTTGTCTCCCTAATGGCAACATCACATCCTCCATCCGTCACGTTTCTATCACTCGAGCACAAATGCAAAGGAGGCATGAACCCACTATCGAGCATAAATACTCCCTCTTGGAGTCACTAGAATCTACTTGGCGAGAGCATCTACTAACAGTGGAGAGCATGCAAGATCATAAATAACATACACAAAAAGATAAGATGATAGATTCATAATCAACAGACAGAGAATTCAATACTCAATGGATCCCAGCAAACACAACATGTAGCATTACAAATAGATGATCTCGATCATGTGAGGCAGCTCACGAGATCTAAATATGAGGCACAAAGTGGAGATTACAACCACCTAGCTACTGCTATGGACCCGTAGTCCAGGGATGAACTACTCACGCATCACTCCGGAGGTGGGCATGGTGGTGTGGACCCCTCCGGTGATGAATTCCCCTCCCGACAGTGTGCCGGGGAGAACTCCAGAACCATCCCGATCTCGGGTTGACGATGACGGCGGCCTCGGGTGTTTCTCGGGACGAAGCGGTATATTCTTAGGGGTTATTTATAGGGGGAATAAATAGGCGAAAGGGCGATCGACGCCCGAGGGTCCCACTGATGGGGTCGTTGCATAGAAAACAAAAAATTTCCTACGCGAGAGACACCCTAAAGGCCAAGATCTAATCTACGAGATGAAGTGCAACGGGCAACGAGAGGGTTAGGGAGAACACATACCCTCGAAGACACAAAGAGTTACGATATCAAATGTCGATGTTGGCGTAGTCGTACTCACACCGATCTCGATAGCGAGAAGATGTGCACCGCATCCGGCGGTGCCTCCGTGATCGGTCACACGTACGGTTGATGAAGACCTTCGTTCCCTCGATCCAGCGGGGCGTGGAAGTAGAGGATCCCTTGGAACTTCAGCAGCACGACGACGTGGTGGTGGTGAAGAATCCCACGGTCAGGGCTTCGCCAAGCCGGAGACCATGGAATGGAGCAGCGGGTGGGGGGAAAATGAGGTGGGGAAGTGTGTGAATGAAGAGGATCCCTCACCCTCCTTTTATAGGGAGAGGGAGGCAGCGCAAGGGTGGGGTGCAGCCAGCCATGGTGGTGCCCCCACCTCTTCCCTCTTCATGTGAGTGGAAGCTCCACTCACACCCTCTCATGCTCCCATTATTTTCCACTTGGAAAATCCAAAGGTTTTCTTTTAATAAATAAATATAATATTTTTATTTCTTTATTTATATTTGTTAATTCCATTAACAAACATTTTCATATAGCACCTCGAATCATTTGTTAATTCTATTGACAACCATTCGACGAAAAACCCCTTGAACTATTTCAATTTACCTCGAAACAATTTCGGTGATGTCCAAAATAGTCTTCGATATTCCGTATCCTCTCAAACGCGTCATCGAACCTTAAGTGTGTCACCCTACGGTTCACGAATAAGATAGACATGATCGATACTCCTCTCCGATCAATAATCAACAGCGGGATCGGGAAATCCGTGATGACTCCTATTTATTCAACGATGACTCTCGTGATCGTGTGAACCAACAACGTCGTGAACTATTCCCTTTGTCTCGCGATATTTTACTTGTCCGAGATTCGATCATTGGTATCAACCATACCTTGTTCAATCTCGTTACCGAGAAGTACTCTTTTCTCGGTCCCGTGATATAACATCCTTGTGATCATATCACGTGCTTGCAAGCGGTTTCGATGTGATATCACCGAGAGGGCCCAGAGTATATCTCTCCGTCATTTTGGATGGACAAATCCCACTCTTGATCCATGAGCCTCAACTAGTACTTTCCGAATACCTAATGGCACCTTTATAGTCACCCTGTTACGGTGTGACGTTTGATGACATCAAAGCACCCTTCCGGTATCAGTGATTGACATGATCTCATGGTCTGAGGAATAAGTTACTTCGTACGCAAGATATTACAATATAAACTAAATGACTTGATCGTATTGTTATCTTGATATTGGGTATGTGTTCATCACATCATTCTTGTAATGACATGACCTCGTTATTAACAACATCCAATGCTCATGATCAGGAAACCTTGACAATCTATTAATCAATGAGCTTGTTAAAAGAGAGGCTTTACTAGGAACCATTGATTGTTTATTAAACACACATGTATCAAATTTTCCGGTTAATACAATTCTAGCATGAGAAATAAACATTTATCATAAAAAAGTAATAAGATAATAACCACTTTATTATTGAATCTCGGGCATATTCCCTTCGGTCTCCCACTTGCACTAGAGTCAATAATCTAGTCTGTAAGCACTTAACACATATGGCGTTCCAGTGTTAGTACCATGCTTCGCGTGTGATAAACATCATCAAGAAGATCTGAACTATTCAGGTCCTATTATATTTGCATGTTCTTTGCGTCTACACGCACCACTCATTCTCTAATGAGATGGCTTTGTATATATATGGTCAATCTGTGAAACCTTAATTCCTCAGCTTAAACCTATGTCACTAACATTGTAAAAATGTAGCTTCATAGTGTTAGCATTCTTGGAAATTCACCAAGTTCCGGTGATACCTTACTTCCTCAGCTTAAACTAATGTTACTAACATTGTGAAAATGTAGCTTCATAGTGTCAGCATTCTTGGAATTTCATCAAGTTCAATAAAGAACTCCTTGACACAAAATACGCTTATTATCAGTTGTCAACACAACGATATACTTTAGCCTTTGTTGTAGTATTCGTCACAATACTTTAATTTTGAAACACTTTGAAATCTAGCATGGAACTGTAGGGTCCGCCCCAGAACCACTATTCACGGACACCTTTGATATGCATACATTCACGATCTCAGGAAATTCAGCCGTGAACAACATATCAAGTTGGCACATACATACAATATCCATTACATGGTTGCATAAACACTTACAAAGGGACATGGTCAAATGACCAAGTCTACACAACTGCCACGCAGGAAAAACACACAATACACAGCGGAAGACTAACACACTCAAAACGTAGTAGAGCCCAAGTCACTCCTTAACCTACAGGCTGCTGACCGGGAGACGATCCTAGTTCGCAAAGCCATCACCTCCGTACTCCTCCTCGTAGATCTCCTTCTGAGACTCCTTCTCAAAATCTGGCAAGTTGATACCAGGGACGAAACCAATATGTGTTACTCAGCAAGATATCCATCAAGTAACTTACCAAATGCAAGTATGCTTATATGGTGTAATAGGTAGGCTATAAATAGGGTTCACTATCGATGGTGTTCATATAGGATGACACCATAGTTGCAGTCAGCTTAATCTGTATCTTCGTTGAAGAAGATACTTCAGAAGAAAATAATATAGCTTTTCTTTCTCTTGTAGATATCACAAGTACAAGAGGTTCTGTAAAACTTTGTTAAAAGAAAGTTTTCTCTTTGCCAAACTTCTTGGAATCAACTTCCATAATTATTGCTTAGAGAAGAAAGATTTTCTTTGCAAAACTTTTTGTAAAACAACTTCTGGCTTTCCATCAACAGTACCTCCACGGTACGAGGTTTCCTCCTTTCAGTACTTCATAAGTCCAACACCTTTTTGAAAACTCCTTTTTGAAAACAATGACACAATGCTAGCTACATGGCCATTCAACTGTCCATATACGAGGACGCGGCTTCTTCGAAAAAGTTGTACTCTGCAGAGGTGTACACATCCACCAGATCCAGTACACCTGCCGTGAACAACCACGGACTGTAACAACAGTATGTAGGACATTAGATAACTGATCATAACCATCCACTATGTTCAAGCTAGAATGTGTCTATCTCTCAGTTGAGTTTTACCGTCATACCCGGCACCAGGCTATTCCTCGCCAGCCAGGATGCCCCAACTGAATGCGACCGGACGGAAACTTAATCCCACACTTTTTATGTCTCAACATTGGGAGTTTTGACGACAATCGGTTCGAGGGTACGACGCACCTTATAGAAATTGAGATAGAACACACACTAACAAGAACAAACTTCGAGTTAAGCCCCGTGCCCATGTTGGATTAGGGTGGCAGTATGGTAAAGGTTGTCCGGCGAAGACTAGGTTATGTGTTATTTTTGAAAACACCATTTTTCCCAAAAATGACCACTTCCACATCCCTCCAGCGAATAAGGCTGAGCCTTTTCTCCGGGTTTTCCATAAAGCCTTTGTTTTGTAAAACACACATTTTTTAGGGTGTCCACTTAGGGACTAGTATTTGTGATGGTAATAAATACCATATGGTGGCCTATGGGCTTGGTAACACCAAGTATCAACTACTGGCATAGTATATATATATAATAGTAGTAGTATCCACTCAAAAATAGTTTTTGGAAATCAATGTTTTGTAAAACTTTTCAGAAGTAAAACATGCATGATAGATAATGATAAGTGTATTATAACAGCAAGCATCAAGATGGCTTGCCTTAAATCTCTTAATGTCCCTGGCCTTGAAGTAACTTGAACTGAACGCACAGCTCCACAACTGCTTCTTCTTCTTCTTCGTTTTCTAGCGTCGTAAAGGAATAAAAGACACACTCTCAGGTCTAAAGACCAAACAACTAAACTAAACAACACATACAGAAAGCAAATTTACACTCGCGCAATCACTCAAAACGTTATCGCGAAAAACTGCCTCACATAACTCTAAGGGTCCAAAACTATCGTCAAACAAGCATATGGTTGAGAACCATATACCACATCTTACCTACCATATGTGGACTGGGTGTACCAATCTCACAATAAGATAGCTAAGAAGCTAAAAGTATAGCTTGTGGGCACAAAAGGTTAGGTTACTAAGGTAAAAACAAACAAACAGAACAATACCCATGGAAGTGGGTATTAGCAACACACAAGCAATTGTCACTTAAAAGGTTCATGATTTAAGTTGGATGTTTAGTTCACAAGATACTCTTAAGCACAAGAACAACACTAGAACAACAAATAACACAAGTAACACTCATGCTAAGGTAAACACTCAGACAATTTCCAAACAGCAAGCAAACACACTACAAAAGAAATAACTGTTTATTTACTACATTAATGTTTACTTGAAGTTGTGGAATCCATTAATCATGAAAATATAATAAAAAACAGTAGCTAATAACCAATGAATCAAGTCATAAAAATAATCCAAAACACAATCTTCACTTCAGAAAATACTCCTATCAAATAAGCATAAAAACAGGACTGCACTAATAGCATACTAGTATGGAAAATCTACACAAGCATGCTATAAGAGATAATTATACTCTATAACTATAGCACAAGCAAAGCAAGATTTCATGGCATTATAACATAAGTCATAACTTCCTAAATATGCTAGGATAAACTCAAACACTCACAAAATAAAAATGACAACACTAGAGAAATTCACAATTTCTAGTGGTGACACTAGTTCAACACTATAGAAGCAACCAATGCTACTATGATGCTTAAATCTAAGCAAGTAAGATATGAACATAATTATACCTACTAACAGTCCCCAAAACTTACACATGCTAGTAAGCACAAACATCCAAATAATTCTATGAAACAACCATTAAGCATGCATGAATTAATTCTAGCAATTTCTATGTTTCCTAATTAATAACTAGCAAGCAAGCAAGGTATAACTTACACAACCAGTAGCTATGCACTCAAGGAAAAGTTATCTAAACCTTTTCAAAAATCCAAACACTCAATTTAAAGTCATTCACAAACAATTTATCAATTCCAAGGAATTATTTTATTTGCAAACAATTTAATTTATCACACAATAGTGAAACATTTCTTAACATGATACACCTAAGGAATATTATGCTAACAAATGGATCACATCTAACATACTATTATTTACAAAGAATAACCAAACTTCTCACTTGCATAAGTGAAAACAAACAACCTAGTTTTCCATGGTGGAAAAATATCCTATCAATCACATAATGGAACATGTTATTTTTACACACATGTATGGTTAGGGATTTTCATCCTCAACCAAATTGCAATGGAACCAGTGGGTTATGGGCCCACCAATACCAAGGCAAAAGAGGTACTAAGCCTCTTCTTACTCATAGCAACAATTAGTATACAAGAATAAATATAACAAGGCTATTCATTCTCGTGAAACAATACTAGTGCAAATTAATAACAAGACTTACACATGCTTTGCTGCAAAGTGACATGCAAGCTAACAGAGGAAATATCATCAAAATAACAGTAACAAAATGGTACTGGACTCAAGGCAAATATAGCACAAAATTCACTAAAGCAAGCACACAAAGATCTAGCTCACACACAATGCCAAATAATAAAACTAGAAAGTAACAAATGCTAGTTTCATTTTTATTTGTGTTTCAAATCATGCACACACTTTCTAAGGTAGATGTACTGAAAGAAAACAACTTAATAACAAGTCCTAACAACTCTATACAATCTAGGAAGCAAGATTAAATCAATCACACATTCTATTTCAAACAAAAACACAAAAAGAAACAAAAACAGAAAAGCTGATGTTTCTGGATCTGCTCACCAAAAATAATCTAGGTCTCCAAAAATTAATCTAAGCTAGGAATACATAGATCTAGTCAATATTAAACTCATCCAATTGGATTTGCTTCAAAAATCATTTTTGAACTCATTCTAAAAATCACAGAAGAGCCTAATGGTCTTTTATTAAAATGGATGGCATTTCCGTTTCGTAACTCACCTTGATGTGAGGCCAAGTGCTATGGATAGATCTTTCCAAGGGCTATTCAGAACAGTTTAGTTTTTCCATTTTAGTTATGTATTTTAAAAGTTATGGTCCAAACATTCTAACAGATAATGTGTGCCAAAACAGTTCTTGTGTCCAAAATAATGGTCCAAACTTAGATCCACAAATTTTATATGGTTAAGAATTCATTTAGTTAGGTTCATGAATTTTATCAGATTTTCTTTCGCAAGTTTTATATTTTTCAAACGTCCAAAGAAAATGTACACATTTTTGTTAAAACTTTAAATGAATAAAAGAAACAACACACGGGCTGGTTCTGCGTGGGTGCGGCCCAACTAACGGGCTGCGCAGCCCAACTACGCTGCGTGCGCGGGACAGGCGCGGGAAACGGTTCCGTTCAAGTGTGGCCGTGGATCTAATATCCAACAGCACACGTGCATCTTCTTCCTCACCTCGCTCTCTCTCTCTCACTCGACACGGCCGGCGGCGAAAATGCTCGGGGATGCTCACCAAGGGCTCGGGGAGGCTGCTGGAGGTCGAGGGCGTCGAGTGAAGGTGACGGTGGCGTCGGGCATGGCTTCGAGCGGTGGAACGCAGCCGGTGCCCGCAGCGGCATTCCCGGGCGGCGGCGGCTATCCTGCGCACGAGAGGTCACGGGAGCGTGTCAGGGGAACTCAGGGGGAGGTAGGGAGTCGATCTAGAGCACCGGGGAGGGAGGAGAAGGCTCAGGCAGAGCGGTACCGTGCCATGGCCGTGGTGGTCACCGGCGGCGTGTGCACGACCCGTGCGCGCTCCAAGGGCTCGGGCAGGGGCAGAACTCGAGCATGGGAGGTGTGGGAAGGTGTGAGGGAGTGCAGGGCGCAAGGGTTTGGGCTCTGGACTCTTATAGCCGAGGGGACAAGCAAAAGGTCAAAGATTGGGCTTGGTTTGATGCCAACCATTGGCATAGGTGAGCTCTGGGGGTTCCTTGGTCTTTTCCTATCGTGCACTGGCTGCCCTAGGTCAAGCACACGTGGGGCATGGTCAGGGTTGGCCCTTGGAGGCAAGGGGAGGCAAGGGGCAAGGTCAACTAGGTCAAATGGCATGGCTACCCATACCTTCCACCTCACCCTTTCTCTCTCTCATATCTTCCTGCCTAAGGCTTCCAGAAGCAAGATCAAGTGCTCTGGCTCGAGTAGATACTGTGGTGAACACACTAGGCATGGTCACTCTTCCAATTTTGCAAGGAAACATCAAGAAATCATTTGTGCAAAAGTGTATCTCTTACTGTTCACTGAAAAATTCAGAAAGTTCAGATTAGGACTTAGAAATTTTCTAAGTGTTGGAAATAGATAAAAAGTTCAAAAAGTTGAGTTTGTTTTCAAGGTTCAAATGATTCCCAAAATTGGTTTTCAAAGTATGGACTTGTTAACCATGTTATATACTTTCAGAAACATCTTTTTAAAACAATTTTGAAATAGTTTAAGTCCCTGAAAACAATGTGGAAAAGGTATACTTTCTGTTTTTATCTGTTTTTCAAAAATGTCTTTCTCTGCCTTAATTTTATACCACAAAAACAACAAGCAAAAGATAGTTTTTATTTATCCAAAAATAAAAGTAAGCTTATGGGTTTGTAGTACATATATCAAGGATCAATTAAATGTCAAGAAAACATAAAATAAAATTTTATATCCTAGTGCAAACAAGAGTAGAAAACAGGTACTTGGCTATATTTTCAGGAAATGTTTTCTATAGAAATCTTAAAAGAAAACTTTCATAAAACATTTTGAAAACTTGTTTTCTTGGATCCAACAAAGTTAAAAGTTTGTTTTAAGGTGCAAACAAGAATGATCCAAGTCTTGGAATAAAAATCCAATCAAGTAATAATAGGAAAACATTAGGAAAAAATATCAGGAAAAATAATAGAAATGTTTTCAGAAACATTTGGTATTGGTTTTGTAAAGAAACAAAAACTGGGGTGTGACAGACCTTCCCCCCTTAAAAGAATCTCGTCCCGGGATTCGCAGGCAAGCGAAAAGAGGGTATGGTCAAAACAATGTTAGATGATTTGTTTACAAAACATGTGTGGGTGATTGGCAACATTATTTACAGGGGCTTCCCCCCTTTTATTAAACTTACCAAAATTCATCGGCAATTTAGCTTTCTTTTCAAAGGTCTGGGTGCCATAAACTAAACCTCAAACTTATTGTTCCTCAAAGCCATTACAGCAAACCAGGGGTTATCCTTTAGACAAAACCTTTTTGTTCCCAATCTCAATGATCAATTTAATGGATATCCCCTAACATTTATTAAGCATGAGCATTCCATTGCTTATCTCCAAAATCCAGGAAAATCCACTATCTTCCTCTTAGTCTAATATAATCCTATATCTCAAATCATTTGTTTCTCTCAAAGATATTTTATCAAGATCATAATGCTAAGACTAAACCATCAAATTCAACAAGCATATACCAACTCTGTGTACGACTTCTGTAAGTCCGTTCAAATTCTCCAAGCTCATATCTCATGATCAATACTAAATCATTTTCCCCAAACAATCTCGATTGAGCGTGACAAGCTCCGAGAATAAACCATCAAGAATAATCATCTACTAAATCCAAGTCATATTGATTTTTTCCTAAAATCCAAAATCATCCTTCAGTATCCACAAATCCCTTCAAAACTCAAATCATACATTCTAGGCTACAAATTTTAGTTAGTGATACTTCCAAATCTTTGGCGTCCACAACTGGTTCTCCCTGGTATCATATCATAATTTCACTCCGCTAAAATCATATGATCCTCATTCTTTCACTCCTAAGCTAAACCTCAAATGAGTTTTCCACCAACTCATTTTCTTTCAAAAATCTGGTTCCTCCAAACATATATACGAGAGATCTTGTTGCCTAGTAGCAATCATAGTTTATTCAACCAATAATTTTTTTCCAACCTTTCACTTTCTTCAAAACAGCTATAGAATCATCCTAGGGCACCTTTCTTTTTGGTTTAGGAAAAAAAATTGGTTATAAGTTTTAAAACAAGTGATATACCAACTCTAAAACGTATCAACTCTGTACGTTACTCTATAAGGTATTAGGCTTAAATTAGATGAGGTTATATCACCAACTCTGTAAGGTATCGAACTAGAATTTTATGAGGCCAGGTTACCAACTCTGTAAGGTGTTATTCAAAAATTAGATGAGATTTTGTTAGTATAGTTAATTATTTAAGATTTATATCTAGTCCGACGTGACACTTCTAGTGTTCCATTTACGTCGGACTTTTCAGGGTACGATGACAAACAACTAGGGTGTTTCACAGGTTTGGTTGGAAAACGTACCATTGGCTATGGCATGAGTCGCAGGGGTTTCTGCAACATCATCTTGGTCTCGAGGTCCACTCATCAGGCTCTTGCGTTTCTTCTGGGAGGGACCGTGGTTTTCTTGGGGTTCATCAGGATGGGATAGATCACGGTTCTTCTTGGAACAATCGCGAGCAAAGTGTCCTTCCTGTCCACAGGTAAAACAACCCGTGGTTCTAGGCTTGACCTTCACACACCTCCTTGAAGATTGTGGCATCGCAGGAAAAGCGGTGCGAGTCACCCATGAACTAGTTTCTCCTGGCGTCACTATCTTCCTTTTACGGCTCTCTCCAGCAAGCAGTTGCTGGTATCCTCTCATAAGGATCACAATATTCTCAGTGTTGGTGATGACAAGCTGAGTCAACTGTTCCAGGGCAGCATGGGTGGCTATGTGTTCAGCACGAGCGGCTTCACTTTCTTCCCTCATCAGAGCAAACAGTTGAGCAATTGTCGGCTCCGGTGGTGGAGGTAGATCGCTGGCCATGCTGAAGACAAAGAACAGTATAAGACGAGAGCAACTAAAGGTGGTTTTGGTTTTGAACACTTAGCTACACATACCGGCTCGTAACGAAGATGAGAACGGTAGGTAATACAACAACAACCAAGAATCTAAGAAACAATCGCCAACTCAAACCAAGATTAACATACGCATGAAACATATCCTTAACATTGTAACTTAACTTAAGGGTTCACAAGGCTAAAGCATAAGTCTTACAACACAACTAGCACACACAAAGCTCTAACAGAGTTCACACAACACAAACACAAACACGCGTCTGGGTGGATATAACACAACTCCTAACATCCTGCGGCAATCCTAAGTGCTTGAGGAAGCGCATAGCTGTTCCTCCAACTCTTCAACTCTGGTGTTGCTGGCTGCAAGCTGAAGCTGAAGGGCTCTCACACGTGTGCGGTGCTGGGAGTCGGTGTACTTCATGGTCTTCTTCAGTACCTTGAGACGACGCTCGGTAACAGAAGATGCACCTAGACTGGCTTCTAGCCGGTCTATCTCTCTGCCTCGGAGGTCATAATCTGCTCTAACTTTATCAAGGGAGAGCTGGGTGTTGTACAACTGTCCCTCCAAGTGCTGGAAGTGACGAGCAAACACAAAGTCTCCAGTGACTTCTATCGGCTTGTCATCCTCGTCGCGTCTTCCAAAGTATCTATAGGGGTGCCTGCAAACTTGCCACGAAAGAAGTTCGCGAGTTTGGCAATGGTCAGCTGCATCACTCTAAGGATACCATCTTCCCAACTGTTATCCACGACTTCCCAAGTGATCTCTGGGGTTGATGGTGCTAGCAATGGTGCACGGATGGTGCAGACCACCAACCAGGACAATTCTCGTCCATCATGGTGAATCTGGGCTCCCTTCAACTCAGGTGTGGGACGACCGATAAGATGAGTCATCTTGATCAAATCCTCCTCAAAGCGGCGGTAGAAAGGTGCATGCGATCCCAGCCAGAAGGACTTGGTGAAGACAACTGCCATCTACACAAGATTTTTAAAGTAGATTCAGTTAGGTAACAGTGTGCAAAATTTTAAGATGCACCTTTTTAACTTTAGTGTAAATAGAGTTTTTGAAACACAGAGGGGATGGGATATAGAATTCTTTTGAAAAATAGTCATCTTAGTGACATGGTTTTATTAACTTTAATTGATAGAGTACTAGCTAACGTCCATGCTAACTAAGGTCTCCTAAGGTCAGGATAGCTCTGATACCAACTCTGTAAGGTCCGCCCTAGAACCACTGTTCAAGGGCACCTTCGATATGCATACATTCACGATCCCAGGAAATTCAGTCGTGAACAACATATCAAGTTGGCACACACATACAATATCCATTACACGGTTGCATAAACACTTACAAAGGGACATGGTCACATGACCAAGTCTACACAACTGCCACGCAGGGAAAACACACAACACACACAACGGAAGACTAACACACTCAAAACGTAGTAGAGCCCAAGTCACGCCTTAACCTACAGGCTGCTGACCGGGAGACGATCCTAGTTCGCAAAGCCATCAGCTCCGTACTCCTCCTCGTAGATCTCCTTCTGAGACTCCTTCTCAAAATCAGACAAGTTGATACCAGGGACGAAACCAATATGAGTACATTTGAATGTACTCAGCAAGACATACATCAAGAGGTATACTTTAGGTTTCAGCCCTCATTTAGTGAGATTGCAGGAGTAGGAACTTCGCCTAGTTGCGACGTACCGAACCTGGGTAAATTTCGTGTTCTTGGTTGTCATACTACCACGCCCCCCCAAAGTCTCTACCAGTAGTCTCATGGCACCCCCGTCTATGAACTCTACTACGATGTCTCGACAACAAGCTCCTCGCCGCGGAAGGCACGCCACAGCGTTCATCTTCTGCGCTGCCGCCTATCTTCTTCGTCCTCTACGGCCTGAGCCCCTCCTCATGCCTGCGCGCTACTCGGAGGAGCCGACATCCAGGCTCGCCATGACGGAGATCAAGGCCGTGGACAACCTCAACCTCGACGGACCTGCATCACCCATGGAGTCTAGGAGGGCTCCAATGTGGACGCCTCGGATATCCAATGGTTGGTTAACACACGCCGCGTGATGCCGCGCTTGATCTGCCGGCCTCCCGGTGACGAGATGGAGCCCCAACCCGGAGACGGCGAACGCATCGTCTTCCTAAGCCACTTCAAGCGCGGGTTTGGCCTCCCCATCTCCAAGTTCATGCAGAAATTCCTTCACCACTTCGGTTTGCAACTGCACCATCTTCCTGCCAATGCAATTACTATGCTTTCTACTTTTGTGACCTTCTCGGAAGATTATGTTGGCGTCTACCCCACGGTAGATATCTGGGCCAATTACTTCCACTTCCTTCAACAAGTTCTCCCAAACACTATTAATCCAAATGCTCCCAAAACCATGACCTAGTGTGGCACTGCCATGATCGTCTACCGGAACGGTACCGAGTACCCCCCGGGTTCAGGGTCTTGATTCCAGCCGCAAGTGGCAGAGGGGATTCTTCTATGTGAAGAATCCCGACCTGAAGGATTCCGAGAAGGAGGGTTCCGAGTAGGAGGATCTCATCAAACTTCCTTCCTTCCACATCGATCACCCCACTGCCATGGTAAACTGGAAGTACAATCTGAGAAAGACTGTACCCAAGGTGAACCTCGTAGACAACCGGTTGAAGCAGCTCGTCAAAGATGGGCTCCGAGCTGACGACCCAATCGCCACGTGGGTGAGCCGTCGGGTCCTACCTTTGCAGCTCAGGGCCCACAAGATGTGATTCATGGCCTGCGCCCGAGACTGCACGTGCACCACCACCTTCGAGCTCAGCAAAAAGGAGGTGGCCATCTGG
This sequence comes from Alopecurus myosuroides, assembly GCA_028641055.1. Taxonomy (NCBI): domain Eukaryota; kingdom Viridiplantae; phylum Streptophyta; class Magnoliopsida; order Poales; family Poaceae; genus Alopecurus; species Alopecurus myosuroides. Next base: position 693,520,339 of record CM054057.1, read on the forward strand.
TCCAAGTGCATCACCAAGGTCACCCTATAGGACACTTGGGATCGGTGATTTGAGCCCTACAGCCGAGATACGCGGGCGCCCCGAGTAAGTATTTGCCATCCTACCGAGTTGCTTCCATCTCGGTATCTTCCGAGTTCATTCGATTCTCGATGCTATGTGTTTCGCATGTGTCACCAGATAGAGTTCATCTTGGTATCTTCCGAGTTCAAATTACTTCCTTATGCTTTATGTTTCTCATACCCTACCGACTAGAGTGCTTCTCGGTATCCTCCGATTCACTTACTTCGTTATGCTTTATGTTTCGCATACCCTACCGAGTAGAGTGCATCTCAGTATCCCCCGAGTTCGCTTAGTATTGATATTTATGCTTTGTGTTTTGCATGTGCAACACTTTCATCGCCAGAGAGAGGAAAAAAAACCAGTCCTCTCAGACAACTAGAAACATGACCGGACTGAGGACGATGTTGAGCAATTCGACAATCAGGATACGCTTCCCATTCCGGTCTCTCATCCCCCTGCTCAAGCCGGTAAGTCCCGAGTCCCAGCCTCAATTCGGGACTGGTCAGAGGATGATGAAGGTCATAGCGATCACGGTTGTACTCTTTGGAGGTATCTAGCCCCTTATCGGTCTCATTTGCGTATTGCTTTTTCCTTGTTCTCAGCTGACTTGGAAGATAAGGTGGTTGGTGTGGCACCCGTGTCCATTGCCGCCCCTGTGGAGCTGAAGAAGAGGGGCAGAAGCGGCACCGTCGAGCCTCCACCCAAGAGGCACCAAAAGTCCGGCAACAAGGGGCCCAAGGGTGGCAAGGTCACGGCGAAACACCGAAGGAACCTACGGCCTACGGTTGATGGGTAAGTTGCTTCCGAGATGCTTTATGTTTGCATATTCTTTGTTCTTTTGACTCTTTTGACCGAGATGCTCTGTATTTGCATTTTTCTTTACCCCTCTGTTTTTCCTTTCCTCTAGTGATCCAATTGACACTGAACTCTCTAAGGCGCCCGCGGGACCGAGTAGCGCCCGCGGCGTTATCGACCTCGATCTCGAGGACATGGACACCAACACCGCTGACCGGTCCGAGATACCCCTCCCGGACCGAGAAGACCAGGATCTCGGTGCAGGCGACATGGGCGCCGAGATGGACATTCAAGAGACTTCGGAACAGCCGGAGTCGGCCACTGAGCAGCACCAAGAGCCGCAACCAGAGCAGTAGCAACCAGAACAGCAGCAACGAGAAGCGACAGCGCAACAGCAAGCGCCGCAGGAGCAAGTTCCTTCAACGTCCACAGCAGCAACGCCACCAACCCCACTGAGAAGAACCTCACCACCGGAAGAGCAGCAGTAGCCGAAGCAGCCACAGCAACAACAGCAACAGTAGAAGAAGCAACCGGCGCCGCACCAATGGCCACAGGTCCAACTCCATCAGCAACAGCAGCGAGCTCATCCTACATAGCAACAGACCCAACTCCTCCACCAGCAGCAGCATTACCAAGCCCATCACCACCGAGAAGACCAGCAGGGCAACCAGGAAATCCTCCGCGCACTCGACAGCAGGCCAAATTTGCACCGTCGCAGGGAGCAGTGGCTAGAGAGGGCCGCACCAAGGCGACGTGACTTGTCAAAGTTCCGATACACTTCCCGAAGCAGCAGGAGGTGCACAAAAAGAAGACCGGGGCGAAAGTGAAACCCGACACCTCGGTGATTAGCGCGGACACCCAGCTCGTGCTGCACCAGGAGCTTGTCGCGGAGCTGCGGGAAGATATTGATGCCACCCTGGACCGGATTGGAAACCTCGATCCCGTCACATTGGGAAGAGACTGGGCCCGCTGGACCATTTGCGAAATTCATGGAACCGGGCCGATGTCGGTCAAACTACTATGGCAGTTTCAGCTTCCAGCAACACCTTGGCGCACAAGATGTACTTCATGCGCACTGCTGTAGAGGATGCTGAGCTCACCTCCTGAGTAAGTAACGATTTCCCTTTTTTGCTTTTCCGAGATTGCGAATTGTGAATCTGAGATCGACACCTGTATCCAGTCCCCGAGATTTCGGCCGAGTAGGCAATACTGTACCGAGTTGAAGTCTACTCGGGTCGAATCTTCCAATTAACTCTGTTCTTATTTCTCTTTAGACTTGACCGAGACTCGTACCCTGCTCTTCCAGAAGCTTCTCTGGGCCCACCATGATGCCAAAGAGCAGATCCTGAACCTGCAGGAGGAACTAGGGAACAAAGGTAACTTTTCCATACTGAGATACTGCATATGCTTCTTCTGCATCAGTTTTCTAACTCGGTTTCTGTTTTCTTCCTTTCACAGCTATATTGGAGAATCAGCTGACAGATTTTGTCACCAAGATTTCTTCTCTGGAGAGTAAGTGCCGTATTTTCTATCTTTGTGTTTTATGTTTATGCTTTTTCTTCTCTTTGGTTAATTTTGCTTTTTTATGTAGACGAGCATCAGATCTTCGCCGAGAAGCACCAAGACTGCACCGTGCCGGCGGAATCTGCCCAGAGAAAAATCTCGGCTTTGGAGAGTAATCCCCTTCTTCCTTCTTCTTACTTGGCTTCCATGCTCCCACCACTTTGCTAACCGGATTGTTCTCTATATAGATGAGCACAAACTGTTTGTCAAAAAACACCAAGACTGCCTCTCTCCCGTGGAGATCCAGCAGCAGATCCAGGATGGCAAGGCCAATCTTGAGGAAGATCTCCAAGCCGAGAAGAATGAGGTGGACAAGCTTAAGCTGGAGCTGGCTGATGCGATAAAGGTGGCGTTCCAGGGCGAGAAGGAAAAGGCAGAGATGAAGGACAAGGAAGCTGATGAGAAGCTCGAGCTGCTGCAGGAGATTGAGGTCCTCAAAGAGCGGAACACCGCACTCGACCAGATGGTGAGTAGCTCCCGCGATCTGCTGGACAAACAACTTGCCAACGCCGAGAATTGGTTCAGTAGGCTCAAGGACCTCACCCTGGAAGTGAGATGTAAGTTTCCCTTTACCTTTCCTCTTTTCCAACTTGTTCTATCCGACATGCTCTATCTGATTGATCTCTTGTTTTAACTCGGTCATCTTATTTCCTAGGGACGTTCCCCAACCAGGACTTTGGTGCCGAGAGGGCTCTTGTCAGGACCAGGAAAGTACGGGCTAACGTTGGCTACGACATCACCGAGACAGTCACCATCGAGTACCAGATTGAGGGCATCAAAGCCCGAGTTCTGTCCCTCAAGGGTTTGGGAACCAACATTGTCTCCACCGCTATCCGGCTGCACAAGATTTTCTGGCCGGGAGTTGAACCCCCTGAATCCATCCACGAGCTGGCCTCGAAGCTGGACTACGTCAAGGAGGATCTCAAGAAGTGGCACGCTTCCGCAGCTCGAGCTGGCGTAGACGAGGCCTTGCACTTTGTGCTATCTTGCTATGAAAATCTCGACCTCAACAAACTCCAGAAACCGTGGGACGGATCCAGGTGGACCACGGTGTTAAAATAGGTCTAGCGTGTCCCTCACGTATGTGTACGTATGTATTATGTATCTGCTGATCATGTATATAATGGAAGGCGTGGCGTGGCTTCGACCCACCACGGAAACCCTAAAACTTAACTTGGTATCAGAGCCAAACCCTAGCCGCCGTCGCCGTCTCTCTCTATGTCCGCCGCCGTAGCGCTCTCTTGCTACCGCCGCGATGACGACCAGCTCCGCCCTCACCCTCGCTGTGTCCGCCGCAAAGCCCCCGATCATCGCCCCACCTTCGGCATCGGCGCCTATCCCGGTGGTTCCGGCCATCGCGGTCTCTCTGGATCGCAGTAACTTCATGTTGTGGAGGGCTCTTATCCTTCCCAACTTCGCCGGAGTACGCCTCCACGGTTTTCTTGATGGCTCGGCGAAGGCGCCGGAGCCGACCGTGACGACAGGCACCGGCGACGCCGCTCGGATCGTGTCCAATCCCGAGTATGAGCAGTGGTGGACCCTTGATCAGATGATTTCGGGCTCTCCTCAGTCTCTGCAGTGGAGATCCTCGCAGTTGATCGGCTGCAAGACGGCTGCTGATGCGTGGTCAGCCGTGCACTCCATGTTCGCCGCGGAAAACAGCGCTGGCGTTCCTAATCTTCGGCGCCAGATCCAGGCGCTGCGGAAGGGAGACAAGCCCGCCGGCGAGTACATGCAGAAGGTGAAGGCGCTTGCTGACGCCATGGCCGCCGCGGGATCACCTCTTCGCGATGATGAGATCATCGACTACATGCTGACCGGGCTCGGCTCCTTGTTTAACCCCATTGCCGCTTCGATGAACTTCGCGGGCGTGCCTGTCACGCTCACCGCGTTCTACTCAAGTGTCCTCCACTACGAGGCACTTCATCAGCAGCAGTTGGAGACCGAGGACTGGACATCCTCTGCCAACGCGGCGTCGCGCCCCGTCTACAACGCCAATCAGGGGCGCGCGTATGACTCTGGTCGCCCTACTGGCGGTCGCCCTGTCTACAACCAGCAGGGGCAGGGCAGCTATGGCCACGGCGGCCATGGCCAGGGCAGTCAAGGTCGCCCTGGCGGTACTGGCGGCAACAACCGCCAAGGAGGGAACGGCGGTGGCAATGGTAACAACCGCCAAGGAGGAGGAAACGGAGGCGGCAATGTCCGCAACCGGCGCTGGCGCCCCAAGTGTCAGATTTGCCAGAATTGGGGACACGAGGCTATAGATTGTCGCAGCCGCTACGACCACGACACTCGCGCCGCCAACTCCGCGTCTACCTCTACACACGAGCCTCCACACTGGGTCATGGATTCCGGTGCTACGGATCACCTCACGAGTGATCTCGAGCGTCTGCACGTCCACGAGCGCTACGGCGGGAAGGACCAAGTGCAAGTGGCTAATGGTGCAGGTCTGTCTATTTCGCATATTGGTCACTCTAAATTAGCCGGTTCATCTCTTGATTTGAAAAACATTCTCCATGTTCCACATATTAATCAGCACCTCCTTTCCGTTTATCGTCTTGTTACCGACAATGATGTTTTTGTGGAATTTCATCGTTTGTTCTTTCTTGTTAAGGACAAGGCCACGAAGAAAATTCTTCTTCACGGTAGAAGTCATGGAGGTCTATATCCCATCCCGCTTAGTCGAGCATCCACCACGTCCATTCGTCAGGCGTGTTCTAGCGTCAAGACGACCTCGTCCCAGTGGCACCAGTGTCTCGGTCATCCCACCAATAATGTCATTCAAAACATTGTTAGGAATAATGGTCTAGTGTGTTCTTCCGATATTCAGACTTCAGTTTGTGATGCTTGTCAGCGTGCTAAGAGTCGACAATTGCCTTATAATTTATCTCATCGTGTTTCCACTATGCCTCTTCAGTTAATTCATTCTGATGTTTGGGGGCCTGTCATTGCATCTTCGGGGGGGTATAAATATTATGTTAGCTTTGTTGATGATTACTCCCGTTTCTGTTGGATCTATCTTCTCAAGCACAAGTCTGATGTCGAGCAAGTGTTCTATGCTTTTCAGGCTCACGTTGAGCGTCTCCTTGGCACTAAAATCATAGCTGTCCAGTCGGATTGGGGTGGTGAGTATCATAAGCTGCATCGCTATTTTATGCGCACCGGCATCTCTCACCGTGTGTCTTGTCCACACACGTCACAGCAAAACGGGGTTGCTGAACGCAAACAACGTCATCTGGTAGAAACGGGTCTTGCTTTGCTGGCTCACTCTTCTCTCCCTCTACGTTTTTGGGACGAAGCATTTCTTGCTGCATGTTATCTCATTAATCGCATGCCCACACCTGTTCTTCAACAGGATACGCCCCTATATCGCCTCCTTAAGGTTAAGCCAGATTACTCCTTTCTTCGTACCTTTGGCTGCGCGTGCTGGCCAAGTTTGCGAAAGTATAACGCACATAAACTTGCTTTTCGTTCTACTATGTGTGTGTTTCTTGGGTATAGCCCAATGCATAAGGGGTACAAATGTTTGGACCGTTCTACGGGACGCATCTACATCTCTCGTGACGTCATTTTTGATGAGTCTGTTTTTCCATATTCCACACCTGGAGTTACAGTTAACACCTCTGCTCTCGCGGATGCACTTTCATTCCCTTCCAATGAACCGGCTACGGGTGATACTATGCGTAAATATGACCTTTCCTATTTGTCCACTGACCGGCCTGGTTTAGGTCCTGTTTCTCCCGTGCAGGAAATTTCGGAGGTGCCTGCTGCGTCTCCGTCGTCGGCGATCGATGAACGTCTTGCACAGACGATCGACGTGCATGGCGCATGCACGCCCCTCGCGCCGAGCGCGTCTGGCCCGTCGTCGGCCTGCTCTCGTGAGCCGGCCTGCTCGTCCTCTCCAGGCCCTGACTGCTCTTTTGGGCCGGCCCAGTCTTCTCCTAATGGCGCTAGTTCGTCGTCATCGCCGGATGCTCAGCTCGCGTCGCCCGCTGTCGAGGGTCCCTCTACCTCGACCGCGACGCCATCAGCTGCGCCTGGACACGGTATGGTCACACGTACACGTGACAACACTCGGCGTGAGAAGAAGATTACAGATGGGACGGTGCGGTATGATCCTCGCAAGCGTGCGTTCCTTGCGATGCCCTCCTCTCATCATGATGCCCTCCGTGAGGCTCCCTGGCGTGTAGCGATGATTGATGAGCTCGATGCTCTTCACCACACCAAGACATGGGTTCTTGTCCCTCGTCCGCCAGGCGTCAATATTGTGGGAAGTAAATGGATATTCAAGACCAAGCATCGTCCAGATGGTTCTGTTGATAAGTATAAAGCACGCCTTGTCGCCCGTGGCTTCACACAGCAGCTTGGTATTGATTATGGTGATACGTTCAGTCCGGTGGTCAAGCCAGCTACAGTTCGTCTGGTTCTCTCTCTTGCCGTGTCTCGCGGGTGGAGTCTTCGGCAGATTGACGTCAGCAATGCATTCCTTCATGGTTATTTGTCTGAGGATGTTTACATGCAACAGCCGCCTGGTTTTGAAGACCCTAGGTATCCCTCACATGTGTGCAAGCTGCAACGGGCTCTCTATGGTCTCAAACAGTCCCCCCGTGCGTGGTATGCACGGCTCAGTGCACGTCTCTTCGAGCTGGGTTTTGTCTCCTCCAAAGCCGACACATCCCTGTTTCTATTGCTTCAGCGTGATATTCAAGTCTATATGCTTGTTTATGTGGATGATATCGTCATTGCCGGATCATCTCGGGGAGCTGTTGATGGGCTTGTTCGTTCTCTCGCGACCACTTTTCCTATTAAGGATCTCGGGCCGTTGGATTATTTCCTTGGCTTGGAAGCGTCGTACAATTCAGGGGGGATGACATTGTCGCAACGAAGGTATGCTTTTGATCTTTTGCATCGTGTGAGTATGGAGAATTGTAAGCCCACTTCCACGCCATTGTCTACATCGGATCAGCTTACGCGAGTGTCTGGAAAATCTCTTAGCACCGATGATTCTTTTCGGTATCGCAGTGTTGTTGGAGGACTGCAATATTTGACACTCACCCGCCCGGACATTTCGTTTGCAGTAAACAAGGTATGCCAGTTCCTTTCACAGCCCACTGACATTCATTGGGAAGCAGTTAAGCGTATTCTACGCTATGTGAAAGGAACATTGCACACGGGACTGAAGTTTCGGAAGGCTGTCTCCACTAGCATTAGTATCTTCACTGATGCAGATTGGGCAGGGTGCCCTGATGATCGCAGATCAACAGGAGGTTTTGCTATCTTTGTTGGACCGAACCTCATTGCTTGGAGTTCGAAGAAACAGCCGACAGTGTCGAGATCGAGTACCGAGGCCGAGTATAAAGCCTTGGCAAATGGAGCTGCTGAAGCCATCTGGGTTGAGTCACTACTCAAGGAGCTTGGTGTTTCACAGCAGCGTGTCCCCGTTCTATGGTGTGATAATTTAGGAGCCACGTACCTGACTGCTAACCCAGTTTTCCATGCGCGTACCAAGCACATTGAGATCGACTTTCATTTTGTGCGTGAGCGTGTTGCCTCTGGAGCGCTTGAGGTCAGGTTTATCTCTTCCAATGATCAGCTGGCTGATGTGTTCACCAAACCAGCCACTCGACAGATGCTAGACCGCTTTAGTACCAATCTAAACCTTGTACAGAGTAGAAGTTCAGATTGAGGGGGAGTGTTAAAATAGGTCTAGCGTGTCCCTCACGTATGTGTACGTATGTATTATGTATCTGCTGATCATGTATATAATGGAAGGCGTCGCGTGGCTTCGACCCACCACGGAAACCCTAAAACTTAACTCACGGAAGATGATCTTATCCAGGCTCGCAAGGATATGGCATATTGGTTGGCTTCATATGCCGACACGAAGGAGTTCGTGGAAGGCCCCACTAAGCCTGACACCGAGAGCAAGACTGAAGATGATGAGGACGACGACGAGGGGGGCGACGAGGGTGATGAAGGGACGAAGGGACCGAGGATGACGACGGCTCCGAGGAGGTGGATGAGGAAATCCAGGCCGAGCAAGAGCCAGCCACAGCCTCCGAGATCGTCACCACCGAGATGGTCATCTTGGAGCCTGCTCCCGAGTTGAGCGCCCCAGAGCCTACAGCCGATAACGCTACCTCCGAGCCTCCCACTGCGACTGCTGCTTCCGAGCTCGCCATCGAGTCCTCTAACCCGGCAGGTGCTGATGCAGATTCAACTCCTTTGGCCGCAGCCTAACTATCTGTATGCCGGGTACAGTTGTAAGAAACACTTATTTCACCGTTTGCTACTCAGTTTTTATTTAAGTTCAAGCAACACTGGTTGAATGCCGGATTGCGTTAATTCGAGTCCCCGAATTGGTTTTCTTATCCACCTGGTTTTTTCATCTTTGTTCTTGTCTGCCACTTGTGTCTTTTTGACTGTCGAGTCACAAGATTTCGAAAATCAAGTTTATAATACTCACATTTCAGAGATAATAAGTAAAACTGCCCAACACTTAGCCGAAAAACGGAAGGAAAAAGCAACTTATATCGGTTGATTAACTCTTTCTTTCCTTAGTAGTTTTTCGTGTGTTCATTGACCCTTGGCTTTTTCTCTTTCTTGCCATGAAGTCGGGTTGCGGAGAGCAGCAAAGTCGAAGAGTTGGCCCTTAGGTTTAAACACATTACTAGACTTACGCACGAAATTCCGAGATGATTATCCGACATAGCAAAGTAAAAAGTAGATAACACAGAGAAAGTTAGGTACAGGAAGTCCCCGAGTTCCTACTCGTGATGCCGACTTGGATTTCAACTTGGTAAGGAGATACATACAATGCTTTTCAGGAATGGAAACTGCGGAGTAGAGCTACATTCCAGGGGCGCTTAGTTTCCTCTCCGGATTTATCTGCCCTATTCTTCTGTGGCTCCTGCGCATCAACAAGATAGTACGCATATTGTGCAGAGCCTTACTCACAATGAACGGCCCTTCCCATGGAGGTGAAAGCTTCTGCATTCCGGTTGTGCGTTGCACCATCCTAAGCACCAAATCTCCTTCTCGAAAAACCCTTGGGCTTATTTTACGGCTATGATAGCATCTCAGATTCTGTGGATATACAGCTGATCTCGACAGAGTTAATTCTCTTGCTTCTTCTAGCAAATCAACATCATCTTCTCGGGCTTATCTTGCCTCTGCCTTGGTATAGAGGGTTACTCTCGGTGATTCATGCTCAAGGTCAGTGGCCAACACGGCCTCTGCTCCATATACCAGGAATAATGGTGTGTATCCAGTTGATCGGTTTGGGGTAGTACTTAGACTCCACAACACCGCCGGCAACTCGTACACTCAACAACCAGGGGTTCACTGTAATGGCTCAATTAGCCTAGCTTTATTCCGGATAGGACCATGCCATTAGCTCTTTCAACTTGCCCATTTGATTCCGGATGCGCAACTAACGCAATGACTAGCCGGATCCTTTTCTCCTTGCAGAACCGAGCAAAGGCTCCCTCGGCAAAATTTGTTCCATTATCCGAGATGATCCCATGCAGGTAACCATATCTCAGGATAATATCCTTCAAAAAGGTCACAGCTGTGTTTCCATCACATTTTCGGAATGGCTTCACCTCAATCCACTTGGTAAATTTGTCCACCATGACCAGAATGTGAGTCATGTTGCCTCGAGCTGGCTTGAAGGGCCCCACCATGTCCAAGCACCAAACTGCAAATGGCCAAGTGATGGGAATAGTTTTCAACTCGGAAGCTGGCATGTGTATCTTGCTTGCATATCGCTGGCACCCATTGCACTTTCTTACTAGATTTTCTGCTTGCTCCAAGGCAGTGAGCCAAAATAATCCATGCCAGAAAGCTTTCTTCACTAGAGCCCGAGATGAGGCGTGGTGCCCGCATTCCCCCTGCTGTGTCTCTCTGAGAATCTCTTCTCCCTCTTCCGGCTCCACACAACGCTGAAGCACGCCTGTGGTACGTCTCTTGTGTAGTTCCTTGTTGATGATGGTGTAGCCTTTGGATCTTCTCTGTATTTTCCTGGCCGAGATCTCATCACTCGGTAAAGTGACATCCGCCAGATAAGACAATATGGGCTGAGCCCAACTCGGTATCGCCCGAGTAGGAAACACTGGCTCATCCACCTCCATTGGATCATCCGACATGACTTTCTCCGAGATGGAAACGAGGCCCCGAGTACTGCGAGGCAATCCCCAAGATGAATGCGACAGTCCTGGAGATGGGAGGAGTAGTCCCCGGGTTCTCCTTCATGATTCCCTCATCAATCTCCATGGGAACAACTTCTGATTCCGGTACAGACGGGACGAATATCGAATCCGACTTGGGTGAAGGCTTGATGGAAGGCTTCCTGAGATGCTCCAAAGCAATTCCTGTTGGGATGGACTGCCGAGAAGAGCCCAACTTGAAAAAAGCATCAGCAGCATCATTTTCAGCTCGGTGAATGTGGTGGAACTCACACCCATCAAAGAATCCAGACATGTTTTGGACAAGGAACCGATATGAAACCCTATTGGCATCCAACACGTCCCAAGTCCCCGAGGCTTGCTGAACCACCAGATCCGAGTCGCCATAGCATATAATCTAGTGGATACCAATCTCCTTGGACACTTTTAGTCCATGGACTAGGGCCTCATACCTGGCCACATTATTGGATGCCGCAAAATGGATTTGTAGGACGTACTTGAGTTGACCCCGCTTGGGTGAGGTGAGCACAACGCCAACACCGAGACCCTCTTTCACCTTGGAGCCATCGAAATGCATTCTCCAAAAATTTGTTTCCGGCAAGGTGGGATCATACTGCATTTTGTCCCAATCAACAACGAAACCGACCATGGCTTGAGATTTGATGGCTTCTCTTCTTGCATACATCGGGGTATAAGAAGCTAGCTCAATTGCCCACTTGGCTACTCGGCCACTTGCATTCTTGTTGCCCATAATCTCCAAGATGGGTGCGGTGCTCACCACTGTAATCAGATGCTCTTGGAAATAATGCTTGAGCTTCTTGGCACCATATAGAATCCATATGTCATCTTCTGGTAGTGAGGATAATTTTGCTTCGAGTTGGAGATCACCTCACTGAGATAATACACCAGCCTCTACACCGACTTGCCCTCTTCTTCTTGCTCCACTACTACCACCACACTGATAACTCGGTTGGTAGCTACAATATAGAGCAACATTTGCTCCTTAGGAAGGGGAGAAGCCAGAACTGGAGTTGGACCCAGCATGGTCTTGAGTTCCCGGAAGGCCACATCAGCTTGTGGTGTCCAGAAAAACTTGTCACTTTTCTTCATGAGCTGGTACAGAGGTAAGGCCTTCTCGCCCATTCTCCCAATGAACCGACTAAGGGAAGCCAGTCATCCAGTAAATTCCTGCACATCCTTCAAGGATCTCGGGAGAGACATGCTCTCAATAGATTTTATCTTGGAGGGGTTAACCTCGATACCTCTGCTAGACACGAGGAATTCGAGGAACTTCCCTGCCGGGACATCAAAGGTGCACTTGGTCGGGTTCAGCTTCATCCGATACTTTCGCAAGTTCGCGAATGTTTCTTGGATATCTTCTAGGAGTGTGTGTTTCTCCTTGGTCTTGATGACTATATCATCCACATATACCTGCACATATTTGCCAATTTGCTCGTGCAAGCATTTCTACATGCATCTATGGTATGTGGCCCCAGCATTTCTCAACCCAAAGCACATGACACGATAGCAATAAGCCTCGTACGGGGTAATGAAAGAAGTCTTTATTTGATCAGCCGGGTTCAGGGGAATCTAGTGGAAACCAGAGTAGGCATAAATGAAAGACTAAATGGTCGTTGCATACAAAACAAAAAATTTCCTACACGAGATACACCCGAAAGGCCAAGATCTAATCTAGGAGACGAAGTGCAACGGGCAAAGAGAGGGTTAAGGAGAACACATACCCTCGGAGACACAAAGCGTTACCAGATCAAATCTCATTGTTGGCGTAGTCGTACTCACACCGATCCCGATAGCGAGAAGATGTGCACCGCAATCTGGCGGTGCCTCCGTGGTCGGTCACACGTACGGTTGATGATGACCTCCGTTCCCTCGATCCAGCGGGGCGCGGAAGTAGAGGATCCCTCGGAACTCCAGCAGCACGACGGCGTGGTGGTGGTGAAGAATCCCACGGTCAGGGCTTCGCCAAGCCGGAAACCATGGAATTGAGCAGCGGGTGGAGAGGGAATGAGGTGGGAAAGTGTGTGGAGAAGAGGAGCTCTCACCCTCCTTTTATAGGGGAGGGGGAGGCAGCCCAAGAGGGGGTGTGGCCAGGCATGGTGATGCCCCCACCTTTTCCCTCTTCATGTGACCCGAAGCCCCACTCATACCCACTCATGCTCCCATTATTTTCCACTTGGAAAACCCAAAGGTTTTCCATTAATATATAAATAAAACATTTTTATTTCTTTATTTATATTTGTTAATTCCATTAACAAACATTTGCATATAGCACCTCTAATCATTTGTTAATTCTATTAACAACCATTCGACGAAACACCCCTTGAACTATTTCAATTTTCCCCGAAACAATTTCGGTGTTGCCCAAAATATTCTTCGATATTCCGCATCCTCTCAAACGCGTCATCGAACCTTAAGTGTGTCACCCTATAGTTCGCGAATAAGATAGACATGATCGAGACTCCTCTCCAATCAATAATCAACAGCGGGATCTGGAGATCCATGATGACTCCTATATATTCAACGATGACTCTCATGATCGTGTGAACCAACAACGTCGTGAACTATTCCCTTTGTCTCGCGATATTTTACTTGTCCGAGATTCGATCATTGGTATCAACCATACCTTGTTCAATCTCGTTACCGACAAGTACTCTTTTCTCGTTCCCATGATATAATATCCTTGTGATCATATGACGTACTTGCAAGCGGTGTCGATGTGATATCACCGAGAGGGCCCAGAGTATATCTCTCCGTCATTTTGGATGGACAAATCCCACTCTTGATCCATGATCCTGAAATAATACTTTCCGAATACCTAACGACACCTTTATAGTCACCCTGTTACGGTGTGACGTTTGATGACATCAAAGCACCCTTCCGGTATTAGTGATTGACATGATCTCATGGTCTAAGGAATAAGTTACTTCGTATGTTTGATATAACAATGTAAACTTAATGACTTGATCGCATTGCAATATTCACTTTGGGTATATGTTCATCACATCAGTCTTCTAATGACATGACCCCGTTATTAACAACATCCAATGTTCATGATCAGGAAACCTTGATCATCTATTAATCAACGAGCTAGTTAAAAGGGAGGCTTTCCTAGGAACCATTGTTTGCTTATTAAACACACATGTATCAACGTTGCCGGTTAATATAATTCTAGCATGAGAAATAAACATTCATCATAAATAAGGAATAAGATAATAACCATTTTATTATTGCCTCTCGGGCATATTCCCTTCAGTCTCCCACTTGCACTAGAGTCAATAATCTAGTCTGTAAGCACTTAACACATATGGCATTCCAGTGTTATTGCCATGCTTCGCATGTGGTAAATATCATCAAAAGGATCTGAACTGTTCAGGTCCTATTGTATTTGCATGTTCTTTGCGTCTACACACATCACTCATTCCTTAATGAGATGGCTATATATGGTCAATCGGTGAAACCTTAATTCCTCAGCTTAAACCAATGTCACTAACATTGTCAAAATGTAGCTTCATAGTGTTAGCATTCTTGGAAATTCACCAAGTTCCGGTGATCCTGAAGTCCTCAGCTTAAACTAATGTTACTAACATTGTGAAAATGTAGCTTCATCGTGTTAGTATTCTTGGAAATTCACCAAATTCAATAAAGAACTCCTTGACACAAAATACGCTTATTATCAGTTGTCTACACAACGATATACTTTAGCCTTTGTTGTAGTATCTGTCACAATATTTTTATTTTGTAACTCTTTGAAATCCAACATGGAACTTTCTTCCATCCTATTATGCTACCCTTCATCACATATTTTAATTGAGATAAATTTATTTGAATATATGAAAAGACTATTAGTATAACATATTACAACTAACATTTTGTCATTACTACATAGGAAAATATATCCTTATCATTTCTAAAATGACACAAGGATCTCTCCCACTGTTGTCTAATCATCATATGATTTATCCTGCTATAACATTTTATAGCGTAGGACTTATCTGGTTTTGTACATAGCATGGAAACATGACTTAGAAATCTCAATTTCAATGATGCTCATGATGTGTCAAAACACTTGAATCTTGCTCAATTATTTTCCATGTGACAAGAACTGCTTCTTGTCATTTCGATATTGACTTACTTCAATATTTCATCTATGTAATTTGTCTTCAATCATATCAGGCGCTTCAATCCATCTCTTATAGATTTCGATGCCCAATATCTTCTAAGCCTTTCATCAATAAGAAAATCTTAACCGTGTTAATTACAATACATATTTTCCAATCAACCATATGTCATCTACATAAAGCATTGGAAATATGTCATAGCGCTCCCACTTAATTTCTTGTAACTCTACAAGCATCTTTATCGTTCATGATAGAATCAAACTCTTTTCATAACTTCATTAAGGTAAAGATTTCAACTTCGTTATGCTCACTTTAAACATTGAAGCGTGCATAACTTTCTAGCAACCTTTTGAATTTTACAAAACTCTCAGACTGTGTCAAGTACACATCTTTGATCAAACTTCCTCGAGAGGAGAGTTGGTTTTGTTATTCCACTGCCATATCATAGTATGTAACTTTTGCTAGAACTATCCTCAAAGACTAAAATATCACTACGGAAGAACAAAATCTTGTAGTAGTTAAGTCTTTGAACTTCGTCGAAAACAACTTTTCGATAAGTACAACTTTCAAAGGATGTAAAATTCCATGTCTTTGTCGCTATATAGACCCTTTTGCTATCGTTAGGCATCAAGCCTATCGAAAGGACTACCAAGTAACATACTTGATATTCATACAAGGATACTATGGCGGATATAATGTCTCATAGTCAATTTGAGGAAGTCATGGCCCATTATTTGCTTCCTTTATAAGATCCAGGTCTTTTTGTTGTCAAAACAACACTTTACTCTTAAACCATAAGTTGGTCTAAATACAAATTTTTAGGACTTTTGTGGTTCAGTTCGCAAACTCATTCGAAGTATCTACAATCACATGTAGTGTCTTCTACTTAGTCAAAATAGGAAACCCTGGAACAACTTCCAGTGCTGCGCTACTCCTGACATGGTAACGAAGATTCTCTAATCTCGTTGAGTTTGTACTTTCCTCCCACTCACTTATTTTGCAAGAACTACTTTCTCGAGAAATCAGACCTTTCTGACAAACAACATTTGTCTTTGGTTGGTGATAGGAGAAATACCCAATGGATTCGTTGGGATAACCTTATAAACATATATGTATACCATTTTGGTTGTAAGCATTTTACACATGCTATGCATACCAAAACTTAAGAAAATGACAATTCGAGTCACTACCCAAACCATATCTTATATGTTGTCAATTTCAACGGATCATGATGGTGCTCTTTTCAGTGAAAAAGCGGTTGTCCTTAATGTATAAACTACAAAATTATAATGGCAATTTTATTAATCTTACCATGTCCAACAAGGTTTGATTTTGTCTCTAGAACACTCCAAACTAATGTGGGGTATTCGAGAAATATAAGTTGTAGAACAATTCTGCAACTTCTCAGATGTTTTGCCAAACTTGTAACTCAAACTTTATCCTTTATGATCCAATCATAAATACTTGATTATCTTGTTACATTGATTTTTACTTCATATTAACAACCTTTTGAACCAATTCAAAATGTCAAACTCCGTTCTCTTTAAATAGATATACTCACATATCTACTGAAATCACCGACAGAATTTTATGAAGGATAAATTAATCCACCATACATGACTACACATAATGGAATGTATACATCAATATGTATAATCTCCACTAAATTAGTCGTTCATTCTACTTTGGCCTATGAACGGAATTTTAGTCAGCTTTTGGAACAGGTCTCACAAGCGTCAATTTATTCAAAACAAAATGACTCCGGAAGTCCATCAATATAAAGTTCCTTCATGTTTTCCTTTCCGATATGAACTAAAATGGTGGTGTCACAATTTAAGTGAAACTCTTTCATGTATTGCAACGTTTAGCATTTATTCTTATAGATGTTTACTTTACAAACATGATTTATATTAACATATCCATCGATTATGGAATATGGTCATAGTTTGAACAATCTCATTTGTTCTCACAAAAGACCAGAACAAAATAACAGTTTATTAAGTTCTTAAAATAAATCTTGGATGCTTGGTTTGATACAACAATGAACACAATAACACTTTATTTCTGTTCTTGTCATAATCGATTCCACATCTATTACTAGTTCCTTTTAGGCCCTTGTATTTCTTGCATTGCGTTGCTTTCTATGACAACTCATACCAATCAATGTGGTATCAAAATACCCAAAAATACTTTGTTAACTAGTAATACATCTATAACTTGTATATCAAGCGTATACTCCTGAGCTGGACCTTTCCATTTATATTCTTTTTCTGACATATATCTGTTTGTAATTCTATTTTCAATATTCCCTTTCCTTTATAGAAGAATCATTCAAAATCAAACAATGCTAGTCGTACTAGCTCATTTTCTTCGGCATGTTAGTCATATACTATCACCCATTGAGTCATACTTCGAGTTTGATTGTTCTACTAATATCGCCATATTAATAGTATTCTTCTAGATTCCACTCTTAGCAATCTCCAAGTAGGTAAACGACTTTTACCCATACTTTTAATCCATCCCATCATAACGATTTTATGATTAAGCTACTATAACTCAAAGGAAGAAATTTAGAAGATAATTTTTAGCGTCCAACTTCTTGGAATATTCAAACGCCTAGCATCTTCTGTCATTGCATATATTCAGATAATATAAGAAAACATTGTCACACTAAATTATACTCAGTCATATCGCCACAAATAAGTTTCTAGATATCAATATATCTTTCACTTGATTATTTCTGAAAACAACTCTTTTCAGTTCCTAAATCACGTTGATCAACAAAACATTCTTTTGAAGATAAAGTAATATGGAAACCACCATGACTCTGGATTCTAAGTAGGAATTGGTTTTCTCTTTAGATCAATCAATCATTAACCATATGGAGATAGGTAGGAAATACCAAAAATCTACAATAGGACTCAATTTTAAATTTCACTAATACGGTACCAATATTAAATGATTTTTACCAGATCATAACAGTTATATCTCAATTAACAATCTAAGTTTAAGGTAGTTATGTGGATGCCAATGAATACTACAATTTGTGCAAATTCAATTTGTTTGGTTGTTCATGATAAATAAGTTCAAGTTAATTCAAAATTATGCCATGAACTCCCACTAAAAAAAACATCCCTCTTAGTCGTCTTTAATGATTACAGGAACCAAATTCACTACACCAAAACCGATCATCACGTGAGATGATGTAGCTTCAAAGGCAAACATCGACATGTTAATCATATCATCCATATGATTCATGCTTTACCTATCGGTTATGTGTTCCGAGGCCATGTATGTACATGCTAGGCTCGCCAAGTAGAACCGTAGTATTGCGTGTGTTTCAAGGCCATGTCTGTACATGCTAGGCTTGAAAACACCCGTTGTATGCGAACGTTGAGTCTGTCACACCCGATCATCATGTGGTGTCTCGAAAAGACGAACTTTCTTAACGGTGCATACTTAAGGAAGAACACATTATTATCTTGATGTTAAGTGAGAGGGATCATCTTATAATGCTACCGTCGCTATCTAAGCAAAACAAGATGCATAAAAGGATTAACATCACAGACATCACATGTAAGGATAACGTGATATGATATGGTCCTTCTTGCCCTTGATCTTCATCATGTGCATTATGGTATGATCTCCATCATTCCACCGGCGTGGTACCAAGTACCATGGCACCCCAATCTTGATTGTCCATCAATAATAATACAACCATATGGATACCTTCCGGTATATCAATAATTTACAAAAGAGATCATCTCATAATCAAATTTGTAACATTGACCATATCACATCACATGCCCAGCAGAAACTAGTTAGACGCTTCTAATTTATTTTTGCATATTTTACGTGGCTTAGGGCTTTGAGGATAGAACCGTTCATACCTATGAACATCAACCACCACGTTGATAAACACATTTTTAACAACCCTTCGTAGATTAGATCTTAACTATAGTAGGAGAAACAGACACCCCTTAGCCACAAGTGAGACAATTCTCGCGTACATAGTACACGTAAACTTAGTCTGGGGCAGCTTCATCTTACAATGCCACTAAGATCATAACATACTCAAAGAGGCAATAACATGATCATCAACGCCCATATACACCTATGTGTTCTACCCGTACAAAACATCTACGTATAGATCCGGCTCTGATACCACTAAAGGGGTCGTTGCATAGAAAACAAAAAAATTCCTACGCGAGAGACACCGGAAAGGCCAAGATCTAATCTAGGAGACGAAGTGCAACGGACAAAGACAGGGTTAAGGATAACACATACCCTCGAAGACACAAAGCGTTACGAGATCAAATCTCGTTGTTGACGTAGTCGTACTCACACTGATCCCGATAGCGAGAAGATGTGCACCACAATCCGGCTGTGCCTCCGTGATCGGTCACACGTACGGTTGATGGCGACCTCCATTCCCTCGAACCAGCAGGGCACGGAAGTAGAGGATCCCTCGGAACTCCAGCAGCACGACAGCGTGGTGGTGGTGAAGAATCCCACGGTCAGGCCTTCGCCAAGCCGAAAACTATGGAATTGAGCAACGGGTGGAGAGGGAATGAGGTAGGCAAGTGTGTGGAGAAGAGGAGCTCTCACCCTCCTTTTATAGGGGAGGGGGAGGCAGCCCAAGAGGGGGTGCGGCCAGCCATGGTGATGCCCCCACCTCTTCCCTCTTCATGTGAGTGGAAGCCCCACTCACACCCACTCATGCTCCCATTATTTCCCACTTGGAAAATCCAAAGGTTTTCCTTTGATAAATAAATAAAAGATTTTTTTCTTTATTTATATTTGTTAATTCCATTAACAAACATTTGCATATAGCACCTAGAATCATTTGTTAATTCTATTAACAACCATTCGATGAAAAACCCCTTGAACTATTTCAATTTTCCCCGAAACAATTTCGGTGCTGCCCAAAATATTCTTCGATATTCCGCATCCTCTCGAACGCGTCATCGAACCTTAAGTGTGTCACCCGACGGTTCGCGAATAAGATAGACATGATCGAGACTCCTCTCCGGTCAATAATCAACAGCGGGATCTGGAGATCCGTGATGACTCCTATATATTCAACGATGACTCTCGTGATCGTGTGAACCAACAACGTCGTGAACTATTCCCTTTGTCTCGCGATATTTTACTTGTCCAAGATTCGATCATTGGTATCAACCATACCTTGTTCAATCTCGTTACCGATAATTACTCATTTCTCGTTCCCATGATATAACATCCTTGTGATCATATCACGTGCTTGCAAGAGGTGTCGATGTGATATCACCAAGAGGGCCCAGAGTATATATCTCCGTCATTTTGGATGGGCAAATCCCACTCTTGATCCATGATCCTCAAATAATACTTTCCGAATACCTAACGACACCTTTATAGTCACCCTGTTACGATGTGACATTTGATGACATCAAAGCACCCTTCCGGTATTAGTGATTGACATGATCTCATGGTCTAAGGAATAAGTTACTTCATATGTTTGATATAACAATGTAAACTTAATGACTTGATCGCATTGCTATATTCCCTTTGGGTATATGTTCATCACATCATTCTTCTAATGACATGACCCCGTTAGTAACAACATCCAATTTTCATGATCAGGAAACCTTGATTATCTATTAATCAACGGGCTAGTTAAAAGAGAGGCTTTACTAGGAACCATTGTTTGTTTATTAAACACACATGTATCAACATTTCCGGTTAATACAATTCTAGCATGAGAAATAAACATTCATCATAACCAAGGAATAAGATAATAACCATTTTATTATTGCCTCTCGGGCATATTCCCTTCAAAGACAAAATTTCACATCCGGGTGTGGAGTCGAAGACCCGATCTATTCGGGGCAGTGGGAATGAGTCCTTGGGGTAGGCCTTGTTCAGGTCAGTGTAGTCCACGCACATGCGCCACACCACAGCGACCATGGGATCATCCTTATTCTTCTCGACCATGACCGGATTGGCCAGCCAATCCGGATGGAGTACCTCCATGATAAATCCGCTTGCTAACAGCCTTGTGATCTCGTCACCAATGGCTTTTCTCCTTTCAGCGGCAAAACGGCGCATTTCTTGCTTTACCGGCTTGGCATCCGGCCGCACATGCAAAGAGTGCTCAACCAATTCCCTCGGGACACCCGACAGATCCTGATTGGACCTGCCAAAGACATCTCGATTCTCACGGAGGAAGTGGATGAGCGTGCTTTCCTATTTCACCTCCAATCCGGCACCAATGATGGCGACACCTTCTGGGAACTCGGGGTCAATCTGCACCTTCTTGGTCTCCTGAGAGGCCTGCAAAGTGGCAGCATGCTGAGAGCTAGGCTTCCCGGGCATGCCGAGTTGAGCTGCCTGGGCCATGGCCACTACTTCGTGTATCTTCTTCTTCTCGGCCGCAATCACCATTGACTCGGCCAGCCGAGATTCAGCTGATGCGCACTCCAGAGATCGCTTGTAATCACCCGAGATGGTGATAATGCCATTGGGGCCGGGAAGCTTCATATTCATATAGGCCGCATGAGTAGAAGCCATGAAATTGGACAGAGCTGGTCTGCCGAGAAGAGCATGATAAGGGCTGTGGAGATCAACCACCTCGAACTGCAAGCACTCAGTCCAGCAGGTATAGGAGCACAAGATACTCCTGGCACAATGCCGTGGAAGGTAGTCCGACTGGGCAGCAACATGTTATCAGCGTAACCGAGTTTCTCCATGGTATCTCGGTACAGAATGTTGATGCTGCTGCCGTTGTCGATCAGCACCTTGATGAACTTCACATTGATCTTGGGCCCAATGAAGGTTGGGTCCACCACCAGGGCATAGCTACCCGGGTTGGGCATGATCCTGGGATGATCAGCCCGAGACCAGACAATGTCTTGGTCGCACCAGTACATGTAATCTGGCACAGTCGGCATCAATATGTTTACTTCCATCGCCTGCCTGCGCAGGCTCTGCTTGTCATCCGGCTCGGTAGTGAACACCATGTAACTCTGATGGTGCTCCTGATACTGATTTCAGCCTCCGCCGCCATCATTGTCATTGTTGTTTTTGTTGTTGTTGTTCTTCCGGTTGAAGTTGTTGTTGTGATTGTTGTTGTTGTTGTAGTTGTTGCGGGTGTTGTTGTTGTAGGCCCCCTGCACAAGTTCGTTCACATTCTCCCTTCTCTGGTTCTCGGCAGGCCTGGGAGCAGCTGCCGGATAGGCTTAACATTTGCACCCGAGAGCGGCAGTGGCAGAGGAGGAGGCAACTGGCCAAACCCCTCGCTTTTAATCCGGTCCCACCAGCTGCCATGTCAGGAAGTATGGTTTGCCGGCCTACTCGGATGCCGAGTGTGGTAACTGCACGGCCCATTCCTCGTCATCTCAAAGGTAAAAATTTGTGGTGCATCTCCGGATTGCTTGGGATCAGTCCACTACTTCTTGTAGTTCTGGTTCTGGTTCTGGTTCTGCCCATACTAGGGCCCAGCATTCTTTTGCCTTTGCCTGCTTCCTGCATTAGGTTGATCCGGATCAACCGCGGCTACATGATCCGAGCCATAGAGGATATCCGGCCTGTCATCTCGCCTCTTGTTCCGGTAATCCTGGCGATCATTCCGTCTGGCACCATCATTGCCATGGTTCCTCCTTCTCAGCTCAAACGAGTCCAATAAAGGCTGAGTGGGACCTCCAAGCGCGTACATATCACCAATCTTGATGGTCTCGGCAAATGTACTCGGCCTCTCCCTCTGCAGTTTCTCCCACAGCATGCTTCCATGTAGGCAACCTTGAGCGAACCAGGCAATGGCGTGAGATTCGTTCACAGCTTCACAGGTGTTCCTCAATGTGCTCCACCGAGTCAGGTACTCTTGGTCAGCCTCCTCTTCCCTCTGCTTGCACGCAGAGTGTTGTTGTGGCCGATTTGGCCTCTTGTAGGTGCTGGTGAAGTTGCTGATGAAAGCCACCGA
Organism: Alopecurus myosuroides; assembly: GCA_028641055.1. Taxonomy (NCBI): domain Eukaryota; kingdom Viridiplantae; phylum Streptophyta; class Magnoliopsida; order Poales; family Poaceae; genus Alopecurus; species Alopecurus myosuroides. The sequence continues at coordinate 693,543,039 of CM054057.1, forward strand.
GAAATCAAGCCAGCAATTGATGCTGTCTCTCGGCAAGTTGTTCAGCCAAATCCGGGCTCGGCCCTCCAACATCTGGGCACGTACCTCACCGCCCATCTGCGGTTACCACCGGCAATGTGCACGGCACTGACACAATCCTTCAGCCAATCATCCGGCTTGGTGCTGCCATCATATGTCTTGGTCCCTCTTGCCAGCTGGAACTTGGGCACAGCCGGCTCATTCATGATCCTGGTACCGAAACAGAGTGGTCCAGGTGGGCCTCGCGAATCCATCTCTTTCGACAGATAGATTATGCCTAGCTTGTATCTTGCGTCACTCGGCTGCAGCACTCGTGCCCCAACCGAGCTCCAACACCTCCTGCATCAGCATAATGATCATTTCTTTGATACTCGGCTTGCTCCATTGCCGAGTAATCATCGTTGTACCGAGTTGGGGAACCGTGTTGACCGCCGGGTCAGCCATTTGTGGCCGAACAGCACGTCCGACACCGGGTTGAGGCTGAACCGTGTTGGCAGCCGGGTGCCGAGATGGACCATCTCGGTTGCCTCCTTGTCCTTCTTGCTAAACACGGGCAGCATTACGACCACCACCTTGAGAAATGTGTTCTTGCCAGGGCTGCCGCTCTACAGCTAACTGTTTTTCGGCGACAGCCGGGTCATACATTTGAATATGTTTATGTCTCCCGGAGTTCACACTCCGAGATCTCCCACCACCGAGATGAGGCGAGGAAGCTTGGCCGTCGTCAGATCTCGCCCCATGCGACTAAACAACATGAGACGCACCGGCTCCCGGATTCGCCTTCTGGAAAGCCTCGTTTTGCCTGCCTGCCTCAAGAACAAGCTCATTAAGCCGGTCCTACAGCCTAATGCGAGCTTCACCGGTTAGATTTGGCAAATCGCCAGCAACTGCCTCTGCCGCCCTAAGTGTCTTAGCAGGAGAACTATACTTGGGCCTACCAATTGAGGTAAAGCTAGCAGATTTACTAGCAGTTCTACCATCTCTAGCCAACTCGGCACCAAGATTTCCACCTCGGTTCCGTATAATCCCTATCCGGCTAGGGTTCTTGCCAATAAGAGTAAGACCATGAGCCCTATTGTACTCATTCTGGTCGAGATCAAACTCTTGCATGATTCTCGCCATCTCGGTGGCCTCCAGCAGGGAGGCCTGGTGCTGCTCGTCGAGCTGCTCCCGCAGCACAGCCGGATCCGCATCCGCGACTATGGGACTGCTCAACTTCTCAATGACATCGGCGAAGGGAGCCGGTATCGCCGTTGATGTAGTAGGACCCTTGTAACCCGGCTGGTTCTCCTTTCTCTCCAGAGGCTTGTGGGCCGACCGAGCCGACTTGTCAGCAACCTCAGCGCCACCGGTCGCGCTCTTCCAGGCAGCAGGAGCTGGACCAGTCATCATCACCTCCACGATGCCCGCAGAGCCACCAGTATGCTACCCACAGACGGCGAGAACGGCAGGAGGATCTTCAGCAACGAGCACCACCTCGGGGTACTCGCGGATGACAGTGGTGGCAACGTACACCAAGTGCGCGCTGAAACAGATGACAGAGCCGCCAGCGGGCACAGGCCCACCACCGAAACAATCGGCGTTGTCGGTGAAAAAGTAGAAGGAGCCAAATCTGTGGACAAGGCCACAAACCACGCGCTCCCCCGAACGAGGAAGAGGTCCCGTCCGGATAGTAACCCCAGCCAGCGCCGCTGCTGGCCCCACGGTGGGCGCCAACTGTCGTGGTGAGGTAAAGAAAGATGCCATGGTATGGCTTAAGTTTGGGGCCGATGGACCCTATGGGTATCCGGGGAGGGATCGCACGACCATATGGCGCGCTCACTACACTGCAAACAACACATTCTATCCAGGTTTGGGGCCCTCGTGTGGAGGTAACAGACCTACTCCTGCCTCTCTCTCTGTATATGTGGTGATCGAGTACAAGTGTTGCTCAAGCTCAAGGAGCTATAGGAAGAAGAAGCTCTACTCCTATCTCTCTCTAAACAAACACGTAGCACTTCTCTTCTCACGTAATGAGCGACCCTCACACAGGGGGGGTGTAGCCACCTTATATACTGGTAGCCACCAACTATTAGTACAGGATTAGGTGACTTTACACTGTGCCGTAGCGCACGCCTCCGCTTCTCCGCTGACAGACGCCAAAAGTCTCTGTTGTCATGGTCGTTGATATGTCCTGTCCCCCTTGTAAGAAACAGGACGGGGCCTCGCCCCTACAGCGCACTGTACCAGCGTATGCATATGCATCATCATGCCTAGTAAGTCGAACCGCACGCCTGTACTCTTCCTGGATATACGGGATCACAACGTCTCCATTGACTTCCCTCTGAGAAGAGCAAGATCTTTGTCTATCCGGACCCACCAAGCGCTACTCGGTCAGTCCGGAGAATACTCCTTACTTAATTTGGCTCATTGTCCTTCCTACCGAGATAGCTCCATCTCAGTAGCCATCCTGCTCGGTACCTTCCTACTCGGTACGGCCCAACTCGGCAAGCAGTACCTCAAACACAATTTTTTACCAACCTTGCCCCTACTCGGGGGTACCCCCTCGACAGATACAGAAAGAAAGCATGAGAGTACTCACACAACACTACTCAAACTAAAAGCTCCGAATAAGTGATGCAATGAAAACGAGAGCTAAACAGGAATTTTTGCAGCAGCTAGAAGAAAAACTAAGAATACGAGCATAACGAGTATTCAAACGAAAAAGTGGAGCGTGTCTCTCTCCCACACAAAGAATGATAGGTTCCAATGATGTTTATTTCAGCATGGAAAACAAAATAAAAATAAACAGACGCTCCAAGTAAACTTCATATAATGTGACCGAATAAAAATATAGTTTCACTAGAAGTGACCTGATAAATTGTTAATGAAGAAAGGGGTGTCTTGGGCATCCCCAAGCTTATATGCTTGATTCTTCTTAAAATATGCTTGGATGAACAACGGGGGCATCCCCAAGCTTTGACCTTGCACTCTTCTTGATCATATATATCACCCTCTTCTCTTGACCCTTGAAAACTTCCTTCACACCACACTCAAACAGTAATTCTCATTAGAGGGTTAGTGCAACAATAAAAAAATCCAATTGGTTCTCTACGGCACAAGTTCTATTGATACTTTTAAACATTAGCTACAGCCACTGATGTTTCATGAAGAAAAGAAATCCACTTGACATCGTAAAAGACCAAATGCAAGAAAAATGGCAGAATCTACCAAAACCATAACAGTCTGTAAAGACGAATTTTTTCGGGGCACTTACATTGCTCAGATCGTAAAACATAAAGAACAAAAAAGTTTCGGAATTAGCTGAGGAATAAGATAAAAAACTTTCAGGTCATTCTGATCTTTCTAGGTTTTTTACGATTTTTTACGGTGGACAACAGAAATCTGTTTCCTACGCAGAAATCCAAAACCAACTCCAACTTTTGTTAGAAACTTTACTTGGCACAACTAAAACATGAAAATAAATATACAAAGGAGTTGCTACAGAATTATACAACCCCTTGACTCAAAGAAAACAGAGAAAAACAAAGCAAAAAAATAAAACCATGGGTTATCTCCCAAGAAATGCTTTTCTTTAACGTCTTTAGCTAGGCATGATAATTTGAGAAGATGCTCATATGAGACATATTAAATGAAGCAAAGAGAGCATCAAGAAGAAAATTAAAACAAATTTAAGTCTAACCCACTTCCTATGAAATAGAATCTTGTAGAAAAACAAGTCATGAAAGCACAAATAGACAAGCATAGGAAAGCGAAACAAGTGCAACTTCAAAATTTTCAACATAAAGAGGGGAAATTTGATATTGTTGAGATGCATAAGACTATGTTTCCCTCTCTCATAATAACTTTCAGTAGAATCATGAATGGAACTAACAATATAACTATCACATAAAACATTCTTATCATGATCCACATGCATAAAAGAATTAATACTCTCCACATAAGCATAGTCATTAATAGTAGTGGGAGCAAATTCAACAAAATAGCTCTCATTATCATTCTTATCACCATAATCATCAAATATAGGAGGCATATTATAATCATAATTAATTTTTACCTCAATAGTAGGTGGACTAAAAATATCGTGTTCATCATTGTAATCATCATAAATTGGAGGCAAAGTATCATCAAAGAAAATTTCCTCCTCAAGACTTGGGGGACTAAAAATATCATATTCATCAAAACCAGCTTCCCCAAGCTAAGACTTTTCCGTAGAATTAGCAATAATGATGTTAAAAGAATTAATACTAATAACATTGCTACTAGCATGCAAATAAAGCTCCATAGGTTTTTTCATTTTTCTCTTCAAACACTTCATGTCCTAACTCAAGATAAAGATTATAAAGCTCTCTCATATTTTTGTTGTTTTCCATTAAGACTAACTAGTAAAAATGAAAACAAGGAACAAGTAAAAAATAATCCTAACTATTGAAAATAAAAACAAGAAACAAAAATATATAATTGCAGAATCTAAAGGAAATAACTTCGAGTACTCATAGAGGATGTGAGTACCTTTTACCTTACCTCGCCAGCAACAACGCCAGGTTAGAGCTATTGACGAGGGAGTGATTGCTTCTTGATGACTTTGAATTCCCTGGCAACGGCGCCAGAAAAGAGCTTGATGTCTATGCACGCTTCTATTCTTGTAGACAGTGTTCGGCCTCCAAGTGCATAGGTTTGTAGAACAGCAGCAAGTTTCCCTTAAGTGGATTACCCAAGGTTTATCGAACTCAGGGAGAAAGAGGTCAAAGGTATCCCTCTCAAGCAACCCTGCAATTATGATACAAGAAGTCTCTTGTCTCACCAACACACCTAGTACAATTGTCAGTTGTATAGGTGTACTAGTTCGGTGAAGAGATAGTGAAATACAAGTAATATGGATGATTATAAGTGGATTCCCATAGAAATCTGAAATAAAAATGGCAGCAAGCAAACATCTAGCAGAACTGATTTTAAACGGTGTTTCAATGCTTAGAAACAAGTCCTAGGGATCCTACTTTCACTAGTGGACACTCTCAACAATGTTAACATAATTATGCATAAATATCTCTCTTCACTATGCTACTCCGAACCACTCTCCGGTCGGATAACAAACACCAATTCATTGCGTAGGGCTGTAACAGCACTCCTCAAAGTCGCATTCCCATGTCTAGTTAACCCCACGCTGTCACTGTGAGCTCCCTAGAAGGTACTAGACAAACACCACAATTTCATAGGGTCATCCAACACAAGATATAAATATCATGCTAAACCACACGGTGCAAACACTGTCACCTTTACACCGTGATCAAAGTGTTTACGGAGATCTCATAACAAAACCTCTTGAGTAGCATAATAGATATGGAGTAACATCTACTTATTCAACTAGATTACAAAGCTCGCGATCACATAAAGATCACACCATGGGAGAGAGAGAGATGAAACACATAGCTACCGATAGAGCCCTCAGCCCGGGGGAGAACTACTCCCTCCTCATCATAGGAGACAGCAACGGCGATGAAGATGGCGGTGGAGTTGATGGAGATGGCTCCGGGGTCACTTCCCCGTGCCGGCAGGGCGCCGAAACAGAGATTTCTGTCCTCCGAAACTTGTCGGCGGTGGCTGCGAAGCTACGGAACTTTTTGTGGAAAAAGGCTGACTTATTTAGGGTTTATGCAAAGGGGGGCATATATAGGCGAAAGGGCGATGCCGGGGGTGGCCAGGGCGCCCACACCACCTAGTGACACGGCCGGGGGGGACCCCCGCCACCCTATGGTGTGGCCCCCCTCCGGGTCTCTTCGGGACTTCCTTGACCCTCCGGGACTTCTAAGACTTCTAGCTTTGGAATCGTCCAATTCCAAGAATATTTCCAGAACAACTTTTCTGAAACTAAAAACAGCAGAAAACAGGAAACTGTCTTTATTCCAGAAAATCGATAAAAATGACATAAAGTGTAAGGACTACATGTAGGAAATAACATTAAAACAACATGGAACATCAGAATTAAGGATACGTCTATGACGTATCAGCCACCCACCAACGTTGCCCTCTTTCCTATATAAGCTCCTCCACGGGTTAACCATAAATACTAGAACCTTTTCCACCAAATAGATCTGTAGCCGCCGTCATCGTCAACCCTAGTTCAGGAGGGTTCTGGAGCTCTCCCCGGCACCCTGCCGGGAGGGGGAATCATCACCGGAGGGTTCTTCATCACCAAGCCTGCCTCCGGAGGGATGCGTGAGTAGTTCGTCCATGTACTACGGGTCCATAGCAGTAGCTAAATGATTGTTCTCTCCTCTTTATGCCTCATTGTTGCTGGCAGAGTTAAATCCTTTCTCTGCGTTGTTGGGAACCCCAAGAGGAAGGTGTGATGAGCACATCGGTAGGAGTTTTCCCCTTAGTTAAGAACTAGGGTTATCAATCCAGTAGGAGAAATAGAATCTTCGGAAGTTTGATGCCACTAACGGTGGTGCTGGCGCTTCACCGATGTTAGCAACAACGTGGAACCTGCACACAACACAATCAAAATACTTTTCCCCAACGGTATAGTGAGTTTGTCAATCTCACCAGTCTTGCTGAAAACAAAGATTAGACGTATAGTGTGGAAAAGCAGTGTATGCTTGCAGAAAGTAAAGAAAGCAGGAAATTGTTGTGGTTTGTTTAACAGTGTGGAAAATGGACCAGGGTTCGTAGTTTCACTAGTGGTGTCTCTCCATAAAAGATAGCATGTTGGGTGAACAAATTACAGCTGGGCAATTGACAAATAAAGGTTGCACCGTAGTGCACAATATGACATCAAGATTACTATGCTATTTAGTGCGGGCATTACAACAAGATACATATACCGACATCCATCTGCATTTATGACTAATAATCCACCCTCAGGTTATCATCCGAACCCCCTCATGTATTAAGTTGCACGCAACAAATAATTGCATTAAAAAAATTGTGTAATGTAAGCAATGATTATGCACGCGGGCACTCTCACCGCTGTTTTCTCCCTAATGGCAACAACACATCCTCCCCCTTCACATTTTCGTCACGCGAGCAAGGCAAAAAGGAGGCATGAACCCACTATCGAGCATAAATACTCCCTCTTGGAGTCACTAGCAACTACTTGGCTAGAATAACCACTAGCAACGGAGAGCAGGCAAGATCCCAAATAACATATGCAAATAAAGACCATAACCAACTTGGCATAAGCTCGATATTCATCGGATCCTAGCAAACACAGCACGGAGAATTACATAAGATCAATCTCGATCATGATAGGCAGCCCACGAGATCTCAACATGGAGGCATATGAGGAGAAGAAAACCATCTAGCTACAGCTACGAACCCGTAGTCCAAGGATAAACTACTCACGCATCACTCCGGAGGCAGGCATGGTGATGAAGAGGCCTCCGGTGATGATCTACTCTCCGGCAGGGTGCCGGAAACAGCTTCACAACCCCCTGATCTGGGGTTGACGGTGACGGCGGCTGCGGAACTTTTCAGGGATTTTGATCAGGTGCCTAGGGTTTTCCATCCAGGGGGCTTAAATAGGCGAAAGGGCGAAGGCGGTGGAGCTCCAGGGGGCCCACACCTATAGCTGGCGCGGCAGGGGGCACGCCACTCTAGGGTGTGCCCCCCCTGCTGCCCCTCTCCGGCTCCTTTTCGGTCTTCTGGATGCTTCCGGGGAAAATAGGACTTCCGGGCTTCGAATTTTCCAATTCCGAGAATATTTCCAAAACAACTTTTCTGAAACTAAAAAACAACAGAAAATAGGGAACTGGCTCTGTGGCATCTTGTTAATAGGTTAGTCCGGAAAACATATAAAAATGCTATAAATAAGGGAGAAAACATGTAGCAATTGGCATAATATGATCATGGAGCATCAGAAATTAGGGATACGTTTATGACGTATCAAGCATCCCCAAGCTTATTTCCTACTCGTCCTCGAGTAGGTAAATGATAAAAAAATAATTTCTGAGGTGACATGCTACTAACACAAACTTGATCAATATAATGTAAAATCATATGCACGCTGAGATCATAAGACTTTAAACATATGCATGATAAATAAAACTTTAATAATAAAGCATAGCAATTACTTTGCATCACGAAAAGTAACTCAAATAAAGGATCATGAATAATAATGCAGAGAAAGGTCAATGTTTGTTTTAGGTATAGAGAAAGCATGGCAAAGTGATATTTCGATAGTTCTTAAGAGTGGGGCAAAACATAAATGCCAGGACACCTTCAAAGTTCAAGAGAAAGACTAGAACAAATAATTTAAGAACAAATAATATCACATCATGAAGTAATTATTGATGCTTATGGGACAAATGCACACAGAACTCAGAATGGAAAAAATGCTCTCTCAACTGTTCATAAAGTTAGAAGATGGAGACTCAACATAAAAGTAAAAGAAAGGCCCTTCGCAGAGGGAAGAAGGGATCACTCATGTACTAAAGATTTTATTTTATTAAACATAGGTATTAAAAGTTTGACACTCCTCCCATCCATCTTTCAGAAACCATGGCTAACCGAATCCTCGGGTGCCTGCCAACAATCACATACCATGGAGGAGTGTCTATATTTTGGGAGATGTATGCTAATGTCAACGAACGGTAAACAGAAAATACAGTACGTCACAAGTCAACTGGATTCACAAGAGCGGCTCCCATGGTGAAGGACGCAACTGGTGTAGAATGTCATCCCTCTTTCTCTTTTGTTTACACAATTAATCTTTGACTGATAAATCAGGGGCAAAAATAGTGAAGAGAATTTGTATGTATTAATTTGGGGTTGGGCACCCCGATGCCAGCTCTTCTATCATTTGGATATGCGGATGAAGCCACTAGTCCAGGGTGTGAAATCCAATCAATAAGTGAGATAAAGATTCTCTATTTACGTCCTCATGAGCAAAAACAGGAACATAAAGCAGGGGTAATTTTGAAGGTTTTAAAGGTAACACATGAGCAATTTACTTTTGAATGATAGTTAAATACCACATGTAGGTAGGTATGGTGGACACAATGGGAGAAACTTTAGTTTAAGGGAGTTTGTATGCACGAGTAGAGTTCATACTCAGTACAGGTGGAGGCTAGCAAAATAATGGGAGCGACAAATCAAGAGAGCAAAAGAGCCATAATCATGCATAGCGACATAAGCATCATTAATTAAAACATAAGCAGTATCACAAGTTCAAAAACTAAGTGGTCATGGAGGCTATTCGTGACTGGTTTGTAGTCATAAACATGGTGTGAGCATGCGCCAAGTCAACGAAATAAAACATTCGATAGAGAATACCATATATTGATGCTTTACTATGACAAGAACAACTCATGAATCTTTCAATACATATTAAACACTCTCAGCTATTTGAGGCTAATCATGCTACTAAATAACCACAAGCCTTTGAAACTAAAATAACATTTAACAGGGCATGAAAAATTCCTAGCCACAGTCTATACAAGCTCCTACTAGTACTGTTATAAATTCTACTTCAAGCAGCAATTTTCTTCTGTTTCTCCCAACAAGCACCATACAAAACATGCTTTAACAAAAATAATATTTATGATACAGCAAGAAAACATGAGAGTACTCAAATAATACTACTAAAACTAACAGCTCTAACAAGAGATCCATGCAAAACAGGAGCTGAATAAATGCAATAGTCAAACAGAGACTAAGTATACAACGTATTCTCAAGAAAAAGCGGAGCATGTCACTCTCCAATAAAAGAATGATGGGGTCCAACCAAGATTATTATGAAAGTAAAAACAAACTGAAAGCGAAATAAAAATCAAACTGAAAACAAAAATAAAAGACGATCCAAGTAAAACACATAAGATGCGACCGAATAAAAATATAGTCTCACTAGAAGTGACCTGATAATTTGTTGATGAAGAAGGGGATGCCTTGGGCATCCCCATGCTTAGACTCTTGATTCTTCTTGGGATTTTGTTGTATGTACCACCGGGGCATCACCAATCTTAGGCTTTTCACTCTTCTTGATCACATCATATCATCCTCTTCTCTTGACCCTCGAAAACTTCCTTCACATCAAAATTCTCACAATCTTCATTAGCAACGTTAGTGCAATCGAAATAATAAATCCACATGGTTCAGTTTCAACACAAGTCTAACACTCAAAAAACACATTAGATACTCTCACAAATTTTTTCAAAACTATTTTTCTCAAAAGAACACCGAAAGAAAGAGATTAAGATGCAAATGCGATAAATGGCAGAAATCTGTCAAAAACAGAACAGCAGGTAAATATTGATTTTTTAAAAAATCTTCTGTTTCTCAAATCAAAAACTGGTCTTCTAAAAACAGTTTCTTATATAACTCAGTATTAAGCAAAAGAAATCAGGTCATTTTGAATTTTCTGTGATTTTTAACGGAATTTACAGTGGGCAGCAAAAATCTGTTTCCTGCGCATAAATCCGAAATATAGGCTCAACTTTCCACTAGTGGCTTTACTTGGATCAATAAAAACTCAAAAGAAAAGATACAGAGGGGTTGCTAAGGAAATAGAAAACACCCAGGTGCAAGCACACCAAATAAAACAAAGTAAAACTGAAAGAAAACAGCGAAATAAAACGGGTTGTCTCCCGGTAGCGTTTTTTTTAAAGCCTTTCAGCTAGGCATAGAAAAATCAACTCAAGTATTTTCAAGTAAAGAAGCATCAAAATCATATTTTTCTCTAATAATAGAGTCAAAGGGTAACTTCATATTATTTCTAGGAAAGTGTTCCAAACCTTTCTTTAGGGGAAGTTAATATTTAATACTCCTCTCTTTCATATCAATAATAGCACCAACAATTCTAAGAAAAGGTCTTCCCAAAACAATAGGACAAGAAGCATTGAATTCAATGTTCATAACAACAAAATCAACAGGGGAAAGGTTATTATTAACCATAATAAGAACATCATCAGTTCTACCAAGAGGTTTCTTCTTAGCATTATCAGCAAGATGAACATTCAAATAACAGTGTTCCAACGGTGGCAAATCAAGCATATCATAGAGCTTTTGAGGCATAACAGAGATACTAGCACCAAGATCATACAAAGCATTGCAATCAAAATCATTTAATTTTATCTTAATGATAGTCTCCATGCCATCATCTAATTTTCTAGGTATAGATATCTAAAGTTTCAACTTTTCTTCCCTAACTTTCATGAGAGCATTGGTAATATGTTTAGTAAAGGCCATATTCATGGCACTAGCATTGGGACTTCTAGCAAGATTTTTTAAAAACATAATAACTTCAGAGATATTGCAATCATCAAAATCAATGTTATTATCATCAAAAGTAATGGAACCATTATCTCTCACATTTCTAAAACATTCATCACTTTTATCAGAAGCAATTTCAGCAGTTTGAGGCAATTTAGCACGTTTCACCAAAGGAGTTCGGACTTTATTAACACCAACTACTTTACCATTGATAGTAGGAGGTTTACTAGCACTTGGAACTTCAGTTTTACTAGTTGTTGTGATAGTGCAAACTTTAGCAATATTATTATTTTTAGCCAGTTCATCTTCTCTTTCCCACCTAGCACGTAATTCAGCCATCAATCTAACATTATCATCTATTTGAACTTGGATGGAATTCAAAGTTTTATTTTGTTTAACATCTTGTGGAAAGACTTTCAGTTTTAGAAAATCAACATCAATAGCAAGGCTATCTACTTTAGAGGCAAGAACATCTATTTTACCAAGCTTTTCCTCAACAGATTTATTAAAAGCAGTTTGTGTGCTAATAAATTCTTTAAGAATGTTTTCAAGATTAGAGGTAGAGCTTTTATTATTGTAGGAGTTGCCATAAGAATTACCATAACCATTATTAGGAGGGTAGGGCTTATAATTGTTTCCTCCAAAATTATTTCTATAAGCATTGTTGTTAAAATTATTATTTCTAATAAAGTTTACATCAACATGCTCTTCTTGAGCAAACAAAGAGGCTAAAGGAACATTATTAGGATCAACTTGAGCTTTACCATTAACAAGCATAGACATAATAGCATCAAGCCTTTCACTTAAAGAGGAGGTTTCCTCAACAGAATTTACCTTCTTACCTTGTGGAGCTCTCTTAGTGTGCCACTCTGAATAATTTATCATCATATCATCAAGAAGCTTTGTTGCATTGCCCAAAGTGATGGACATAAAGATATGTAACATCCCAAGTATGAAAGTAACCTTTAGAATGTTTTCTAATTGTTATTTTATGTTTTGCATCATGGCATCTTAATCATTGCATTTGTTTTCCAATTGTTTTCCATTTGTTTGCATTTGTTTTCCTTTGTTTTCTATTTGAATTTTCAAACCAAATTCAAATATTTGTTTCATACTTGTGCTGTCACAATTTTTCAAATAGAAATATTCAAATAAAACATCCATTTGTTTCCATTAAAATGAAAATCTCAAACTATCAACTTGTTCTTTTTAATAATTCACTTAATTCAATTTGCATTCAAATTCAATTAAAATTCCAAACAGCAACCATTTGAAATTTATGAAACTTACAAAACAAATCAATCACTTGTTTCAAATAAACTTGAATTTTAAAACTTATTAAGTTGCTTAAGTTCAATTGTTCAATTAATATTAAAATTCAATCAAATTCAAACAAATTGCAAACAGCAACAAATTTGAATTATTTGGAAAACCAAAGTTTGCACTAGGTTGCTGTTACAATAAATATTCAAGACAAATTTTCCAAAAAAATTCTAAATCCTAAAACCATTCCTTTTATCCTTTTTTCCTTTTCAGCAAAAAAAAACAGAACAGAGAAATTTAAAAAGAAAAAAAAATCGCAGAGAGGGAGTGGCCAGGCCAGTGGGCTGAGCCCAGCCCACCAGCCCGGCCCACTTACCTGTTCATCACCTTCCTCCTGTACGGCAGCACGATGCCGCTGTCCACGTCGACGGCAGTGGGCAGGGACGGCCACGGCGCGCTCCACCTCCCCCTTATAACCATGCCCTAGGGCTCCCTGCTAGCCCTAGCTCCTCCACCTCCTTCTCCCTCACGCAGCGCCGCCGTTCTCTCTATCTCTGCACCTCTGCTCCTCCCTCTCCGTTCTGAAACCCGAGCACCACCTCTGAATTCTTCTGGCGATCACCGCGCCGCGATGGTTTCCTGCGCGGGCTGAGCACAGGGATCAGACCCCCTCTGCTCCCTCGTCATCCTCGACCACTCCTCGGTGGCTGGGAGCCACCGGTTCGCTGTCGCCGTCCTCGACGTCGCCGGCCACCATCGAGCCTCTGCCACGGCGACATCGGAGGTGAGCATGTCCACCTCCCTCCCTCTTCCTCTCTGCATGAGCCCGAGCACCACACGCACGCACACGGCAGCACGAGCACGCAGCAGCATCCGGCCACGACCTCCGCAGCAACTGTCGCCGCCGGTGACCACCCTCCTCTGTCGTTGGTTCAGTAACTGAACTGCAAAGTTCAGTTAGCGCACGGATCTGAACCTCATCCTCCCACCGTCCCCTTACCTGACAAGAAAAGTTCAGTAGCGCAGTGGCAGCAACTGCGCACACGCGCTCGAGGTCTGGGGTTCGACTCCCAGCCTCGCGGGATTATTCCCACCTTTTTGAAGCGAGCGCTGACAGATGGGCATGTCTGTCAGCGGCTCTGCTGCCACGCGCGCCTCCGTGGCCCATGGGCCCCCCTCGTCAGTGGCCCAGGCTAGGCCACTGCGAGGTGTAGCTCGTTTCTGGCCTTTTTCTTTTAATTTAAGTCCATTTTTATTTACAGATTAATCCCTAAATTTCAAACCTTTATAAAAATTGCATAACACATCCAAATAATACAAATGAAATATGTTTACTGAACCAAATTTAATTCTCTACCTATTTAAATCATTTGTTTTCTGTTTTGAACATTTCAAATTGTTTCAAAATTCAAATTCAAACAACTCCTTTTAAATTTGGTTAATTTCATAACTAATTCAAACTTATTTCAAATAACACTTATAAAATATGTTTTCCATGCTAAATTGAACCACCTTTCCAAATATAAATTTTGTTTCATGTTTTGAATAATTAAAATTGGTTAAATAATTTAAACCTTGTTTAAATCATTTAAATTTGCTAAATTCATAACTTGTTCCAATTAAATTATTTTTGAACTTATAAAATATGTTTTCAAACCAGAAAAGTATAAACTTTTCAAATATGAATTTGGTTTAATGTTTTGAACAAATAAAAATTCAAATACATTCATACTTGAATTAAATCCTTTTAAATCTTGTTTAAACTTGTTTAATTCATAATTAATTCATCTTAATTCCTTTTTCAATAATTGAAACATGTATTCCACCTAAAATTTTGTGTACTTTCCAAATGTGACCTTTGTTATCCATTTTGAACAATTAAAATTGGTGAAAACAACAAATGCTTGCGTAACACCTTTAAGAAGCAAATTTTCATAACTTAATAAATAAAATTCCAAACTTGGTAAACTTTATTTCAAATTGGATCTATTGTTGTTTTATTTTTGTTTTCCTCATCCATGCATCATGCTAACCCACTTTCACCTGTTGGTTAGTTGTAAAACAGTTATTTCTACCTAAATTCATGGGCTTTCCATATGCAATCCAAATTGCATATGGGTCCATTTAAACATGTTACCATGTCAGCTATCTTATCTTTGATGCATCAATTAAATTGCCATGCATCATCCCATGTTTGTGCATTATGCCATGTTAGTGATTGTTTGTCTCTCTTCGTTTTTTGTTTGCTCCTTCTCGAATAGACGACGACGTTGAGACAGACGAGGTTTACGACACCACTTCTGAGGAGTTAGCTCAGTACCAGGCTGCTGAGTTTGCAGGCAAGTATTCACTCACATGAACCATTGTGTTCCTTTTCCACATTGGATACCGATACTTTCCGTTGTCTATTCTGCTAGCCTTAGGAATCGTTGCTTGTGTTACGATCCTATGACATGTTATCCTTTAACCCTGATATAGCCTCACCTCCACACCTATAACCCCGTTGCTTGTTGCCCGTGTCTTACTAGCATGCTTAGGGTTGTTTTTTGCTCGAGTCTGTTGTCCGTTACTTTCTGTTACCATATTTTATTATGTTCTGGGGCTCGATGTTAAAACAACAATCCTGTTAATGTTATGGTTAATAATAATTTGCTGATAAGGCACCGGCAGGACGCCCGGCGTGGTTTTGAGGCCTGCTAGTGTCAACCCTAATTAGGAAAAGGGTCTTGTCTACTGATCCATGATGAGCGCACTATCCGCATGTGGGAAGCGTGTATGGGCGCCCCCCTCAATTTGATTCGATTCGCATCTCGTCCAAATCGCCACACTTAGTTTGGGCTTTCCATTTGATGCATACATATGCAGGTACGAACCCGAGGCCAGGGTGGAACTTTTGTAGTCGGAATTTAGGGCGGCGTGGTCTTCCAGTGCTATGAGGGTCCCCCTTTTCTTTGTGGGGGCTCGATTAGCCGCGCACGCACAACACGTGGTTCTTTGGGCTTGATGCGAAGAAGAGTTGAGTTGTGTTGAGTGCCTCGCTTGGTGGGTTTGATTCCCGTCTGGCGGGATATTCTTACGTGTACGACCAAATTGGTGCACCCCTGCAGGGATAAATCTTCTCGAGAAGCCGTGTTTTCCGCGGTTATGGTTGACTTGGTGAAAGTACTGGCTAACAAGTACTCAGAACAACTTACACCTAACTAATGATAACTTGACTAGTAATAGGCTTATTGACACAATAACTTGAACCATCATTAATCCAACTGTGTGAGTTATCCTCGGATTGCTTCTTTGGATAAGGGGCGAGATCCAGGATGGGTTTGTTTGAGGTTAGTTATAGTTGGTTACGATACTCTATCTTATCCCTCTCTTTTAGTCGGAAGTTGTAGCATGTTGCTGTAGTTGGTTAGAGCAGCCTGCTGCCACACTTTTGTATCACCTATTTTCTTCCGTTGAACCCAGAGCATCTGTACTTGGTGTTGCCGGGTACACTATGGTATCTTGTGAGTCTTGCTTGCCAGTACGTTTATGTACTGACCCCTTTGGGGCTGTGGTTTCCGCAGACTACGTTTCCGAGGATCCCCATGGTGGCTACTACGTGGAGTATGACGAGGCTGCTGACGAGTAGATAGCGGACCCGGGCAGGATCCGAGACATCGTGGATGGGCTCCGTCTTTTCGTTTCCGGCCTCTTAGGCCTATTTGGATCTTGTCTGTACTCAGACACTTTGGATGCTTCCGCTGTGTTGTAATGATGAATTGTTGGGACATGTGTCCTCTGGATGATTGTATTTGCTATCTCTGCTCTAGCGAGAGCTATTTGCAACTTATTTCAATCTTTTGTGTCTTAGAGATATGTTCTGATATCAGTTGTTCTAATTCCATTGACGTACCATGTGTGTATGTTATGAAGTACGTCAACGGAAGTGTCCTGATTTCTATGGGATGGTTTGCGCAGACGATGGATAGTAGAGAATGGTTGTCACACGTTTACGTGTTGTCCTGCTCATATTGAGATGCGGGTGCTGGTATGCCCCGTAAGCCATTTGTTCTACTATTTAGCGGACTGTGAGTATCCTCTAGAAGTCCGGGTGCGACAAATGGTATCAGAGCCTGTCTGCCTGTAGGATCCCTTTTACTGGTCGCAGTTGAGTCTAGAAACTATTTTGTAGCTATATAGAAAAAAAATGAAACGTGGGAGTAGGAATTCTGCCCTTTTATTTCTTTCCCCACCCACCCTCCCTTTTCTGGTAAGGAAGTGCAACGTTGTTTTCTCTTCTCATCTAAACTTTCAAGTTAGGGTTTCACGTATCCTGGTTTCTCTAGGATAGTTATATCTACTAGACCATAGGAATGGAGGTGGTTGTGACATGATTTATCATGTTGCCTACTCATGATTGAGAACGGAGGCGTGTAAGCCCCGGAAGCAGATCCTCTATTCCTTAAGCAGTAGATATTGATCCTTTAGAAGCCCGGATGGGTTTTCCGTAGTACCTCAGGAGTTTTGGTCTCGTGTTTCCCGATGTTGCTTCGATATCCTGTTCTTCTCAACATCCTTTTCGTCCGTTGAAACCTTGTTGTTGCTTTCCACTTCAGTTCTTCTACCGCCGTCTAATCAAAACTTCCCCATCATCTGCAGATGGATCTCAGGTTCTACCCGCAGGTGGTTCGTATGACTCGTTGCGAGAGCACTGCCGGTTATCCGGAGATGCTGAGAGACATGGTCACTTTTCTGGGGTTCCGTTGGGCACCAGAGTACCAGGTCTACGAGCAACGGCGAGAGTTTGACCAGGCCTACTACCAGGCTATCGTCTACATTCTGTCAGATGATGGCATGAGCGTAGTCCACCGCTACGAGGCAGTAGGTTCCACAGTGGATATGGCTGTGCAGCAGGCAGCTTATGTGAGTCTCACCGTCCTTCGTGCTGACTACTGGGGATTTGACGATTCTATCTATCGCCACATCCCCCGTGGTTACATCACTTCGGAGGGAGCTCACTTCACTCTCTACGACAACCTGGATGTCTACGAGCATGATAACTCCAGGCTGCACACCACCGCTCAGTTTGTGAGGCACAGTGACGCAGTTGCCAGCACACTATCTCAGGAGTTGGCTTCAGTCAGAGAGCAGCTCTACCTTGCTTTGACTCGTCTGGCTACGTACACCACAGACTTTGTTGGAGACGAGCGCTTTGCACGTTTCGATCAGCCAGTTGGTCGTCGTCTGCCAGATGCTGGAGGTTACGAGCCGATCAGAGGTCCACTCCTCAACCTCGGTGCTGGTTACACTGGGATTCCCCGCTTTGGAGCACAGGGAGTCGACGCTATGTACTTCACCACACCTAGAGTCGCTCTCAGACCACGTCAGATCTACATGGATCGTCGTTCTACCTACTTTCGTGGGCGTGCTCCTCACCGTACCTCTCGCCGTACTCCTAGTCGTCGTCCTGCGTGATGAGCATGGGAGTACTGATGTATCCATTCTTAGCTATGTTTAGTTATCCTTTGGCATTCGAACCAGTTATGGTGTGTTGGACATTCTGATGTATTTGAACATGTGATGATGTACCTGTTGGTTATCTATTCATGCATCGGAATAATCTCTCTTTCGGTTTCCAAGTCTATCCTTTTCTGTTATTGTGCTAAAATGCATTTCCATTCAGGATGCCGCCAACAAGGAACAATCCGCCTGAGCCACCGCCAATCACGGAGCTGTTGACTCAGATGACCCAAGTCATGGCGCAGATGGCCCAGTTTCAGACTAACCAGCACAACAACCAGAATGCTCCACGGGTCAGCATCAAGGAGTTCCTCAGTCTGGGTCCGAGAGCTTTTGTGGCCACACGCGAGCCTCTCGACGCTGATGACTGGATCCGTGAGATAGCTAAGGCTCTGGAGATTGCTCACGTTGCTAAGGAAGACAAGGTCAAGTATGCATCCTATCTGCTGAAGGGCCAGGCAGCTACTTGGTGGGAAAACTACCAGGCCATGAGAGCTGGCTTTCCAATCAACTGGAATTGTTTCAAGGAAGCTTTCCTGAAGCACCACATTCCAGATGGTCTCATGGAAAGGATGCGTGAAGAGTTTTGCTCACTCAAGCAGGGTGTCACATCCCAGTTTTTAGACCCTTGATCTGGGCTCAAGAAGTCAACTATTAGGGCCAACAAAGTAATGTTTACAACAACATGATTGTTTTAAATAACTTGTGTTATGATCCTAATCATATTTGCAACATAAGTTTTGTTTCATTATAAAACCAACACCTTATGTTTCTGAAAAATATTCCTGATATTTTTCCCAAATGTTTTCTTATTAATACTTGAGTGGATTTTCTTTCCAAGACTTGGACCATTCTTGTTTGCATCTTAAAACAAACTTATAACCTTGTTGGATCCAAGAAAACAAGTTCCCAAGATGATCTATGAAGGTTTTCTCTTAACTTTCCTATAGAAAACAATTCCTGAAAATAAAGCCAAGTACCTGTTTTCTACCATTGTTTTCACCAAGCTAGAGATTGTTATTTTATGATTTCTTGACTTCTAATTAATCCTTGATATGTACTACAATCCATAAGCTCACTTTTATTTTGGGATAAATAAAAACTATCTTTTGCTTGTTGTTTTTGTGGTATAAAATTAAGGCAGTTTTTAGAAACAGATAAAAACAGAAAGTATACCTTTTTCCACATTGTTTTCATGGCCTTAAACTATTTCAAAATTGTTTCCAAAAGTTGTTTCTGAAAGTATATAACATGGTTAACAAGTCCATGTTTTGAAAACAAATTTTGGAAAGCATTTGAACCCTGAAAACAACTCCAACTTTTGCTATCTCTGTCTGTTTTTCCAGCACTTAGAAAAAATTCAGAAAACTGTCTAACTGAATTTTTCTGACAGAACAGTGATTACACTTTTAAACTTGATGTTTTATCTTGTGGGTACTGATCCAAGCCTTGCCACCTTGCCAACTCGAAAAACAATGTTATGGAACTTCTGGAAGGGGCATTGGATCCTCTTTTGGTCAGCTAGGGAGAGAGAAAATGAGGAGGCATGTTGACTAATGGTGAGGTCACACATAGTGGTTGGAATAGTGTGGATTCTCACTTTTGCCCATCCCTTGGCCCTTACTGTGCCTTGCTCACCACCTTGTACCCTTATTCACCTCATGGCACCAGTTAGAAGCCAGGCCACCCATGGAGACACCCCAAGGGGCAAGGCAAGCCCATGCCTTTGCCAAACCTTGCACACCCACTTGGACTCAAGCCTACACAAGTCCAGAGGGCACCTCCTCACGCCCTGCACCTCCTCATACCTCACTCTACCTCCCCAAAGCAAAAGAAACCCAAACCCTAGCCCTAAGAAGCCCTGGCTCGAGATCTAGCCCGAGGGGTGACCACCACGGCCACCACCTTGCCCTGCTCGCACCTCTCTCATCTAGCCCCTCCCACTGCCATGGCTAGCCTCCCCACGCTCTCCTGAACCTCCTAGACACGGTCCCCTACCCTGTACCTGCCGGAGTCGCCGCCGCCGTCCGCGGAGCGCCGCCGCGGGCATCTGCCGTGCGCTGCCGCTCGGGGCCGCGCTCGACGTCGCCGTGACTTCCCCTCGACGCCCTCGACCCCCTGCCGCCTCCCCGAGCTCGCGCCACCCCCCCGAGCCCTAGGTGAGCTCCCCGAGCCGTTCTCGTCGCCGGCCGTTCGAGGCAGAGAGAGAGAGGGTCGGGAGGAAGGAGATGCACCAGCGCCGTTCGATCTGAGATCGACGGTTCCCTTCAAAACGACCGTTTCCCGCGCCTGCCCCCCGCGCGCGCGCGCTGTGGGCTGCGCTGCCGCTAGCTGGGCCGCAGCCGCAGTGGACCCAGCCCACGCTGTGTTGTTTTATTCATTTATTTTTTTTACAGATCTGAGGCTTTCACTTTAGGCTTGTATAAAATACTAAATGAGCATAATAAAATCTGAGAAAAATCAGGGACTTACCTACATGAAATCCAAACCATGCAAAATTTGCAGATCTGGATTTGGGCAAATACTTTGGACACAATGACTGTTTTGCCACAGACTATCTCTGAGAATGTTTTGGACATAACTTTTAAAATATATAATCAAATGGAACAAACTCAACTGATCTGGATAGGTATTGAAAATGTCTATCCAATGAGCCAAACCTCACATCCAGGAGAGTTGTATAATGAAAATGCCATCCAAATTGCTAAAGGACCAGTAGCCTTTTCTTTGATTTTACAAGGAGTTTAAAAATGAATTTTGGAGCAAACCCAATTGGATGAGTTTGGTATTGAGTAGATCTATCTTAACCTAGCTTAGATTAATTTTTTTTGCTCTAGATTATTTTTGGTGGACAGATTTAGAAAACAGAAGTTTTTCTGTTTTGATTTATTTAATTGTTTTTGTTACAACGAAATGCTTGGTTGACTTAATCTTTGTTCCTAGGTTGTAGAGATGTGTTGAATCTTGTTATTAGGTTGTTTCCTTGCAGTACATCTACCACACAAAGTGTGTGCATGTTTGCATTATGTTATGGCTAAAGAAGTAGCATGTGTTGTTTCACTAGATTATTTATTTGATGTTTTATGTGAACCAACTCCTTGTGTGATTGTTACCTTTTTGTGCTATGATTGTGTTGAGTCCGTACCATTTTGGTACTGTGATTTATATGCTATTATCTTCATTAACTTGCATGTGATCTTATAGCAAAGCATGAGTAGCATTTGTTATTGTTCTAGTGTTTAATTCTTTGGGATTATTGTGAGAGCTAGATCCTTGTGTTAATACCTTGATAATTTTTGTGCTATGCTTGCTATAGATCCAGTACCATTTTGGTACTGTTATTTTGATGCTTTTGTCTCTGATAGCTTGCATGTATTTTTAAGGTGAAGCATGTGTAGGTTTGTTATTCTTATGCACTAGTCTTGTATGCACTAGAATAAATAGCATTGTTTTATTTTGCTATACTAATTTTTGTCATGAGTAACCAGAGGCTTAGAACCTCATTTACCTTGATATAAATGGGCCCATAACCCACTGGTCCCATTGCATCTTGGTTGTGGATGAAAATTCCCAACTATGCCCATGTGAGAAATTAACATGTTTTCATTATGTGGTTGATAGGAATATTTTCCACCATGGAAAATATAATGGTTTGTTTTCACTTATGCAAGTGAGAAGTTTATTTATTATAAGTTTATACTAATATGTTAGGTGTGATCCATTTGTTATCATGATATTCCTTCTGAGTATCTTGTTAAGAGATGATTCATTATTGAGTGCTAAATTAAATTATTTGCAAATAAACTAAATTCCTTTTGATTGATAGATTGTTTGTGAATGATTTTAAATTGAGTGTTTGGATTTTTGAAAAGGTTTAGATAACTTTTCTTGTATTGCATAGCTACTGGTTGTGTAAGTTATACCTTGCTTGCTTGCTAGTAATTGTTTAAGAAAAACATAAATTACTAGAATTAATTTATGCATGTTTAATAGATGTTTCATGGGATTGTTTTGATGTTTGTGCTTGCTAGCATGTGTAAGTTTTATGTACTGTTATTAGATACATTTTAGGATCATGACTTGCTTGTTTATAATTAAGCATCATAGTAGCATTGTTTGCTTCCCTAGTGTTGAACTAGTGTCACCACTAGAAAATGGTGAATTTTGCTCTAGTGTGTCATCTTTTGTTTTATGAGTATATGAGTTTATTATAGCATATTTATGAAGTTATTAATTCTGTTATGATGCCATGAATCATTTAGTTTCTTGTGCTATAGTTGTAGAATACAAATATTCCTTATAGCATGTTTGTATAGAATTTTCCATACTAGTATGCTATGAGTGCAGTTTTGTTTTTATGTTATTTAATAAGATTATTGTCTTGAGTGAAGATTGTTTTTAGACTATTTTTATGAATAGATTCATTGGTGATTAGCTACTGGTTGGTTGCTAAATTTTCATGATTGATGGATTCCAAAACTTCTAGTAAACAAGAACATAGTGAATAAATAGTTGATTCTATTGTGGTGTGTTTGCTTGTTTGTTTGTTTTGTTTTGAGCACTTTTATAAAAGTGACCAGAGGCTTATTAACCTCTTGGTGAGCATATTAGCTAGTGGAACACCCACTGGTATGTTTGCCTCGTGGTGGAAAAATAGGTTTGACTTGTTGTCATGAGCTTATTTCACCACTTGAGTAATTTAGCAGATTATGTGTGCTAGCCATAGAGATTGTTGTGGGAATTTTTAGACATCAAAATGTGTTTTATGTGACACCCTACTGTCTAGTAACATGTGCTTTACCCCACTGGTCCATGGTGTTCTTAACCAAAAATCATTGAATTGGCCACACATGAACAATAGGAAAAAGCAGATTTTTCCAACTATAGTTTTTATGCCAATTTTTCTTAAGGGAAAAATTGAGAACTTTGGGTGGTACTTCTTGATTGCTTGCTGTATGTATTACTTGTAGCCTTGTTTGTCTTGTTTGGTTCTGAATGTGTGTCCTTTATTCTTTTTACGACGTTAGAAAACGAAGAGGAAGGAAGTGTCGGGAAGCTGTGTTTCAAGTTCCAGTCACTCCAAAACCAGGGACACAAAGAGATACCAGGCAAGCATCCTGATTGCTTGCTGATACAATACTTATCATTATATCATGCATGTTTTACCTCTGAAGTTTTACCAAAACTTGATTATCAAAACTATTTTTGATGTGGAAATTACTACTATACTATATATAGGTTACTATCATGCCAGTAGTTAAACTTGGTAATACCAAGCCCATAGCCACCATATGGTATTTAATACCATCAAATACTATCCCCTAAGTGGACACCCTAAAATTGTGATTCTACGAAACAAAGGCTTTACGGAAAAACCCGGAGAAAAGGCGGATCCTTGTTCTCCGGAGGAATGTGGAAGTGGTCATTTTTGAAAGTGGTGTTTTCAAAAATGACACATAACCTAGTCTTCGCCGGACAACCTTTACCGTACTGCCACCCTACCCTAACATGGGCACGGGGCTTAACTTGAAGTTTGTTCTTATTAGTGTGTGCTATCTCACTTGCTATAAGGGGCGTCGTACCCTCGAACCGAAGGTCGTCAAAACTCCCAATGTTGGGCATATAAAGTGTGGGATTAATTTTCCCTCCGGATGCATCAGATGAGGCATCCTGACTTGGCGGGGATTAGCTCGGTGCCGGGGATGTCGGAAAACTCAACTGAGAGATAGGCATATCCTAGCTTGAACATAGTGGATGGTTATGATCAGATACCTGATGTTTACATACTGTTGTTACAGTCCGTGATTGTTCACGGGAGGTGTACTGGATCTGGTGGATGTGTACACCTCTGCAGAGTACAACTTTTTCGAAGAAGCCGCGTCCTCGGATATGGACAGTTGAATGGCCATGTAGCTAGCATTGTGTCAATGTTTTCAAAAAGAGTTTTTGAAAGGGAATCTTTGGAAAGGAAATGATGAACTTGTGAAGTTCGGAAAGGAATGGAAACTTATACCGTGGAGGTATCGTTGATGATGGAAAGCCAGATGTTGTTATACAAAACAAAATGTTTTGCAAAGAAAACCTTTTCTACTCTACGCAAGAACTCTGGAAACTGATTCCAAGAAGTTTTGCAAAGAGAAAATATTCTTTAACAAAACTTTATAAAACCTCTTGTACATGTGATATCTACAAGAGAAATAAAACTATATTATTTTATTCTGAAGTATCTTCTTCAACGAAGATACAGATTAACCTGACTGCAACTGTGGTGTCATCATATATGAACACCATTGATAGTGAACCATATTTATAGCCTACCTATTCCACCATATAAGCATACTTGCATGTTGGTAAGTGATATGATGGATGTCTTGCTGAGTACATTCAAATGTACTCATTATGGTTTCGCCCCTGGTATCTACTTATCAGATTTTGAGAAGGAGCCTCAAAAGGAGATCTATGAAGAGAGTACGGAGTTGACGGCTTTGCGAACTAGGATCGTCTCCGGGTCAGCAGCCTGTAGGTTAAGGCGTGACTTGGGCTCAACTACGTTGTGTTTTAATTGTCTTCCGCTGTGTTTGTTAAGTTGCCTGCCTTGGCAGTTGCTTAGACTTGATCATGTGATCTTTTATGTAATACCTTTATGTATTCGTGTAATGGATGATGTATTTCTGTGTGCCAACTGTGTATGTTGTTCACGACTGATCTTTCTGGGATCGTGAATGTATGCATACGTAGGGTTTCAGACTGCCGGTCTGGGGTCCTTACAGAGTTGGTATCAGAGCCATCCTGACCTTAGGAGACCTTAGTTAGCATGGACGTCAGATAGGAAAGAAAAAAATATTTTTGAGTAAAAACCTATTTACCCTCTAAATTATTTTTATCTGAGGGAATTTTAGTATATTTTTCCTCCTTATTATCTTTTCAAAAGATTATAAATGCATATCAAGGGCGTCCTTGAACAGTGGTTCGAAGGGCGGGCCTTACAGAATTGGTATCTCTCTCGGTTAAGAGTTTATTTCTTACTTGTTTGCAACTGCTCCGCTCTGTTTTTGAAACGTCTCTCGTCTTTGAAGTTTTCTGTCCAGAAAATAGTTGGAGTTTCAAAAACAGATTGTTGCATAAAGTTTTATCAAAACTTTACTTCTTTTTATCTTGTTTTCATACAAAAACTTGTATACTTGTCGATGTCCCGAGAAGACCAAAATAATTGCATAGCTCTACAGTGATGTTGGTCAGAAGTAGATATAGTTCTTCAGCCACTTCTAGGATTATTTTTGGATCAGTCTAGTTTGGAGTAATTTAGCGATTACCCCATGAGTCGCCTTCCCCGACGTATCCCCAAGGGAGTCTTGTTTGTTATGGCTTGCTTATGTGTGTCCGTAGGACTTTGTGCTATTGTGTGGTGTAGATTCTGGTCCATCTAGGCTTCTATATGTTTGTAGGGTGCCCAAATTTTGCAAATTTGTGATTGCCCCGCTCTTGTTTTTGAATCGCCTCATGTTAAAATTTTTGCAAGCAAAAATGTTTGTATAGTATTCAAAAACAAGAATTGGTTGCTTAGACTTATGCTTGTTTTCGCTTCATAATGCCAACCGTCGTGAACCACCACCATTAAGGAAAGCACCTTTGTACCTAATAATAGAGGACCATCAAGCCACACGAGCTGCTAGCGTTGCTACCAATGCTGCACTCCAACAGATAAAGCTCCACCAACGACAACCTTCATAGAAAAAAAGGCATGAAGAAAACCAACCTATACTGACCAGAACCTCTATGTTTTGCCTGTTTGCAAAAGACTCTCTTTACCATGTTGGCTAAACATTGCACCTTATTAGGTCCCCTTTTAAAAGACCAAACTAGAGAAATCCCCTTTTAAAAAGTTATATACCTCCCTCCTCTAGGGAAAGGTGCAAAAGAAGTCTACACACGCCATGATGCGCAACCCCCTCAAAAGCCAATCAAAAGAGCACGATTCAATATCCGACGTACGATGACGCTAGTCGTATCTTGTCGGACAAACATTATTAAATAAAAAGCTAACAAGACTAACATGCTTTGTCTAATCTTAGGTTGACACCTAACCAAAGCATGTGAAATACTAACAACTCTTTCTAAACCAAGGAATTAAGTGACTTACGGCACTTTTTAAATCTAGTTGGTAAAAAGGAGAAGTCACGAGAAAATAAAAGGATAACCTAGTCGTTTACTAGTCAATAAGATATCATGTGTATCTACTTTGGAGACCAAAAACTTGGTAGACATTGTAGGTACTATGAAATTCGGGGTTTAGAAATTAAGTGGACGATGGAATGGTTATAAAAGATATAGAAAACAGCAGTTTTTCCTGTTGTTATTTCTTTGTGCGCTCCTGGTTGGAATGAATTTGTGTTTTATTCTATCTTGCTTCCTAACTTATATGGAGTTGTTAGGACTTGTTATTGTGTTGAAAGCCTTATCTGGTAGCCTTGTGAACCATTAAGATAAGTTATGCTTGTTAAGACTCGTTTTTCACATACGTGTTAATCTGGGTTTGAGTTGGTTTTAGTTTCGTCAATGTTTGCTTGTTGTCGTGTTACCTACCGTTCTCATGTCCGCTATGAGCCGGTATATGTCACGAGCCTTTAAAACCAAGACCACCTTTAGTTATTATCGTCTTACACCGTTCTTTTTCTTCAGCATGGCCAGCAATCCACCTCCGTCACCTGAGCCGACAGTTGCTCAACTGTTTGCTCTGTTGAAGGAAATGCGTGAAGCCGCTCGAGCTGAGCGCATCGCCACCCATGCTATCCTGGAACAGTTGATTCAGCTTGCCACCACCAACGCTGAGAATACTATGTTCCTTATGAGAGAATACCAGCAACTGCTTGCTGGAGAGAGCCGCAAAAGGAAGATGGTGACGCCAGGAGAAACTAGTCTATGGGGGACTGAAGAGTGTTTTGTCTGTGGGACGGAAGGGCACTTCGCTCGTAATTGTCCCCAGAGGGAGTATGATCCGGCTTGGTCTGAGCAATCTTCGAGGGGACGGTGAAAGTCAAGCCTAAAATTAAGGGTTGTTTTGCCTGTAGACAGGAAGGACACTATGCTCGCAGTTGTCCCAATAAGAACCGTATTCTATCTCATCCTGAAGAAACCCAAGAAACCCAAGAAACCCAGGGTCCAGCCCAGAAGAAACACAAGAATCTGATGAGTGGACCTCGCGACAGAGATGATGTTGCGGGAGCATCTTCGACCCCTGCCATAGCCAATGGTACGTTTCAAACCACACCGGTGAACCCCCTTGTTTTGTTTATCGTCGCACCTTGAGAAAACCCGACGTAAATGGGACACTAGAAGTGTCACGTCAGGCTAAGTAAATTTTTTTTTAATATTTAACGATACTAACAAAAATCTCGTGTAATTTTTGTATAACACCCTACAGAGTAAATTAAATTTTTGCCACATAAAGTTGTGCCACTCTACTGAGTTAGTAAAATGGTTTCATAAAATTCTAGTTCAAGGCCTTACAGAATTGGAGACCTTACCAATTGATAATATAACCTCATCAAATCGTAAGCTTAAAACCTTACAGTGTTGGCTCATCAAGTTTTCGTTTAAATACCCTACAGAAGTGGTATCTAAAACCAAATACCTTACAAAGTAACTTATAGAGTTGATATATTACAAGAGTTTGTTATCACCGTTTAAAAAGAAAACGTGTAATCAACTTTTTCCAAAAACAAAGGGAAAGGTGCCTTAGAATGATTCTATAGCTATTTTTGAAGTAGTGAAAGGTTGGAAAAAATATTAGATGGGTAAACTATGATCATTACTAGTAGACAATATCTCCCGTATATATGTGTTGGCGGAACCAGATTCTACAGTATGAGATAGTAGAACTCGTTTGAGGCTTAGAAAGATTGGTGTATATATATTGATGATGATAGATTTTAGGAAAAATCAATATGAGCTTGGAGTTTTAGAAAGAAAACTTGTAAAGATGATAGTTCTCAGAGTTGTTATGGCTTTATGATCTAGATAAACTACCTTTGAGGAAAACAAATGTTTTGGGAATTAACTATAATAGGTTAAGAGGAAGGTAGTGGATTTTCCTGGATTTTTAGACAGTGAGCAATGGAAAGCTCATACTTCTTAAATGTTGATGGATATCCATTAATTTGATCATATGAGTTTTACCTAGAAGAATAACCCCTGGTTTGATATCATGGTTTTAAGGAGCAATATGTTCGAGGTTTAGACCATGGCACCCAAACCTTTGTAAAGAAAACAAATTTACCAGGGAATTCTGGTAAGAAAAATCAAAGGGGGGAAGCCCCTGTAAATAAGGTTACAAAACACCAAAACATGTTTTGTAAACAAATCATCTAACATTGTTATTTGACCATACCCTCTTTTTTCGCTTGCCTGCGAATCTCGGGACGAGATTCTGGTAAGGGGGGAAGGTCTGTCACATCCCAGTTTTTAGACCCTTGATCTGGGCTCAAGAAGTCAACTATTAGGGCCAACAAAGTAATGTTTACAACAACATGATTGTTTTAAATAACTTGTGTTATGATCCTAATCATATTTGCAACATAAGTTTTGTTTCATTATAAAACCAACACCTTATGTTTCTGAAAAATATTCCTGATATTTTTCCCAAATGTTTTCTTATTAATACTTGAGTGGATTTTCTTTCCAAGACTTGGACCATTCTTGTTTGCATCTTAAAACAAACTTATAACCTTGTTGGATCCAAGAAAACAAGTTCCCAAGATGATCTATGAAGGTTTTCTCTTAACTTTCCTATAGAAAACAATTCCTGAAAATAAAGCCAAGTACCTGTTTTCTACCATTGTTTTCACCAAGCTAGAGATTGTTATTTTATGATTTCTTGACTTCTAATTAATCCTTGATATATGTACTACAATCCATAAGCTCACTTTTATTTTGGGATAAATAAAAACTATCTTTTGCTTGTTGTTTTTGTGGTATAAAATTAAGGCAGTTTTTAGAAACAGATAAAAACAGAAAGTATACCTTTTTCCACATTGTTTTCATGGCCTTAAACTATTTCAAAATTGTTTCCAAAAGTTGTTTCTGAAAGTATATAACATGGTTAACAAGTCCATGTTTTGAAAACAAATTTTGGAAAGCATTTGAACCCTGAAAACAACTCCAACTTTTGCTATCTCTGTCTGTTTTTCCAGCACTTAGAAAAAATTCAGAAAACTGTCTAACTGAATTTTTCTGACAGAACAGTGATTACACTTTTAAACTTGATGTTTTATCTTGTGGGTACTGATCCAAGCCTTGCCACCTTGCCAACTCGAAAAACAATGTTATGGAACTTCTGGAAGGGGCATTGGATCCTCTTTTGGTCAGCTAGGGAGAGAGAAAATGAGGAGGCATGTTGACTAATGGTGAGGTCACACATAGTGGTTGGAATAGTGTGGATTCTCACTTTTGCCCATCCCTTGGCCCTTACTGTGGCCTTGCTCACCACCTTGTACCCTTATTCACCTCATGGCACCAGTTAGAAGCCAGGCCACCCATGGAGACACCCCAAGGGGCAAGGCAAGCCCATGCCTTTGCCAAACCTTGCACACCCACTTGGACTCAAGCCTACACAAGTCCAGAGGGCACCTCCTCACGCCCTGCACCTCCTCATACCTCACTCTACCTCCCCAAAGCAAAAGAAACCCAAACCCTAGCCCTAAGAAGCCCTGGCTCGAGATCTAGCCCGAGGGGTGACCACCACGGCCACCACCTTGCCCTGCTCGCACCTCTCTCATCTAGCCCCTCCCACTGCCATGGCTAGCCTCCCCACGCTCTCCTGAACCTCCTAGACACGGTCCCCTACCCTGTACCTGCCGGAGTCGCCGCCGCCGTCCGCGGAGCGCCGCCGCGGGCATCTGCCGTGCGCTGCCGCTCGGGGCCGCGCTCGACGTCGCCGTGACTTCCCCTCGACGCCCTCGACCCCCTGCCGCCTCCCCGAGCTCGCGCCACCCCTCCCCGAGCCCTAGGTGAGCTCCCCGAGCCGTTCTCGTCGCCGGCCGTTCGAGGCAGAGAGAGAGAGGGTCGGGAGGAAGGAGATGCACCAGCGCCGTTCGATCTGAGATCGACGGTTCCCTTCAAAACGACCGTTTCCCGCGCCTGCCCCCGCGCGCGCACGCGCTGTGGGCTGCGCTGCCGCTAGCTGGGCCGCAGCCGCAGTGGACCCAGCCCACGCTGTGTTGTTTTATTCATTTATTTTTTTTACAGATCTGAGGCTTTCACTTTAGGCTTGTATAAAATACTAAATGAGCATAATAAAATCTGAGAAAAATCAGGGACTTACCTACATGAAATCCAAACCATGCAAAATTTGCAGATCTGGATTTGGGCAAATACTTTGGACACAATGACTGTTTTGCCACAGACTATCTCTGAGAATGTTTTGGACATAACTTTTAAAATATATAATCAAATGGAACAAACTCAACTGATCTGGATAGGTATTGAAAATGTCTATCCAATGAGCCAAACCTCACATCCAGGAGAGTTGTATAATGAAAATGCCATCCAAATTGCTAAAGGACCAGTAGCCTTTTCTTTGATTTTTACAAGGAGTTTAAAAATGAATTTTGGAGCAAACCCAATTGGATGAGTTTGGTATTGAGTAGATCTATCTTAACCTAGCTTAGATTAATTTTTTTTGCTCTAGATTATTTTTGGTGGACAGATTTAGAAAACAGAAGTTTTTCTGTTTTGATTTATTTAATTGTTTTTGTTACAACGAAATGCTTGGTTGACTTAATCTTTGTTCCTAGGTTGTAGAGATGTGTTGAATCTTGTTATTAGGTTGTTTCCTTGCAGTACATCTACCACACAAAGTGTGTGCATGTTTGCATTATGTTATGGCTAAAGAAGTAGCATGTGTTGTTTCACTAGATTATTTATTTGATGTTTTATGTGAACCAACTCCTTGTGTGATTGTTACCTTTTTTGTGCTATGATTGTGTTGAGTCCAGTACCATTTTGGTACTGTGATTTATATGCTATTATCTTCATTAACTTGCATGTGATCTTATAGCAAAGCATGAGTAGCATTTGTTATTGTTCTAGTGTTTAATTCTTTGGGATTATTGTGAGAGCTAGATCCTTGTGTTAATACCTTGATAATTTTTGTGCTATGCTTGCTATAGATCCAGTACCATTTTGGTACTGTTATTTTGATGCTTTTGTCTCTGATAGCTTGCATGTATTTTTAAGGTGAAGCATGTGTAGGTTTTGTTATTCTTATGCACTAGTCTTGTATGCACTAGAATAAATAGCATTGTTTTATTTTGCTATACTAATTTTTGTCATGAGTAACCAGAGGCTTAGAACCTCATTTACCTTGATATAAATGGGCCCATAACCCACTGGTCCCATTGCATCTTGGTTGTGGATGAAAATTCCCAACTATGCCCATGTGAGAAATTAACATGTTTTCATTATGTGGTTGATAGGAATATTTTCCACCATGGAAAATATAATGGTTTGTTTTCACTTATGCAAGTGAGAAGTTTATTTATTATAAGTTTATACTAATATGTTAGGTGTGATCCATTTGTTATCATGATATTCCTTCTGAGTATCTTGTTAAGAGATGATTCATTATTGAGTGCTAAATTAAATTATTTGCAAATAAACTAAATTCCTTTTGATTGATAGATTGTTTGTGAATGATTTTAAATTGAGTGTTTGGATTTTTGAAAAGGTTTAGATAACTTTTCTTGTATTGCATAGCTACTGGTTGTGTAAGTTATACCTTGCTTGCTTGCTAGTAATTGTTTAAGAAAAACATAAATTACTAGAATTAATTTATGCATGTTTAATAGATGTTTCATGGGATTGTTTTGATGTTTGTGCTTGCTAGCATGTGTAAGTTTTATGTACTGTTATTAGATACATTTTAGGATCATGACTTGCTTGTTTATAATTAAGCATCATAGTAGCATTGTTTGCTTCCCTAGTGTTGAACTAGTGTCACCACTAGAAAATGGTGAATTTTGCTCTAGTGTGTCATCTTTTGTTTTATGAGTATATGAGTTTATTATAGCATATTTATGAAGTTATTAATTCTGTTATGATGCCATGAATCATTTAGTTTCTTGTGCTATAGTTGTAGAATACAAATATTCCTTATAGCATGTTTGTATAGAATTTTCCATACTAGTATGCTATGAGTGCAGTTTTGTTTTTATGTTATTTAATAAGATTATTGTCTTGAGTGAAGATTGTGTTTTAGACTATTTTTATGAATAGATTCATTGGTGATTAGCTACTGGTTGGTTGCTAAATTTTCATGATTGATGGATTCCAAAACTTCTAGTAAACAAGAACATAGTGAATAAATAGTTGATTCTATTGTGGTGTGTTTGCTTGTTTGTTTGTTTTGTTTTGAGCACTTTTATAAAAGTGACCAGAGGCTTATTAACCTCTTGGTGAGCATATTAGCTAGTGGAACACCCACTGGTATGTTTGCCTCGTGGTGGAAAAATAGGTTTGACTTGTTGTCATGAGCTTATTTCACCACTTGAGTAATTTAGCAGATTATGTGTGCTAGCCATAGAGATTGTTGTGGGAATTTTTAGACATCAAAATGTGTTTTATGTGACACCCTACTGTCTAGTAACATGTGCTTTACCCCACTGGTCCATGGTGTTCTTAACCAAAAATCATTGAATTGGCCACACATGAACAATAGGAAAAAGCAGATTTTTCCAACTATAGTTTTTATGCCAATTTTTCTTAAGGGAAAAATTGAGAACTTTGGGTGGTACTTCTTGATTGCTTGCTGTATGTATTACTTGTAGCCTTGTTTGTCTTGTTTGGTTCTGAATGTGTGTCCTTTATTCTTTTTACGACGTTAGAAAACGAAGAGGAAGGAAGTGTCGGGAAGCTGTGTTTCAAGTTCCAGTCACTCCAAAACCAGGGACACAAAGAGATACCAGGCAAGCATCCTGATGCTTGCTGATACAATACTTATCATTATCTATCATGCATGTTTTACCTCTGAAGTTTTACCAAAACTTGATTATCAAAACTATTTTTGATGTGGAAATTACTACTATACTATATTATAGGTTACTATCATGCCAGTAGTTAAACTTGGTAATACCAAGCCCATAAGCCACCATATGGTATTTAATACCATCAAATATACTAGTCCCTAAGTGGACACCCTAAAATTGTGATTCTACGAAACAAAGGCTTTACGGAAAAAACCCGGAGAAAAGGCGGATCCTTGTTCTCCGGAGGAATGTGGAAGTGTCATTTTTGAGAAAGTGGTGTTTTCAAAAATGACACATAACCTAGTCTTCGCCGGACAACCTTTACCGTACTGCCACCCTACCCCAACATGGGCACGGGGCTTAACTTGAAGTTTGTTCTTATTAGTGTGTGCTATCTCACTTGCTATAAGGGGCGTCGTACCCTCGAACCGAAGGTCGTCAAAACTCCCAATGTTGAGGCATATAAAGTGTGGGATTAATTTTCCCTCCGGATGCATCAGATGAGGCATCCTGACTTGGCGGGGATTAGCTCGGTGCCGGGGATGTCGGAAAACTCAACTGAGAGATAGGCATATCCTAGCTTGAACATAGTGGATGGTTATGATCAGATACCTGATGTTTACATACTGTTGTTACAGTCCGTGATTGTTCACGGGAGGTGTACTGGATCTGGTGGATGTGTACACCTCTGCAGAGTACAACTTTTTCGAAGAAGCCGCGTCCTCGGATATGGACAGTTGAATGGCCATGTAGCTAGCATTGTGTCAATGTTTTCAAAAAGAGTTTTTGAAAGGGAATCTTTGGAAAGGAAATGATGAACTTGTGAAGTTCGGAAAGGAATGGAAACTTATACCGTGGAGGTATCGTTGATGATGGAAAGCCAGATGTTGTTATACAAAACAAAATGTTTTGCAAAGAAAACCTTTTCTACTCTACGCAAGAACTCTGGAAACTGATTCCAAGAAGTTTTGCAAAGAGAAAATATTCTTTAACAAAACTTTATAAAACCTCTTGTACATGTGATATCTACAAGAGAAATAAAACTATATTATTTTATTCTGAAGTATCTTCTTCAACGAAGATACAGATTAACCTGACTGCAACTGTGGTGTCATCATATATGAACACCATTGATAGTGAACCATATTTATAGCCTACCTATTCCACCATATAAGCATACTTGCATGTTGGTAAGTGATATGATGGATGTCTTGCTGAGTACATTCAAATGTACTCATTATGGTTTCGCCCCTGGTATCTACTTATCAGATTTTGAGAAGGAGCCTCAAAAGGAGATCTATGAAGAGGAGTACGGAGTTGACGGCTTTGCGAACTAGGATCGTCTCCGGGTCAGCAGCCTGTAGGTTAAGGCGTGACTTGGGCTCAACTACGTTGTGTTTTAATTGTCTTCCGCTGTGTTTGTTAAGTTGCCTGCCTTTGTGGCAGTTGCTTAGACTTGATCATGTGATCTTTTATGTAATACCTTTATGTATTCGTGTAATGGATGATGTATTTCTGTGTGCCAACTGTGTATGTTGTTCACGACTGATCTTTCTGGGATCGTGAATGTATGCATACGTAGGGTTTCAGACTGCCGGTCTGGGGTCCTTACACAGGGCAAGCTGGACGTCATCGGCTATCAGAGTGAGTTCAATCGCCTCGCTCGTTACGCTGGTGATGAGGTGTCCACTGAGGCTAAGAAGATGGCAAGGTTCCGCAGAGGTTTTAACTCGGAACTCAAGTACGCCCTCACCAATATCAAGGCCAACAACTTCGAGGAGCTCGTTAACACCGCGCTCAATGAAGAAAATGGGCGCAAGGCGTTCGAGGAGTCTCGCAAGCACTCGCGTGAGGGTGGTTCCTCCTCCAACATGACCACCCCTCCGCAGAAGCGCCGCATCTGCGTGCCAAATGGTGCCGTCACTCGGGCTCCATATCCCCAAGCTTCTCCAGGCTTCACTCCCCGCCCACCCAACCCTGCTCAGATGCATGATCATAGGGCTTCAATGGGGCAGCCAAGGCCAGGGCCTCCTCGTGTCGTCACTTGCTACAAGTGCAAGCAGACGGGGCACTACGCTGACAAGTGCACGCAGAGGCAGCTACCTCCACCACCACCTCGTCCCAACACAAACCAGGCAATGGTGCGCGCTCCCCCGCCTAAGGCCTTCAACTCCAACAACAGGCCTGTCGGGAGGACAGCAAGGGTGAATCATGTCAAGATCGACAAAGATGAGGAAGCTCCTGACGTCGTTCTCGGTACATTTCCCGTAAACTCTATTCCAGCTAAAGTGTTGTTTGATACCGGAGCATCACATTCTTTCGTGTCAAAGATCTTTGCGACAGCAATTAAACTCCCCTTTGTTGGTTTGGGTTCCCCGCTAGTAGTAAACTCCCCTGGAGAAACTATGCAAACGTGTAAGATCAGTCACAGAAATCAAATCCTAATTGGAGGCCACACATTCCTTGCTTCTCTCATACTGCTTGGCAATTCTGACATTGATGTCATTCTTGGTATGGATTGGCTAAAGACCAATAAAGCAAGGATTGACTATGCTCAAAAGTCAATAACTCTGTTCCACCCTTCTGGCCAGATAGTCTATTCTCCAAATGAATCAAGTTCCATTCAGCTATGCAACCTCGATGCAAAACCTCTACCTTCGCTTGAAAATGTTCCGGTGGTTTGCGAATTCCCTGACGTCTTTCCAGAAGAGTTGCCAGGGATGCCTCCGGACAGAGCAGTTGAGTTCGTGATCGAGCTTGAACCAGGTACTGCTCCAATCTCTAAGCATCCATACAAGATAGCTCCTCCTGAACTGAAACTGTTAAAGGAGCAAATCGATATGTACATGGAAAAAGGTTACATTCAACCTAGTTCCTCGGCTTGGGGTTGCCCAACTCTGTTCGTTGCGAAGAAGGATCACACAAAGAGACTCGTTGTTGACTATCGTCCTCTTAACGAGAAAACCATCAAAAACAAGTATCCAATTCCTCGTATCGATGATCTTTTTGATCAACTTGCTGGAGCCTCAATATTCTCCAAGTTGGACTTGAGAATGGGTTACCATCAAATAAAGATCAGAAAAGAGGATATTCCAAAAACAGCCTTCACCACTCGCTACGGTCTATATGAATACACCGTCATGTCCTTTGGTCTCACAAATGCACCGGCGACATTCTCTCGACTCATGAATTCTTTTTTCCACCAATACCTCGACAAGTTCGTTGTGGTATATCTTGATGACATTCTTGTCTACTCAAAATCCGAGGAAGAGCATGAAGAACATCTTCGTCTCACTCTCATGAAACTTCGCGAGCATCGTCTATATGCCAAATTCTCCAAATGTGAGTTCTGGATTCCAGAAGTTGCTTACCTTAGTCATATCATCTCTGCCAAGGGCATAGCCATTGATCCAGAAAAGGTTAAAGCAATTGTTGATTGGAAACCTCCAAGGACGGTAAAGCAAGTAAGAAGTTTTCTTGGCTTGGCTAGCTATTGCCGTCGTTTCGTCCAAAACTTCTCCAAGATTGCCAAACCTCTCACTGATCTCACAAAGAAGGACAAGAAGTACGTTTGGTCTCCACAATGTGATGAAAGTTTCAATCTCCTGAAGACTAAACTCACTTCTACACCAGTTCTGGTTGGCCCAGATCCTACCAAACCTTTCCAGATATTCTGTGACGCTTCTCTCCAAGGTCTAGGTGCAGTTCTTATGCAAGAACGTCAAGTTGTGGCTTATGCTTCACGTCAGTTGAACGCACATGAGCTCAATTATCCCACTCATGACCTTGAACTTGCAGCAGTTGTGTTTGCCCTCAAGAGATGGAGACAATACTTGTTGGGTAATCGCACTGAAATCTTTTCCGATCATAAGAGTCTGAAATACATCTTCACTCAACCAGATCTAAACCTCGGGCAAAGGAGATGGATTGAAAAGATTAAAGACTTTGATCTTACCATTTCTTACACTCCAGGCAAGGCTAATGTTATGGCCGATGCTCTCAGTCGCAAGTCATATTGCAATAATCTCATGATCATGGAAAGCCAACCTCCTCTTCATGAAGAATTCCGGAAGCTGAACCTTGGTCTTGTTCCTCAAGGCTATCTTGCAAACTTGACAGCCAGTCCAACTCTCGAGGACAAGATTCGTTCTGAACAACTTCGTGATGCTGAAATCAAGAAGATGGTAGAACACATCAAAGAAGGTAAGGAGAAATTTAAGTCCTTCCCAATGGATGACAAGGGAACTGTGTTCTTCGAAGGACGCATTGTAGTTCCTCAAGTTCAAAGTCTCAAAGATGTCATTCTCAAGGAGGCTCATGAAACTCCTCTCTCCATACACCCTGGAAGTACAAAGATGTACCAGGATCTCAAGACACTGTATTGGTGGCCTGGCATGAAACGTGAAATTGCGCAATACGTTTCTGAATGCGACGTTTGTCAACGTGTTAAGGCAGTTCATCAGAAAACAGCAGGTCTTCTCCAACCTCTGAAAATCCCTGAGTGGAAGTGGGACATGATTGAAATGGACTTCGTCACTGGTTTTCCAAAGTCCAAGAAGGGCAACGATGCAATCTTCGTTGTCATTGATCGTCTCACTAAAGTAGCTCACTTCTTTGCTGTCAAAGAAACAATCTCAGCTAGCCAGTTAGCAGAACTCTACACAGCAAAGATTGTTCCTCTTCATGGTGTTCCATTGGAAATAAGCTCAGACCGTGAAAGCATCTTCACTTCTCATTTCTGGAAAAGCTTTCAAGAAGCATTGGGCACCAAACTTCTGTTCAGCACAGCCTATCACCCTCAGTCTCAAGGGCAAGTCGAAAGAGTCAATCAGATTCTCGAGGATATGCTCAGATCATGTGGTCTCTCCTTTGGCATGAAATGGGAAGAATGTCTTCCATATGCTGAATTCTCCTACAACAACAGCTTCCAGGCAAGCCTAGGCATGGCACCATTTGAAGCTCTCTATGGCCGCAGATGCAGGAGTCCAATCAATTGGTCTGGAGCCGGTGAACGTTCACTCTTAGGCCCTGACATTGTTAAGGAAGCCGAAGAGAAAGTTCGCATCATTCATGACAATCTCAAGATTGGTCAGTCTCGTCAGAAAAGCTACTATGACAGCAAACACAGGGATATGATCTATGCACCTGGTGACAAAGCATATCTCCGTGTAACTCCCCTCAGAGGCACTCATCGTTTTGGTGTAAAAGGAAAACTTGCACCAAGATATATTGGTCCTTTCAACATTCTCTCAAGGCGTGCAGAAAATGCCTATCGTCTTGAACTTCCAGAAAAACTATCCAAGGTGCACAATGTGTTTCACGTGTCACAGCTCAAGAGGTGTTTCAAAGATCCAGATCGTGCAGTTGATCATGATTCCATTGAACTGCAAGAAGATCTATCTTATGAGGAGCACCCTATTCGTATTCTCGATGAGACCGAGCGTAAGACTCGCAACAAGAGCACCAAGTTCTTGAAAGTGCAGTGGTCCCATCATTCCGATAAAGAGGCAACGTGGGAGACCGAAGAGGATCTTCGCAAGAAGTATCCGTACCTTTTCACTTCTCAGTAGGAATCTCGGGGCGCGATTCCTTCAAGGGGGGCGTTTAGTAACATCCCAAGTATGAAAATCACCTTTAGAATGTTTGCTAATTGTTATTTTATGTTTTGCATCATGGCATCTTAATCATTGCATTTGTTTTCCAATTGTTTTCCATTTGTTTGCATTTGTTTTCCTTTGTTTTCTATTTGAATTTTCAAACCAAATTCAAATATTTGTTTCATACTTGTGCTGTCACAATTTTTCAAATAGAAATATTCAAATAAAACATCCATTTGTTTCCATTAAATTGAAAAGCTCAAACTATCAACTTGTTCTTTTTAATAATTCACTTAATTCAATTTGCATTCAAATTCAATTAAAATTCCAAACAGCAACCATTTGAAATTTATGAAACTTACAAAACAAATCAATCACTTGTTTCAAATAAACTTGAATTTAAAAACTTATTAAGTTGCTTAAGTTCAATTGTTCAATTAATATTAAAATTCAATCAAATTCAAACAAATTGCAAAGAGCAACAAATTTGAATTATTTGGAAAACCAAAGTTTGCACTAGGTTGCTGTTACAATAAATATTCAATACAATTTTTCCAAAAAATTTCTAAATCCTAAAACCATTCCTTTTATCCTTTTTTCCTTTTCAGCAAAAAAAACAGAACAGAGAAATTTAAAAAGAAAAAAAAATCGCAGAGAGGGAGTGGCTAGGCCAGTGGACTGAGCCCAGCCCACCAGCCCGGCCTACTTACCTGTTCATCACCTTCCTCCTGTACGGCAGCACGATGCCGCTGTCCACGTCGACGGCAGTGGGCAGGGACGGCCACGGCGCTCTCCACCTCCCCCTTATAACCATGCCCTAGGGCTCCCTGCTAGTCCTAGCTCCTCCACCTCCTTCTCCCTCACGCAGCGCCGCCGTTCTCTCTCTCTCTGCACCTCTGCTCCTCCCTCTCCGTTCTGAAACCCGAGCACCACCTCTGAATTCTTCCGGCGATCACCGCGCCGCGATGGTTTCCTGCGCGGGCTGAGCACGGGGATCAGACCCCCTCTGCTCCCTCGTCATCCTCGACCACTCCTCGGTGGCTGGGAGCCACCGGTTTGCTGCCGCCGTCCTCGACGTCGCCGGCCACCACCGAGCCTCTGCCACGGCGACATCGGAGGTGAGCACGTCCACCTCCCTCCCTCTTCCTCTCTGCATGAGCCCGAGCACCACACGCACGCACACGGCAGCACGAGCACGCAGCAGCATCCGGCCACGGCCTCCGCAGCAACTGTCGCCGCCGGTGACCACCCTCCTCTGTCGTTGGTTCAGTAACTGAACTGCAAAGTTCAGTTAGCACACGGATCTGAACCTCATCCTCCCACCATCCCCTTACCTGACAAGAAAAGTTCAGTAGCGCAGTGGCAGCAACTGCGCGCACGCGCTCGAGGTCTGGGGTTCGACTCCCAGCCTCGCGGGATTATTCCCACCTTTTTGAAGCGAGCGCTGACAGGTGGGCCTGTCTGTCAGCGGCTCTGCTGCCACGCGTGCCTCCGTGGCCCATGGGCCCCCCTCGTCAGTGGCCCAGGCTAGGCCACTGCGAGGTGTAGCTCGTTTCTGGCCTTTTTCTTTTAATTTAAGTCCATTTTTATTTACAGATTAATCCCTAAATTTCAAACCTTTATAAAAATTGCATAACACATCCAAATAATACAAATGATATATGTTTACTGAACCAAATTTAATTCTCTACCTATTTAAATCATTTGTTTTCTGTTTTGAACATTTCAAATTGTTTCAAAATTCAAATTCAAACAACTCCTTTTAAATTTGGTTAATTTCATAACTAATTCAAACTTATTTCAAATAACACTTATAAAATATGTTTTCCATGCTAAATTGAACCAACTTTCCAAATATAAATTTTGTTTCATGTTTTGAATAATTAAAATTGGTTAAATAATTTAAACCTTGTTTAAATCATTTAAATTTGCTAAATTCATAACTTGTTCCAATTAAATTATTTTTGAACTTATAAAATATGTTTTCAAACAAGAAAAGTATAAACTTTTCAAATATGAATTTGGTTTAATGTTTTGAACAAATAAAAATTCAAATACATTCATACTTGAATTAAATCCTTTTAAATCTTGTTTAAACTTGTTTAATTCATAATTAATTCATCTTAATTCCTTTTTCAATAATTGAAACATGTATTCCACCTAAAATTTTGCGTACTTTCCAAAAGTGACCTTTGTTATCCATTTTGAACAATTAAAATCTGTGAAAACAACAAATGCTTGCGTAACACCTTTAAGAAGCAAATTTTTATAACTTAATAAACAAAATTCCAAACTTGGTAAACTTTATTTCAAATTGGATCTATTGTTGTTTTCTTTTTGTTTTCCTCATCCATGCATCATGCTAATCCACTTTCACCTGTCGGTTAGTTGTAAAACAGTTATTTCAACCTAAATTCATGGGCTTTCCATATGCAATCTAAATTGCATATGGGTCCATTTAAACATGTTACCATGTCAGCTATCTTATCTTTGATGCATCAATTAAATTGCCATGCATCATCCCATGTTTGTGCATTATGCCATGTTAGTGATTGTTTGTCTCTCTTTGTTGTTTGTTTGCTCCTTCTCGAATAGACGACGACGTTGAGACAGACGAGGTTTACGACACCACTTCTGAGGAGTTAGCTCAGTACCAGGCTGCTAAGTTTGCAGGAAAGTATTCACTCACATGAAACATTGTGTTCCGTTTCCACATTGGATACCGATACTTTCCGTTGTCTATTCTGCTAGCCTTAGGAATCGTTGCTTGTGTTACGATCCTATCACATGTTATCCTTTAACCCTGATATAGCCTCACCTCCACACCTATAACCCCGTTGCTTGTTGCCCGTGTCTTACTAGCATGCTTAGGGTTGTTTTTTGCTCGAGTCTGTTGTCCGTTACTTTCTGTTACCATATTTTATTATGTTCTGGGGCTCGATGTTAAAACAACAATCATGTTAATGTTATGGTTAATAATAATTTGCTGATAAGGCACCGGCAGGAGGCCCGGCGTGGTTTTGAGGCCTGCTAGTGTCGACCCTAATTAGGAAAAGGGTCTTGTCTACTGATCCATGATGAGCGCACTATCCGCATGTGGGAAGCGTGTATGGGCGCCCCCCTCAATTTGATTCGATTCGCATCTCGTCCAAATCGCCACACTTAGTTCGGGCTTTCCATTTGATGCATACATATGCAGGTACGAACCCGAGGCCAGGGTGGAACTTTTGTAGTCGGCATTTGGGGCGGCGTGGTCTTCCAGTGCTATGAGGGTCCCCCTTTTCTTCGTGGGGGCTCGATTAGCCGCGCACGCACAGCACGTGGTTCTTTGGGCTTGATGCGAAGAAGAGTTGAGTTGTGTTGAGTGCCTCGCTTGGTGGGTTTTATTCCCGTCTGGCGGGATATTCTTACGTGTACGGCCAAAATTGGTGCACCCCTGCAGGGATAAATCTTCTCGAGAAGCCGTGTTTTCCGCGGTTATGGTTGACTTGGTGAAAGTACTGGCTAACAAGTACTCAGAACAACTTACACCTAACTAATGATAACTTGACTAGTAATAGGCTTATTGACACAATAACTTGAACCATCATTAATCCAACTGTGTGAGTTATCCTCGGATTGCTTCTTTGGATAAGGGGCGAGATCCAGGATGGGTTTGTTTGAGGTTAGTTATAGTTGGTTACGATACGCTATCTTATCCCTCTCTTTTAGTCGGAAGTTGTAGCATGTTTCTGTAGTTGGTTAGAGCAGCCTGCTGCCGCACTTTTGTATCACCTATTTTCTTCCGTTGAACCCAGAGCATCTGTACTTGGTGTTGCCGGGTACACTATGGTATCTTGTGAGTTTTGCTTGCCAGTACGTTTATGTACTGACCCCTTTGGGGCTGTGGTTTCCGCAGACTACGTTTCCGAGGATCCCCATGGTGGCTACTACGTGGAGTATGACGAGGCTGCTGACGAGTAGATAGCGGACCCGGGAAGGATCCGAGACATCGTGGATGGGCTCCGTCTTTTCGTTTCCGGCCTCTTAGGCCTATTTGGATCTTGTCTGTACTCAGACACTTTGGATGCTTCCGCTGTGTTGTAATGATGAATTGTTGGGACATGTGTCCTCTGGATGATTGTATTTGCTATCTCTGCTCTAGTGAGAGCTATTTGCAACTTATTTCAATCTTTTGTGTCTTAGAGATATGTTGTGATATCAGTTGTTCTAATGCCGTTGAC
Source organism: Alopecurus myosuroides (assembly GCA_028641055.1). Taxonomy (NCBI): domain Eukaryota; kingdom Viridiplantae; phylum Streptophyta; class Magnoliopsida; order Poales; family Poaceae; genus Alopecurus; species Alopecurus myosuroides. The sequence continues at coordinate 693,585,867 of CM054057.1, forward strand.
GTACCATGTGTGTATGTTATGAAGTACGTCAACAGAAGTGTCCTGATTTCTATGGGATGGTTTGCGCAGACGATGGATAGTAGAGAATGGTTGTCACACGTTTACGTGTTGGCCTGCTCATATTGAGATGCGGGTGCTGGTATGCCCCGTAAGCCATTTGTTCTACTATTTAGCGGACTGTGAGTATCCTCTAGAAGTCCGGGTGCGACAAGATACCTCCAGCAGCTGAATCCAATAGGTTCCTTGAGGAGAAATTCAGTCCTACATAAAAGGTTTGTATAATCATCCAAGTAGTCAGTCCATGAGTGGGACAATTCTTCACCATAGTTTTTATTCTTTCCCAAGATTTAGCAACATGTTCATTATCAAATTGCTTAAAATTCATTATGTCACTTCTCAGGGATATTATCTTAGCAGGAGGATAATATTTTCCAATGAAATCATCTTTACACTTAGTCCATGAATCAATACTATTTCTAGGCAAAGATAGCAACCATTTTTTAGCTCTTCCTCTCAACAGAAAGGAAATAATTTCAGTTTAATAATGTCTCCATCCACATCTTTATATTTTTGCATCTCACATAGTTCAACAAAATTATTAAGGTGAGCAGCAGCATCATCAGTACTAATACCAGAATTTTTTTCTTTCATCACAAGATTTAATAAAGCAGGTTTAATCTCATAGAGAGCAGTAGTAGGAGCAGGTGGAGCAATAGGTGTGTAAATAAAATCATTGTTGTTTGTGCTAGTGAAGTCACACAACTTGGTATTCTCAGAGGAACTCATTTTAGCAGAATAAAAGCAAGCAAATAAATAACAACTATAAAGTAAACTAATTTTTTGTGTTTTCAATATAGAGAAATAAACTATTTTTTTGTGTTTTTGATACAGAGAAATAAAAACAAGACAATAAAAAAACAAAATAAAGAGATTGAGAGTGAGAGACTCTCCTTGCCAGAAGACTTCCTTCTCCCCGGCAACGGCGCTAGAAAAATCCTTGTTGCTGGCAGAGTTAAATCCTTTCTCTGTGTTGTTGGGAACCCCAAGAGGAAGGTGTGATGAGCATAGCGGTAGGAGTATTCCCCTTAGTTAAGAACCAGGGTTATCAATCCAGTACGAGAAAGAGAATCTTCGGAAGGTTGATGCCACTGACGGTGGTGCTGGCGCTTCACCGGTGTCAGCAACAACGTGGAACCTGCACACAACACAATCAAAATACTTTGCCCCAATGGTACAGTGAGGTTGTCAATCTCACCGGTCTTGCTGAAAACAAAGATTAGACGCATAGTGTGGAAAAACAGTGTATGCTTGCAAAAAGTAAAGAAAGCAGGAAATTGTTGTGGTTTGTTTAATAGTGTGGAAAATGGACCGGGGTTCGTAGTTTCACTAGTGGTGTCTCTCCATAAAAGATAGCATGTTGGGTGAACAAATTACAGCTGGGCAATTGACAAATAAAGGTTGCACCGTAGTGCATAATATGATATGAAGATTACTATGCTATTTAGTGTGGGCATTACAACAAGATACATAGACCGACATCCATCTGCATCTATGACTAATAATCCACCCTCAGGTTATCATCCGAACCCCCTCGGGTATAAAGTTGCAAGCAACAGATAATTGCATTAAAGAAAGTGTGTAATGTAAGCAAGTATTATGCATGTGAGCACTCTCACCACTGTTTTCTCCCTAATGGCAATAGCGCATCCTCCCCATTCACATTTATGTCACTCGAGCAAGGCAACAAGGAGGCATGAACCCACTATCGAGCATAAATACTCCCTCTTGGAGTCACTAGCAACTACTTGGCCAGAATAACCACTAGGAACGGGCATGCAAGATCATAAATAACATATGCAAATAAACACTATAATCAACTTGGAATAAGATCAATATTCTTCGGATCCCGGCAAACACAGCACAGAGAATTACATAAGATCAATCTCGAGCATGATAGGCAGCTCACGAGATCTAAAAATGGAGGCATATGAGGAGAACACAACCATCTAGCTACAGCTACAAACTCGTAGTCCAAGGATGAACTACTCACGCATCACTCCGGAGGCAGGCATGCTGATGAAGAGGCCTCCGGTGATGATGTCCTCTCCGGCAGGGTGCCGGAAACAGCTTCAGAACCCCCTTGATCTGGGGTTAACGGTGACGGTTGCTGCAAAACATTTTTGGGGATTTTGATCAGATGCCTAGGGTTTTCCATCCGGGGGTTAATTAGGCGAAAGGGCGAATGCGGTGGATCTCCAGGGGGCCCACACCTATAGCTGGCGCGGCTAGGGGGCTGCGCCACCCTAGGGTGTGGCCCCCCTGCTGCCCCTCTCCGGCTCCTCTTCGGTCTTCTGGATGCTTCCGGGGAAAATAGGACTTCCGGGCTTCGAATTTTCCAATTCCGAGAATATTTCTAGAACAGTTTTTCTGAAACTAAAAAACAGCAGAAAACATGGAACTGGCTCTATGGCATCTTGTTAATAGGTTAGTCCGGAAAACGTATAAAAATGTTATAAATAAGGGAGAAAACATGTAGCAATTGGCATAATATGATCGTGGAGCATCCGAAATTAGGGATACGTTTATGACGTATCACTCATGTTTAGATCTTGTGAGCTGCCTATAGACATGACCTCAGAACACACGCAATACTACGGTTCTACTTGGCGAGCCTAGCATGTACAGACATGGCCTCGGAACACATAACCGAAAGGTAAAGCATGAGTTATATGGATGATATGATGAACATGTCGATGTTCGCCTTTGAAGCTACATCATCTCAAGTGATGATCGGTTTTGGTGTAGTGAATTTGGTTCGTGTAATCACTAATTAAAGACGACTAAGAGGGATGTTGTTTTTGAGTGGGAGTTCATGGCATAATTTTGAATTAACTTGAACTTATTTATCATGAACAACCAATCAAAGTGAATTTGCACAAATTTTAGTATTCATTGGCATCCACATAACTACCTTAAACTTAGATTGTTAATTGAGATATAACTGTTATGATCTGGTAAAAATCATTTAAGATTGGTACCGTATTAGTGAAATTTAAAATTGAGTCCTATTGTAGATTTTTAGTATTTCCTACCCAGCTCCATATGGTTAATGATTGATTGATCTAAAGAGAAAACCAATTCCTACTTAGAATCCAGAGTCATGGTTGTTTCCATATTACTTTATCTTCAAAAGAATGTTTTGTTGATCAAGGTGATTTAGGAAATGAAAAGAGTTGTTTTCAGAAACAATCAAGTGAAAGATATATTGATATCTAGAAACTTATTTGTGGCGACATGACTGAGTATAATTTAGTGTGACAATGTTTGCTTATATTATCTGAATATATGCAATGATCGAAGACGCTAGGCGTTTGAATATTCCAAGAAGTTGGACGCTAAAAATTATCCTCTAAATTTCTTCCTTCGAGCTATAGTAGATTAATCATAAAATATTATGATGAGATGGATTAAAAGTATGGGTAAAGTCGTTTACCTTACTTGGAGATTGCTAAGAGTGGAATCTAGAGGAATACTATTAATATGGTGATATTAGTAGAACAATCAAACTCGAAGTATGACTCAATGGGTGATAGTATATGACTAACACGCCGAAGAAAATTAGCTAGTACGACTAGCATTGTTTGATGTTGAATGATTCTTCTATAAAGGAAAGGGAATATTGAAAATAGAATTACAAAAAGATATATGGCAGAAAAAGAATATAACTAGAAAGGTCAAGCTCAGGAGTATATGCTTGATATACAAGTTATAGATGTATTACTAGTTAACAAAGTATTTTTGGGTATTTTGATACCACATTGGTTGGTATGAGTTGTCATACGAAGCAACGCAATGCAAGAAATACAAGGGCCTAAAAGGAACTAGTAATAGATGTGGAATTGTGTTATTGTGTTCATTGTCGTATCGAACCAAGCATTAAAGATTTATTTTAAGAACTTAATAAATTGTTATTGTGTTCTGGTCTTTTGTGAGAACAAATGAGATTGTTCAAACTATGAACATATTCCATAATCGATGGATATGTTAATATAAACCATGTTGGTAAAGTAAACATCTATAAGACTAAATGCTAAACGTTGTAAGACGTGAAAGAGTTTCACTTAAATTGTGATACCACCATTTTAGTTCATATCGGAAAGGAAAACATGAAGGAACTCCATATTGATGGACTTCCGGAGTCATTTTGTTTTCAATAAATTGATGCTTGTGAGACCTCTTCCAAAAGATGACTAAAATTCCGTTCATAAGCCAAAGTAGAATGGACGACTAATTTAGTGGAGATTATACATATTGATGTATATAGTCCATTATGTGTAGTCATGTATGGTGGATTAATTTTTCCTTCATAAAATTATGTCGATGATTTGAGTAGACATGTGAGTATATCTATTTAAAGAGAACGGAGTTTGACATTTTGAATTGGTTCAAAAAGTTGTTAATATGAAGTAAAAAATCAATGTAACAAGATAATCAAGTATTTATGATTGGGTCATACTCCCTCCGTCCACGGATAAGTGTACATCTACTTTTACACTTACTCAAACTTTTTAAACTTTGACCAAATTTATAGAAAATTGTATCAATATATATGACATCAAAATGATATATTTTAAAACTTCATGTCAATACAAATCTATTGATATTTATTTGGTGTCATAAATGCTAACACTTTTTCCAATAAAGCTAGTCAAAGTTTAATAAATTTGACCGACGAAAAAGGAAAACGTACACTTTATCGTGGACGGAGGGAGTAAAGGATAAAGTTTGAGTTACAAGTTTAGGAAAACTTCTGAGAAGTTGCAGAATTATTCTACAACTTATATTTCTCGAATACCCCACATTAGTTTGGAGTGTTCAAGAGACAAAATCAAACCTTGTTGGACATGGTAAGATTAATAAAATTGCCATTATAATTTTTTAGTTTATACATTAAGGACAACCGCTTTTTCACTGAAAAGAGAACCATCATGATCCGTTGAAATTAACAACTTATAAGATATGGTTTGGGTAGTGACCCGAATTGTCATTTTCTTAATTTTTGGTATGCATAGCATGTGTAAAATGTTTACAACCAAAATGGGATACATATATGTTTATAAGGTTATCCCAACTAATCCATTGGGTATTTCTCCTATCACCGACCAAAGACAAATGTTGTTTGTCAGAAAGGGTTGATTTCTCGAGAAAGTAGTTCTTGCGAAATAAGTGAGTGGGAGGACAGTACAAACTCAACGAGATTAGAGAATCTTCTTTGCCATGTCAAGAGTAGCGCAACACTGGAAGATGTTCCAGGGTTTCCTATTTTGACTAACTAGAAGACACTACATGTGATTGTAGATACTTCTAATGAGTTTGCGAACTGAACCACAAAAGTCCTAAAACTTTGTACTTAGACCAACTTATGGTTTAAGAGTAAAGTGTTTTTTTGACAACAAAAGGACCTGGACCTTATAAAGGAAGCAAATGATGGGCCCTAACTTTGTCAAATTGACTATGAGTCATTATATCCGCCATAGTATCCTTGTATGAATATCAAGTATGTGACTTGGTAGTCCTTTCGATAGGCTTGATGCCTAACGATAGCAAAAGGGTCTATATAGCGACAAAGACATGGAATTTTACATCCTTTGAAAGTTGTACTTATCGAAAAGTTGTTTTCGACGAAGTTCAAAGAGTTGACTACTACAAGATTTTGATCTTCCGTAGTGATGTTTTAGTCTTTGCGGATAGTTCTCGCAAAAGTTACATATTATGATATGGCAGTTGAATAAAAAAAACCAACTCTCCTCTCAAGGAAGTTTGATCAAAGATGTGTACTTGACACAGTCATATGGATGATATGATGAACATGTCGATGTTCGCCTTTGCAGCTACATCATCTCACGTGATGATCGGTTTTGGTGTAGTGAATTTGGTTTGTGTAATTACCAAAACGACTAGAGGGATGTTGTTTTTGAGTGGGAGTTCACATAGTAATTTTGAATTAACTTGAACTTATTTTATCATGAGTAACCAATCAAAGTGAATTTGCACAAATTGTAGCATTCATTGGCATCCACAAACTACCTTACACTTAGATTGTTAATTGAGATATAACTGTTATGATCTGGTAAAACCATTTAAGAGATGTACCGTATTAGTGAAATTTAAAATTGAGTCCTATTGTAGATTTTTGGTATTTCCTATCTAGCTCCATATGAATAATGATTGATTGATCTAGAGAGCAAATAATTCCTACTTATAATCCAGTGTCATGCTTGCTTCCATAATACTTTATCTTCACAAGAATGTTTTGTTGATCAAGGTGATTTAGGAACTGAAAAGAATTGTTTCCAGAAACAATCCAGTGAAAGATATATTGATATCTAGAAACTTATTTGTGGCAACATGACTGAGTATAATTTAGCATGACAATGTGTGCTTATATTATTTCAATATATGCAATGATTGAAGACGATGGGCGGTTGAATCTTCCAAAAGGTTGGGCGCTAGTATTATCCTATAAATTCCTTCCTTCGAGCTATAGTAGCTTCATCACAAAAAAATTATGATGGTATGGATTGAAAGTATGGGTAAAATCATTTATCTTGCTTGAGGATTGCTAAGAGTGGAATCTGGAAGAATGCTATTAATATGGTGATATTAGTAGAACAATCAAACTCAAAGTATGACTCAATGGGTGATAGTATATGACTAACACGCCAAGGAAAATGTGCTAGTACGACTAGCATCGTTTGATGTTGAATGATTCTTCTATAAAGAAAAGGAATATTGAAAATAGAATTACTGAAGGTATATGGCAGAAAAGAAGATAACTGGAAGAGTCCAGCTCAGGAGTATATGCTTGATATACAAGTTATAGATGCATTACTAGTTAACAAAGTATTTTTTGGTTATTTTGATACCAGATTGGTTGGTATCAGTTGTCATACAAAGAAACATAATGCAAGAAATACAAGGGCCTAAAAGGAACTAGTAGTAGATGAAGAATCGATTATGACAAGAACAGAAATAAAGTGTTATTGTGTTCATTGTCGTATCGAACCAAAGATTCAAGATTTGTTTTAAGAACTTAATAAGTTGTTATTTTGTTCCGGTCTTTTGTGAGAACAAATAATATTATTTAAACTATGACCATATTCCATAATTGATGGATGCGTTAATATAAATCGTGTTGGTAAAGTAAACATCTATAAGACTAAATGCTAAACTTTGCAAGACGTAAAAGAATTTCACTTAAATTGTGGCACCACCATTTTAGTTCATATCGGAAAGAAAAACATGAAGGAAATCCATGTTGATGGACTTCCGAAGTCATTTTGTTTTAAATAAATTGACGCTTGTCAGACCTCTTCCAAAAGATGACTAAAACTCCGTTCATAGGCCAAAGTAGAATGAACAACTACTTTAGTGTAGATTATACATATTGATGTATATAGTCCATTATGTGTAGCCGTGAGTGGCGGATTAATTTTTCCTTCATAAAATTATGTTGATGATTTGAGTAGATATATGAGTATATCTACTTAAAGAGAACGGAGTTTGACACTTTTGAATTGGTTCAAACGTTTGTTAGTATGAATTAAAAAATCATCGTAAAAAGATAATCAAATATCTATGATTGGATCATAAAGGATAAAGTTTGAGTTACAAGTTTAGAAAAACATCCGAGGAGTTGCAGAATTGTTCTAAAATTTATCCTTCTCTAATATCCCACATAAGTATGGAGTGTTCGAGAGACAAAATCAAACCTAATTGGACATGGTAAGATAAATAAAAATTCCATTATAATTTTGTAGTTTATACATTAGATACAACCGCTTTTACACTAAAAAGAGTGCCATCATGATCCATTAAAATTGACACCATATAAGTTATGGCTTGGGTAGTGACCCGAATTGTCTTTTTCTTAAGTTTTGGTATGCATAGCATCTGTAAAATATTTACAACCAAAATATGTTTATAAGGTTATCCCAAAGAAAATATTGGGTATTTATCCTATCACCAAACCAAAGACAAATGGTGTTTGTCACAAAGGGTTGATTTCTCGAGACAGTAGTTCTTGCGAAACAAGTGAGTGGGAGGACAGTACAAACTCAACGAGATTAGATAATCTTCGTTAACATGTCAAGAGTAGCGCAGCACTGGAAGTTGTTCTATGGTTTCCTATTTTGACAAATTATAAGACACTATATATGTTGTAGATACTTCGAATGAGTTTGCGAACTGAACCACAAAAGTCCTAAAACTTTGTACTTAGACCAACTTGTGGTTTAAGAGTAAAGTGTTGTTTTGACAACAAAGGACCTGGAACTTATAAAGGAAGCAAATGATGGGCCCTGACTTCGTAAAATTGACTATGAGTCATTATATCCGGTATCCGTGTATGAATATCAAGTATGTGACTTGGTAGTACTTTCAATAGGCATGATGCCTAACGATAGAAAATGGGTCTATATAGCAACAAAGACATGGAATTTTACATCCTTCCAAAGTTGTGCTTGTCGAAAAGTTGTTTTTGACGAAGTTCAAAGAGTTGACTACTACACGATTTTGATCTTTCGTAGTGATGCTTTAGTCTTTGCGGATAGTTCTAGCAAAAGTTACAGATTATGATATGGCAGTTGAATAAAAAAACCAACTCTCCTCTCTAGGAAGTTTGATCAAGGATATGTACTTGACACAGTGTGATAGTTTTGCAAAATTCAAAAGGTTGCCAGAAAGGTATGCAAACTTCAATGGTTGAAGTGAGCATAACGAAGTTGGAATCTTTACTTTAATGAAGTTATTAAAATAGTTTGATTCCATCATGAATGGTAAAGATGCTTGTAGAGTTACAAGAAATTAAGTGGGAGCGCTAAGACATATTTCTAATGCTTTATGTAGATGACATATGGTTGATTGGAAAATATGTATTTTAAATTAACATGGTTAAGATTTTCATATTGATTAAAGGCTTAGGAGATGTTGGGCATCGATATCTATAAGAGATGGATTGAAGCGCCTGATATGATTGAAGACAAGTTACATAGATGAAATATTGAAGTGAGTCAATATCGAAATGACAAGGAGGTCTTGCCACATGGAAAAGAATTGAGCAATATTCAAGTGTTTTGACATATGATGAGCATAATTGAAATGAGATGTCTAAGTCATGTGTTCCATGCTATGTACACAACCAGATAAGTCATGTGCTATAGAATGTTATAGCAGGATAATTTATATGATGATTAGACAAAAGTGGGAGAGATCCTTATGCCATTTTAGAAATGCTAAGGATATGTTTTCCTATGTATTAATGACAAAATATTCGTTGTAATATGTTACACTAATAGTCTTGCCATTTATTCAAGTAATTTTATCTCAATTAAAATATGTGTTGAAGGGTAGCACAATAGGCTGGAAGAAAGTTCCATGCTGGATTTGAATGAGTTTCAAAACTAAAGTATTGTGATGGGTACTACAACAAAGGCTAAGTATATTGTTGAGTTGACAACAAATAATATGAGTATTTTGTGTCAAGGAGTTCTTCATTGAACTAGGTGTATTTCCAAAAATTCTAACACTATGAAGCTACATTTCACAATGTTAGTAACATTAGTTTAAGATGAGGAATTAAGGTCTCACCGATTGACCAAATATATACAAAGCCATCTCATTAGAGAATGAGTGATGCGTATAGACGCAAAGACATGCAAATACCACTGGTAGAAAATAGGCCTACAGTCCCGGTTCACCAGGACTATTAATCCCGTCCGGGCAACCGGGACTAGCTATGCGCGACTAAATGCCCCCCCCCTATAGTCCCGCCACTTACGGACCGGGACTAAAAGCCCGTCCACGTGGGCGCTAGGGGTCCGTTGCGGCGGAGGACCTTTAGTCCCGGGTCTTGTGGTTAACCGGGACTGAAAACCTGCGCAGGTTTAGGGTTTTAGGCCCCCTAAACCTGTTTCCTTTTTAATTTGTTTTGTTTTAATTTCAGTACACATCATGCATATATATATATGAAATATCAAACGAGGAGAATTCAATAGGAATATAATATATATTCAATATCGGGTGACCATATATACAACCTCGAACAAGTTTCCATATTACACAATTAAGATGGACGAGCATACACAAATTCGCACAAGTTTCAAAGTACTTAGGGCTTATACATGCTTATAAAAGTCATCGTCGGTGGACGCATGGAACTCTCCTTTCTTCTAAATGACATGCCTAAGGAAAAATCCTGCTATTTCCTCTTGAATTGGTCGGAAGCGAGCTTCTGGAGTAAGCGCCCTCCGCAAGTTATTGAGACCGTTCCGCGTTTTCTCGTCCTTCTTCCTCTCAGATATTTCTTTCCGTATGTTCTCACAGACATAGTATCCACATAGACCGGTCCCCGGTGGCTGCTTATCCACACCTTTGAGCACATTTTTAAATTTTAGCGCATCTTTGAATTCACCGACATGTTGATGTGAGAGCAGTCTCCAAACTCTACAATGCAAATAAAATTAAATAAGGGAGTTATTAGCTTAGAAAATGAACAAAAGAGACCGATCGATATAGAGCGCAAATGATTGAAAAATAATTACTTTTTGCATCATTTTTCTCATGTCGACCCAAAGATCTGTATTTGAATTTTAAGTCAATGATGTAAACTATGGCCTGGTGAAGATCAATTTTTAGCAGAATCCAGTGGTACCTGCGGACACATTAGATGCAGAGTCATGCATAATTATCGATTGGACATACCATGCATGGAGTAAACAAAAGAGAATGGGAACATGAGAGAAACACTCACCCAAATGGTAAGGAAATAGAATATATCTTTTGGATTCATGCTTTTTAAAAAAATTGTACAAGTCTTTCTCCACGTCTATGGGGTGACGTTTAACATAGTTCCATTAATGATTTGTGGGTCAATGAACCCAATATCATGGATGAGTCTTACTTTGCATTCCCAAATCTTCAATCTGCATAATAGCGTACGGAACAATATAGTTTAGGACAATATATATATATATATAGTGTAGGCAAATGAAGAACGAGATGAGGTAGAAATAAATCACTTACAGAACGTAGCAACTCAGGATAGATTTGTCGAGCTCACGCATATTGAACAGTTGGAACAATTCACTCAACTCAACTGTTACAGAGTACTTTTGGTGTGATGCTCCTCTGTATAATCCACATACACATATTCTTTGTCGGTAAAAGTTATGAAATCTTTGTACCAACGTAGAAGACTTTGCATTAGTGGTGGTAGATCCTTTTCCTTCGCAGGCTCGACGAGAGGCCCTTTCTTCACATATTTTAATGCTACATCAGCCACTGGCATATCGTCCATGTCTAAAAAGGCACGGAGAGACATACCGGCCTCGGACGCATTTTGCATGGCAGTAGCTACAGTCAATCCCATTGCTGTCACAGCATTTATGACCTCGGGGTCATGTTCCGGAGCGGCTTTCACTATGAGGGGGATATCGATTGTTTACTCTGCATCCCGAGCTGGGCAAACTTGTTTCCCGCTTTGTATCATTTTTGCTTTTTTTTTTCCTCCTCCAATATTCCTGCTTGCTTACGAAGTTCAATATCATAGTCTTTAGGCAAATTCTTCACGGTTGGGACACTGTCGATAAAAAATCCGTAGCCCAATAGTCTACAATCGGAGGGAATACTTCCTTGGGCTCAGGCTCCTTAGCGCCTTCAGTTTGCCCATCCATTTCTCAACGTCAGCCTTCACGACCAATTTGGTTTCAGCATCACTAAGTTCCCAAGCCTTGGGGTGAGAGGCTTCAGTGATGGCTCCGGTACCCGTGTGGTCTTAGGTACATAAGGGTCCGGGTTAATAGACCAAGAGCGTGTTCCCTTGCTTCCCGCCTGCTTCTGTTTCTTCGCTGGAGGAGGAATGGGGGGCGACGTCTGCTTATCCTCCGGAGGAGGAATGGGGGGCGACGTCCGCTTATCCGGAGGAGGAATGGGGGGCGACGACGTCTGCTTTCCTCCGGGAGGAATAGTGGGAGACGTCTGCTTTTCCTCCGGAGGAGGAATCGTGGGCGACGGCTGCTTAACCACCGGAGGAGGAAGATCGGGGGACGGCGTCGAATGGCGTGAAGGAGGCGTAGGTGAACCAGCACTAGCACCACCACCACCACCAGCACCTGCACCATCGTAGGGGGGTGGACTTGTTAGCCTTGGCGTCTCGCCTGGAAACACTATGTACTTCTTTTTCCATAGAATGAACTGGCGCTTGACATCTCCAAGTCTTCTCTCCCCTTCGGGTGTAGCTATGTCAATCTCCAGGTCCTCAAACGCTTGGACTATGTCTTCCACCGTGACACGAGCATAGCCATATGGAATGGGGTTGTTGTGATGGAGTGCTCCAGGTGTAGGGTAAAGCACTGCCGGTAGCCACCTTCATGGAAATGTTCCCCACGGGATAATGCAGATCACATTCTTTCATCTCCTTTACGTCATCCACGGGGTAGTGAGGCTCCGGTGCACGACTCTCGATCATCGGTGCATTAGCACCTGCAGTCGGGGCCTCCGTGGAAGCCACGCTGCTTCTCCGCTGCTGGCTTCCGAGATCCGTTGCATGTTCTTGATGCGGCCCTGCAGCCGACGCTTTTTCTTTTCTCAAGTATTCCCGCCACTTCTTCAGGTCAGAAACTTCCATTGCAAGATTCGCCAGTTCATCTGCAGCCCGGTCCGTACCTCTCCTACGGCTTCTGTAACAGTACGGGTCACCCTCCTGGGAAAACCCTACTTTCCACGGCATTCTGCCTTTGCCTCGTATATGTCCTCCGTGTTCAGGATTTCCGAGGGCAACTGTCAGTTGGTCTCTCTCTCTGTTGAACGTGATCTTGCCCTGTTGAGCTCTGGTCATTGCGTCAACAAGTTCTTTTGTGGGAGCAAAACTTTTTCTGCCGGTGAACACACTCCCCTGTCTCCGGGTCTAGCGATCCCCCATGCCCGTACCACCACATTTTGGCTCTTTCGTCCCATCCCTCTGTAGACGGATTTCCTCTTGCCCTTAGGCCGTCCTCCATTGCCTGCCACTTAGGCGCCGAAACGCGGTATCCTCCTGGCCCCATAACATGATGGTACTGTTTCTTTTTCGCATTAGCCTTATTTTTTGCCGACATTACCTTGAAATGCTCCGATTTATGTTGCGTCACAAATTCTGTCCAATCATCTCAGTTTTCTCATATTGTCCAGTGAAATTCGGAGTCTTGCCCTGGCTGACATATTCACGGAACAATTTTTTCTTGAAGTTCCGGAATGCTTCGGCCATCTTCTGAAGAGCGAACTCTTTGACTATCCTCCTCCTCTCACGTCCACCCGGAACGTCCTGACCGAATTCATCTTTTTTGTTGTATTCCGGAGGTAGAATGAAATGTGCAATAAGCTTTCTAAACATAATCTTTTTCGTTCTCTTGTCGACATAAGTGAAACCAACACGTGCTTTCTTTGGCTCCTTCCATTCCTGGACGGTGATCGGGACGACGTCTCTAACAATGACTCCGCATTGGTTGATAAACTTTGTGGTGTGCTGTAGGGGCTTGCCGATTTGACTGACTGATTCGATGGTATATATTTCGGAATCTTTCATCTCCTTGGATTTGCCACGCTTTGTCATACTAGATCCGACCGAGGGCTAAAATAAGAAAGAGAGTCGCGCGCGTTAGTCTTTGCAATTGGACCGAGGGCTAAAATAAGACCGGGCTAAAATATACCTCGCCGGAGGTGGTTGTTCTTTGCAATTGGAGATCGTCGTTTGTCGACGGTTGACCTCCGTCATCAATGTCCATTCCTTCACCTCCTTGATCATCGACAATGTCTGTTCCTTCTTCACCTCCTTGATCATCGACAATGTCTGTTCCTCCTTCACCTTCTTGATCCTCAAGGTTCAGATAAGAAGAGATTACATCATCGTCAATGTCTGTTCCTCCTCCGGCTATGATATCTAATATATAACCTTCAGCCTCCTGTTCCGCCGTCAGGTCTCTATTGTCTGCCATATGTCACTCCTGCAGACATGCATGTAGTAAAAATTAATTAAGTATATAGGAGACTTAGCAAATATTGTCGTAGAAAGAGGGAACAGATTGGTAGGGTCTCTCAAATGACTTGGAGAACCCCAAAGCTAGGTTGCATTTGCTTTTCTGGTCATTTTGGTATATTATACTTAATATTCTGAATTTATTGAATTAAAACTTACTTTCATTATTTTAATGAATTTAACTCAAATTCAAATATGGTCTCATTTTAAACTTTGTCAAACATGAATGATAATGATATAAACAGATAGCTTACATTTTTGTGAACATTTTGCATATTTTTCCATATTTTTTGGAATTATAAATTAAAAGTTATTTAATTTAGAAGATTTAATTATGTTCTGTAATTCCATATACAGTGGGCCCCACGTGTCATGATGACGTCATTAAAAAAACTCGTCAACACGTGGCCAGGTGACGTCATGATGACGTCACCCCTGGCGTCACACGGTGGCCGGC